>NW_017547234.1:41903-91996 GCF_001854935.1 Bemisia tabaci | reverse complement strand
CCGCAAACCGCGCTTCAATATCTACATCCGGTACCTTGTAGCAGCCGAAGTTCGACTATAAAATACCTGCAAATATGAGTAAAAATCGGGGACTTTGCCCCCCCATATCTCAAAAACGGTGCGTACACTCAATCTGAAATTTTATTATGTGTAAAGGGTCACCCTATAGATGAAAAAAAACCTCACACCGACCCCAATTTCGAGGGCCCAAAAACGGGCGAATTTGTGCATGGCTCTTTTAAAAAAATTTACGCGATTTTTCAGAAATATTTCTAAAACATATCAGAAATATTTCGTACGAATTTAGAAAAATACCATTTCATCTGAAACATTTTTGAAACAAATTTAAAACATTTAGACCTAGTTTGATCTTTGTTACGTTGAACTGAGTCAAAACTATTTTCCAAACATTTCCTCTTCATCTCATTAATCTTTGTTAAAACGTTTCCAAAACAAATTATAAATGCCATCTGAAATGGGTGGTTTTAGTGGAAATATTTGGAACACATTTTGAAAATGTTTCAACAAATCCTTTTCAAAACATTTTCAAAATGTCTCTAAAACCTTTTTGAATTTATACGTCACTTAAAAATGTTTTTGACACGTTTTAGAAATGTTTCATTGATTAACATAGAAACATTTCTAGGACCTTTCTAAAACTTTTCCTGGTTCAAACTGAATCCACCAGAGGGCGTTAACGTTTAATTTCTCAATTTTACCAAATTTCAGCTTAATTTTTCGTCTCAAGCTATACTTTTTGGACATTTAATTATGTGGAGGTTATAAACACGTTTAATTCCTTGTATGAATCGAGTTCATCTCCATAAAAGCTCATAAGTTATGGATTATCTAGAATATTGAAACCGTACATCGTGCTTTACGTATGCTTTTCTAAAGTGAAGGTGTTCTGATCCCTCTGATAGGTTGTTAATGATGAAGTGTAACGATTCAGCCTTCAGGCATGGTTGGTATCAAGGGATTCCTGTTGTGATAGTTCTAATTCCAAAGTGACATTAGTTATTAAAACAAATGTCTGAAAATTTTTGATACTTAGCCTCTAGTTGACCCCCGAAGAAACACATTTCTGAAACATGCAAACATTTTTAAAACATTTCATAGTGAACAGTCAGAACCTAATTTTCTCAAACGCATGTTACAGAAATGTTGCTGAAACGATTCAGTGAAACTTTGAAACATCCTCAATAGGTTTCAGAAACATCTTCCCGCGGTGTAGGCGACACAAGGATTTGGGTTGACATAGAGAAGTGTCTGAAACGTGTTAAAAACTGAATGAACACATTCTGAACGTGTTTCATATACTTCGATGAAACGTAAGAAATATTTTGAAAACCATCGAAATGCTTTGGAAACGTTTCTGAAACAATTTTGTGAGAGCATCAATATCCTTTCCTTTCAAAAATATGTTTCAGAAATGTTCCTGAAACGTATCAGTGAGACTTTGCTACATCCTCAATAGGTATCAGAAACATCTGCATAGGGTGTCAGTTTGACAAAAATATGGGGTGACATAGAGAAGTGTCTGAAACGTGTTCAAAACTGAATGAAAACATTTTGAACGTGTTTAAAATGTTTCGATGAAATGTGTTGACAATGTTTTTTGATTTCAGTGACACATTTTTGAAACCTTTTAAACACTAATTGTGCTACTAGGGTTAGTATAAAACATTCAATACAACCATTAAAAACTAACTCCCATCGTCGGGTATCGAACTCCCGATCGCCTGTTGCCCGCATCTTATCAAAATATGGGCTGCCTCGGTCAACTAGGCTATCACGGACCCGCGACCACGAGGGAAATTTTTAGTTTAGTCCAAAGACCTCATAGGAACTTAAATTAATGAACCAGGTGGTGCTTTGATGCCAACTTTCGAAGAATTAAAAGCGTTTTTTAAAATTTACAGTCTTTGAAAATGAGCTGTTTGTGTGATGTTGCGGAGCAAAGTGCCCTTTTTGGGCCTCGTAATCCCTTGAATTTTGAGTTAGTCCAAAGACCTTATAGGAACTTAAATTAATGACCGAGGTGATGTGCTTGATGCCCATTGTTAAAGAATTAAAGGCATTTTTCAATATTTACACTCCTTCAAAATGAGCTTTCCGTGTGACTTTGCTAAAAATGGACAATTTAGCCTAGCCCCCCCCCCTTCAAATTTCAGCGTACCCCAAAATCGTTTGACGTGCATAAGGAGACCATAGATATGGTGTTCTGTGAGAATTTTGAATGAAATCGAACAGATAGGTTCTGAGATATCGCTGTGCACAGATTTGGGGGACATCGGACGGACGGACACACATTTTTTCAAGCATGGTTATTTTGACTCCTGGGACCTTAAAACGTCTAGAAATTATGAAATTTCGACTTTTTTTTTTTTTTCTTGGAAGATGACGATACTTCCTCTCTACCCTAGGGGAGCGAGAAAGTAAAAATTCATCACAGTTCTCATAAGCACCTCTTTGCCAACTGAACAAGGACATTAAACTAAGGGTCGAGTAATGATCAGTGTCTCCTCAGCGATGACTTGGAAGGTCTCGAAAAAATTATTGATCAGAGATGGGCATATTTCAGAGAAGTTGGGCCGATTTGATATCATACTCCTTTGAAGCGATGGATCAAATAAACGTGTTCAGGTCATCATTCCTTATAGGTATTTAATTTTGTTTTTTTTTGTATAAGACGTTAGGGTGTTTGGTATATTGCATGGGCATGAAAGAGAAAATTGGGCTGTTTTGATATCATTTTCTTTTAAATTATGAATCCAAACAGCACTGCCATCATATTTTGTGGGTGCCTGGTTTTTTTTTTTTTTTTTTTTTTTTTTTTTTTTTTTGTAATTAGCGACATTTTTTTGAATGGGCCGAAATTTTGTACAAAAATCGTATTTTTGTTTTTTGGAAGTAAAGTATACCGAAAATTCCTTGTATAGAAAATGGAGAGTCTTTAAATGGGCCAGTTGCGCTGGTCACAGAATCGAGGTTTGATGCTTGATTGTTGCAGATTAGCTAAAGATAATGAGATCTATCTAAACGGCAACTTACATTCATACATGAGTCGCTTTCATAGCGCTCTTTGGCGCTGTGCGACGCCTGATCGCCACAAAACTCGGTCTTCCCACAGGTCATCAGGGAGTTAACACTTCCTCATTTCATTTAATACCCCCTGTCGCCACCCTCCCACTGGGCGTCCCCTTCGCCTCCTCCCAGGAGGAGCCCAATCAAGCATCTTTTTCGGCAGCCTCTCTTCCGTCATCCTCTTGACATGACCGTACCAGACAAGCTGTTTGGTCATGACGTCGAACACGATGTCATTTTCGACTTCCATGATATGACGTATTCTCTCATTACGGACCCGATCTCTCCTAGAAATTTCTGCCGACCTCCTCCAGAAATCCATCTCCGTTGCTCTTAGCATATCCTGTGTCCGTTTCTTCAGCTGCCAAACTTCGCATCCGTATGTTAATGTACTTTTGTCCACAGCGTTGTATATCCTCCTCTCGTTATCTTTGGAAATCCGCTGATCCCAGAGGACTCCATTTAACGTCGCTATAGCCTTCCTTGCTATGATGTTCCTTTCCTCATAGTCTGTCCGAGATGGGAAGAACCGTGGAAAGTCGGAATTAATTGCACTTTGTAGAAGCAAGGGTAGCGTTCGAGCTATTGTAAGATGCAGACACTGAACCTACCCTGTATCGAGGCGCACCGCACAGAGGGATAGCTCCTTATGAATCGCTTGCCGCGCCACGCCGCTTGGCGCCTAGTACAGGAATTTTTGGCTCCAGGTTCAAATCCCGGGGAAAACTGCCGCTCCGAGGCCCGTAGCCTCAGGTCCATTTCACCAGCCCCCCCACTTCCACAAAAAAATGTGAAAAATATGCCACCGTTTTGTAAGTGTTTTGTAACGTTTTGTAAGTCCAAAAAAAATTTTGTAACTCAATTTTTAGGGGGGATACGGCTACCCAAAATTTTGGGGCCAGCCCCCCACTTTACGATCAATAGATTCTGACAACGCCAACGTTTTGTAACGTTTTGTAAGTCTAAAAGAAAATTTTGTAACTCAATTTTGAAGGGGGGTACGGCTCCCCAAAATTTGGGGCCAGCCCCCCCCCCCCTTTGCGGATCAGGCCGTTTACATTTCATGGGCACTTGAAAATCCGGTTGTTTCGCTTTAGACAGGAGATGGACCAATGAACATGGTCTGCATTAAATAATTAACGGCACTTATTTTCTCTTCAAAATTTATTGTAAAAAATGATGCACACAACGAGAGGTTCGGAAAGCAACCGCTGAACGGGATACTCTTTAGTTTTTTAAGTAAATTCAGACGATGGTTCAACGGTACAAATGATGTCATTTATATTTTTTCCCCGAAAATAATGTTAATTGTGAGCACTTATTTCTTCTTCAGTTGCTCATTTCTGGACTCCACGTCGTGCGATTCGTTTGATACTTGAAATTTTGAAGTTGGAACGCGTTGCGTGGTGTTTCAATTTATACCGTGTATAGAGGTCCATTGTTTGACGGATCCGGGTCAGGGTTACGTTTCCTTAAACTTTTTTGAGGGTAGGTTGGTAGCTTCCTCCCAAGAGAAGAAAACCAATATTTAAAAAATCACTTTCCTCTAGGACCTTATTTTGTTACATTTTTAGTATTATGAACTAAAACCACTCAGAGAAAACAATCACTGTCATTCATAGGCGGAAACGGACACTTCAAATCGGGGAAGGAAGCGGGAGGCCAGCAGCGCTTCCATCAGAAAATTGTCGAAATTTAAAAGAATCTAATATACAGGGTGATCCAGATGGCCCTTCCACCCCCTGTAACTTTTTACCTTATAGAAGTAATGATTTGAAACTTACAGGATGTGCCTAGGTAAAAGTGAGCTACTTATCGGTCCCTTCCCCCTAGGGTTTTCAGATGGACCCCTTCGGAAGGTGGGAGGGAGAGGGAGGGAACGGACCCCAACTTTTTGTTCAAAAGAAAAGACCATATTCGCGATACCTCGTTCGAAAGAACATAATTATAGAAAACTTTTTGCGCAAATCCAAAGTAATTTCCTCAGAATGTTTCAAAATAGCGGCCTGTTAAAGTTCAAAATGGCCGAAAATTGGCACCGGTTGTTCATCCATGAATTTGCACGAAAATCAGTAACAAAGAGTATTTTGCCACGAGAATAACGAATTTGACGTCAGATTTTTTTTTTTTTTTTTTTTTTTTTTTTAAGAAAACCAAGATTTTCGAAATGGCGGCCGGATTAAGTTCAAAACGGCCGTAAATTGCCAACTAGGTTTTTTGCTAATGGATTTGCTTGAAACTTGTAGCCCAGAGGTATATTGGCATGAGATTAACAAATTTAGAATTTGATTTCTAAGGGAAAACGATTAAAAAAACCATACAATATTTTCTCACAGTTAAAAGGTAACGCCTTTACATATTTATTGTATCACAAGAAGCACCTAAAAAGCACCCAATGCTTCTTATGATACGGTGAGTATGTAAAGGAGTTACCTATTAGTTGTAAGAAATTATAGCACGGTAATTGAAATTTTTTCCCACGTTTATCTTATAATTCACTTTAACAACCTGCCTCAATACGGGCCTCGTAGGCCTCTATTAGTCATTCTAGACGCGAAGTACACGCTTAGTAGACGCGAAACACAAATTGCAGTCTAAAAAAAAATTCGAATATTTTTTTTTTTCGAGAATTATGTTTTTAAGCGTTTCTGTAGAGCTATTGGTGAAGGACAGACTTTTCGGTCAATTACAGCCAATGTGGTTCGAAAAATAAAAAGCCGTCGGGCCCCGTAGACCCGGTCAGTCATTTAAGGGTTAAAGAACCGGAGCTCTCCATTCTGCGGTTTGCGAGTTTTCCAGAAATATTACTCAAGAATAAGACGACCTTCGTTCCTACATGCCTAATTTTGTTTTTCACCAATGATAAACTTAAATTGGACTAATTTTGCAATTTGGAACTATAAATTCCAGTCCGGTTCAAAAACAACGTATGTGCCATTAGTTTCCCTATGCATATGAGTGTTTTTCGGATGAGACAAAATGTATAGTTCCAAATTGCAAAATGCAGTCTAATTACTCCTTGAAACAGTTCGTTGCTTCCCACCGCTTTTTCTCGTGAGCTACACATAGAAGACTATTGCATCGTCAATATTTATCAGAAGTTGAGGAGAGGGTAGGTGTCCAAACTTTTGGGGGTCGTATACCCAGCAATTTCTACCTTTCAATATTTGGGCGAATCAGGATCCGTCAAACAATAGACCTCTATACACGGTGTAAATTGAAACACCACGCAACGCGTTCCAACTTCAAAATTTCAAGTATAAAACGAATCGCACGACGTGGAGTCCAGAAATGAGCAACTGAAGAAGAAATAAGTGCTCACAATTAACATTATTTTCGGGGAAAAAATATAAATGACATCATTTGTACCGTTGAACCATCGTCTGAATTTACTTAAAAAACTAAAGAGTATCCCGTTCAGCGGTTGCTTTCCGAACCTCTCGTTGTGTGCATCATTTTTTACAATAAATTTTGAAGAGAAAATAAGTGCCGTTAATTATTTAATGCAGACCATGTTCATTGGTCCATCTCCTGTCTAAAGCGAAACAACCGGATTTTCAAGTGCCCATGAAATGTAAACGACCTGATCCCTCTTAGTTTTAGCTGAATAATATACGCTTCTCTCAAAACCGCGAGAACAAAAATCGGGGAAGAAAATCTATAACCTGACCTAATGTAACCCTAAGCAGCGTAGGAACACGATTTATCTCTGTCCCACTGAAACGGTCGGAAAGGTTGAAAAGCTGCGGCAACATGGCACGGAGGCGAGAAAGATCCGGGCGAAATCCGGTGGTCTTTGCGCGGGATATTTGAACGGTGCGATTGACCCTGATAATTTTGGGTAGCCGTATCCCTCCTAAAATTTGAGTTACAAAATTTATTGTTGGACTTACAAAACGTTACAAAACACTTACGAAACATTGGCGTTATCGGAATTTATCGATCGCCAAGTGGGGGGCTGACCCCAAAATTTTGGGAAGCCCCATCTCCCCCCTTAAAATTGAGTTACAAAATTTCCTTTTGGACTTACAAATCGTTACAAAACACTTACAAAACGTTGGTGTTATCGGAATTTATCGATCGCAAAGTGGGGGGGGGGGCTGGCCCCAAATTTTGGGAAGCCGCATCCCCCTTAAAAATTGAGTTCCAAAATTTTCTTTTAGACTTACAAAACGTTAAAAAACACTTACAAAACGTTGGCGTTGTCAGAATCTATCGATCGTAAAGTGGGGGGGCTGGCCTCAAAATTTTGGGTAGCCGTATCCCCCCTAAAAATTGAGTTACACAATTTTCTTTTGGACTTACAAAACGTTGACGTTGTCAGAATTTATCGATCGCGAAGTGGGGGGGCTGGCCCCAAAATTTTGGGTAGCCGTATCCCCCCTAAAAATTGAGTTACAAAATTTTCTTTTGGACTTACAAAACGTTACAAAACACTTACAAAACGTTGGCGTTGTCAGAATTTATCGATCGGGAAGTGGGGGGGCTGGCCCCAAAATTTTGGGTAGCCGTATCCCCCCTAAAAATTGAGTTACAAAATTTTCTTTTGGACTTACAAAACGTTACAAAACACTTACAAAACGTTGGCGTTGTCAGAATTTATCGATCGCGAAGGGGGGGGGGGGGATACCATTTCTCCAGCCCCCCAAAAATGAAGTTATCCATTTGAACATTTGGAGTGACTTACAAAATTTTTTTAAGACTTACAAAACGTTACAAAACACTTTCAAAACGATGGCATCTTTTTCATATTTTTTGTGGAAGTGGGGGGGGGGCGCCTGGTGAAATGGACCTATGTTTCAACAGTTTATTAGTATTCGGTTACATGAACGAAAAACACAGAAACATGAGCTGGGAATTCAATAAGTGTACACCAGTGGAAACTGCAGCCGATACAGAACACCATACCAGGCTACGTTCCACACGACAGAGCATTTTTCCAGTGTGTAATAAAGCACTCCGCAGAACGATACGAAGAAACAATCTTAAATGTCGCGTCGCGAAATCGATGCGGTGCAGAGAAAAAATGAGAAGGTGACAGACTGGTGGAAAAAGTAGCGAGATGATGACGAAGAAGCCTGACAGCTTCCAAACTCTCGCAGGGTCACCAGATTGTACAAAGAAATCGAACGCTTTACACAGAATTCAATACCATCGTGCTAAGAAAAAATGCCGTATGAACATCCGAATGTCGCCATATTTCCTTTCCTTCATTTGTGAGGAAATTTATGAATATTTTCCCTCGAAAATTTCAGATACTTTACATGAAACGGCGAGTAAAATTTTCTGAAAAATGGGAGGAAAAAATGCACAACTGTTTCTGAAAACTCGTATTTCATGGAAGGAACTTTGGTAACGCCTGAACGTTCAGACGGCGTTTTCCCAATAGGAAGAGCTGCTAGTGCTCGGTTACCTCAACGCAAGGATCGAGACGTCGCTGTCGCATGGACGAAAATGAGAAACGACAAAAAAACAATCAAAAACGTCTCAGACATAAATTCCATTAAAGTACAGACTAAGGAGCGGCGCATGTGTTATTAGGCACTATTCATGGCAACGTCGCCAAGAGGTTTCTTCATTGCATGGAATTGGATCCAAACAATTATGATGCCATAACCTCTCACAATGCTACTGTTAGAATTATTATTAGTTATAATTTATTTGCCTTTTCTGTGAGCCTCAGTATGTAAAGGCGTACGATCCAATGACGTATGAAACTCGAGATGTGTGAGACCGCAGCAAAACGTGGAGTCCAGGAGCTTTCGGCATTTGAGCTCAAGCTCATGGTTAATCGCTTGACTGCTGCACGTCACGCTCTAGGATACCAGGAATGGTGATCGAAATGTACTATAAGACCGGTGCAGGTATCAACATACCATCGGTCAAACTACCAAACCACGTATTTCGATTTGCGACGTTGTATACTTCCTGCCATACTTCATTTTTAAGTGGAAAACTACTCAACGTCAATTCTTGAAAACTTACGTGTTTTTTCTTCTCTGTGCGAAAAAAATTCCATGAAAATTCCAAGAAATGGTATTGATTTCTTCTCCTTCATAGAAATAAAATGAGAGTGAAGATTTTTAAACACCACAAACGAGATACGTGGTTTCATCGTCGATATGGGCTTTACATCAGAGTAACACGGTTTCATATTTCTCTCATGTGAGGCTACACCATTCTCGTGATACGTAACGTGTCACTTTGTTATGTTTGCGCTTTTCGATGTATTGATATGCGATAATTCAAACCAAAACAATAGAACAGTCGAACAGTTTGGCCTAGCCCTTAATGCTCAGTGCGTCGAACTCAATGTTAACAGTTCACAGTTACAGTCCCGGCAGTGACGACACATTTTGACGCAACTGATGAGTGGGGTCAGGTGAAACAGAATCTCTAGGCCCACAGCATTAACTTGGATCCGTCTATCACCCTTACCTATGTCTAGCGTCCATAGGTGGCTGTAGCTTTCTCAGAAGCCAAATATCTACAAGGAGGGGGGGGGGGCGACTGAGCGCAACCTTATTTCCTGATTGTACGTGAAGTGAAAAAAGTTAATAGAGTTAATTCTTTTTTCTCTTCGAAGGAAATTTTACAACATTTTGCCAGAAAATGATTACTTCGTTGGAGGAAAGTTGGCAATGTTTGGAAGTTCATGCGGCGTTTTACTTTTGGCATGGCAGTCGAGAGGCTTTGACTGAGCTCCTCCGTGCCGTGCGTGCCGTGCTAAAAAAATAAAGAGTATCTACATTGGGTTGACGTTACGCGAATCCAGCATAGAAAGACAGGATGATCAACGCGTTAAATTGGCAGAGCGTAATTAGAATATATTTCCATTTCACCCTCTCCACCCCTACCAGTAGTCGGTTCTATCCCTTCGCGCTATCTTCGCGCCAGTAAATGAAATTCAAATGAGAGAGAGACGGCCCCGGAGAAAGAATACGTGCCACGATTAGGAGGGAGGGAGGGGAGGTAAAATGGCAAGCTCCTGAAATCTCCGTCTTGGAGGATTGTCAAAGAAAAAAAGGGATACAGAAAAAGACGTGTCAACTATTTAAAATATTTGCATAACAAGTGCATCGCGAGTGGGGGAGGTGGCGCGCGGCAAGCGAGCAGAAAATGGCGGCAACTCTTTCACGAAAAACAAGGGGATGGTTTCCTAGGGCGAGGGTAACGGGGAGGTTGGTGAAAAGGGGAGGGAGCGAAGGACGTTGAAGTTCTTTTTCCTGCGAGTCCCTTTCTGCGCAGACGCCTCGCTGAACTTTCGGCCGGCGTCAGAGGTATCGGATCCCGAGATGCCACTCTAACGGAGATGCAAAAGGGGTACGCGCAAAACGGGCCATTTCACGCTCGTGTCGGATACCATTGAAACTTGCCCTATTCATTCATCTAACAATGCCCCATGTTTTCCCAAAGTTTCAAGTCCCAAAAAAATTTTGAGGGGAAAAGGCGGGGGGTCAAAGTTGAAAATCCACGAAATTTTCGCGAATTTTTTACTAGAAAACTACTAAATATTACGAAACGCGCTTTAAACGAACGTTTTTAGCGTGAAAAGAGCTTTCAGAAAATGTATAATATCATAGGGTTTTGTCGACTTAAACTCGAGTTATCGCCTCCGAAGCGCCAGAACGCTATAAAATGACCCGCTTTTTTTTCACGTTCGGGCCGATCCCCAAAATACTCCGTTTTTAATTTCTTTGAAAAACTGATATGTTGTTCCTGACTCTCTATGACACCTGTATGTCTTTACTGTATCCTGGGGAAATGTTTTGCTCGCGAGTTATAAGCGCGAAAAGGAGCGAAAGTCGGGAAAATCGGCTATTTTGAACTGCGCGCGTCGCATGGGTTAGAAGGAGAACGCCCCCTCCTGCTCAGTTCGGCGAAGCACACTCCTCTGCCGACCTTGCATTGTTGCCACATGTCTCCTGATCCGTCGCCGCGCGCAGTTCAAAATAGCCGATTTCCCCGACCTTCGCTCCTTTCCGCTCTTATAACTCGCGAACAAAACATTTCCCCAGGATACGGTAAAGACATACAGGTGCCATAGAGAGTCAGGAACAACATATCAGTTTTTCAAAGAAATTAAAAATGGAGTATTTTGGGGATCGGCCCGAACGTGAAAAAAAGCGGGTCATTTTACAGCGTTCTGGCGCTTCGGAGGCGATAACTCGAGTTTAAGTCGACAAACCCCTATGATATTATACATTTTCTGAAAGCTCTTTTCACGCTAAAAACGCTCGTTTAAACCGCGTTTCGAAATATTTAGTAGTTTTCGAGAAAAAAATTCGCGAAAATTTCGCGGATTTTCAACTTTGACCCCCCGCCTTTCCCCCCCCCCCAAAAAAAAATTTTTTTGGGACTTGAAACTTTGGGAAAACATGGGGCACTGTTAGATGAATGAATAGGGCAAGTTTCAATGGTATCCGACACGAGCGTGAAATGGCCCGTTTTGCACGTACCCCTTTCGTGAGACTTTATGTTGGAAAAACAAACACAAAAATTAAGATGTCACAACTTCCTGGTTGTTAGCAAAATTGTCTCATATCTGACGTAAGGGCGGATCTCAATTTCCACGTGAGCCCTCGTGTCTGTTAACTCAACATCCTCAGGCCGTTAACTTAACATCCTCAGGACGTATAATGTTAACAGAGGGGGCAATTAAAACGAATGTAATGAGTTCATAACACAATTCTTTTTTACAAAAATATATAGAGGTTATCTCAAAACTCCTATTTTTCTAGTGTTAAAACACCAAAGTACTTAAAAAACTGTATTTTTCCGGCACTCTAGAAACGAACCTCAAAACGGGTAAAAATATATAGACCTCATCACACATTCGTGTTTCTCCGTCAAAATTTCACGTAGAGCAAGGTAAACACGCCAAAAGCCTCCGAACTAAGCCACGAGTAAATAATTAGCGGTTTTTATTTTTGAAAATAAACATTTTCTGTTCGACAAAACCCCGAAGACTACTTGAGTCGGATCGAGTATTGAACTACTAATGTGTATATTGCAATAATATACTTTTTTTTAAAGTGATATTTTTTCCCTCGATTTTTACGATTCCGAGCGCATTGTGCTTTTCAACAGAAAGAAAGACTACCGTTAAGTAAAACTTTATGAAATCGCCGATTGGTGAATTGCTTTCAAGGGTCTATTTGAGGTACGTTCCAGTATGACCATGACCTATTCTATGATATTTATGAAATCGTTCATTATGATTAGTAACACTATTTGAAATATGATTAATGTAAGAAGAGATTGGCCACTCACGTTTATTAAATAAATAAATCAGTGAAAACACATAATACCTTGGCTAATTACTAGGAGCGGTAGCGACCCCGTCAAGCCTATAGAGATCTCCAACAACGAAAATGGGAGCCGCTACTGTATCTTACACGAACCCGTTCAACTTTTGCGTTGTTTTGAGATATCTCCACAAAAACTTAACGAAACTCAAAACCCTTTGCACTCTGACTGGCGAACTTAATTCCTCGCCTACAGGCAAAGAGGTGTGTGAAAAAACGGCCAAAAATGCCTCAAGGCATTTTCGAATTTTGATCACTTGGGGTGATACAGTAGCTTCCGAGACGCCCAAAACCGGTCGCCGTTTTGCTTAGAAGCGCCGGGTTGCGACGTTGCCATTTTTTAAAGTGGAAACCTTTAACAATTCATATCTCCGCCGCATCTCAACCGATTTCAATGAACTTTTTTTTAAAATGTTCCTCTTAAATAGAGCTTTCTATTGATGTATTGTTTTTTGGGGTTTACTCGGCTTTAAGTGGCACTTACGCGGTTTTAGCAGTTTTTGATAGGCACAAAAATTTAGTTTTTATTTTCCCACGATCGTGGAATCGACGGAATCTAAACAAAAACCAGTCTAAATGAAAGTTCAGATTCTCACCTTTCTAACGAGCACAAGATCATCCCGGGGAAACGTTTAGTTTCCGAGATATGACCGCTCAAAGTTGGTCACATGCGCTTTTGCGCAATGTGAATGCGTCTTATCACTGAGTCATTCGCGAACTAGGGGTCCCTAATGTTCAATTTACGTTGAAATAACTACACAGAACAGTAAGGTGTACAACACGAGCCGTATTTTCACCTTCGGCTGCCGATGTGCGACGTTGCCATTTTTTGAAGTGAAAACTCTTAAAAATGCATAACTCCGCTGCATTTCAACCGATTTCAATGAACTTTTTTTTAAAATTTTTCTCTTAAATAGAGCTATCTAATGACATTTAGGTTTCTGGATTTTATTTAACTTGGGGAGGCACTTAGGTCGTTTATAAGATTCTTTGCAGAGATTTTTCATACAAAAAATAGTGTTGCTATTTTTTTTCTTTCTTTTTTTCTTTTTTTTCGGAAGGGGGTCTGTATTTCCCCCGATTCTTTTTAACATTCAAACTAGATCGGAAAATCACCATAGCTTAAAGTATAATGCAAAAATCTTGGTAAATTAGCAACACCACCTTCTCTTGTACAATGAGAGCGTCGCTTTCAATATTTGTACACGTTAGAATAGTGATTAAAAGAATCCCTTTTTTAAAAGTTCTTTCTTTTAAATTTTGCCATTTCAAACCCTCCCACAACCCGCGGGAAAAAAAAGAAAAAAAGAAAGAAAAAAAATAGCAACACTATTTTTTGTATGAAAAATCTCTGCAAAGAATCTTATAAACGACCTAAGTGCCTCCCCAAGTTAAATAAAATCCAGAAACCTAAATGTCATTAGATAGCTCTATTTAAGAGAAAAATTTTAAAAAAAAGTTCATTGAAATCGGTTGAAATGCAGCGGAGTTATGCATTTTTAAGAGTTTTCACTTCAAAAAATGGCAACGTCGCACATCGGCAGCCGAAGGTGAAAATACGGCTCGTGTTGTACACCTTACTGTTCTGTGTAGTTATTTCAACGTAAATTGAACATTAGGGACCCCTAGTTCGCGAATGACTCAGTGATAAGACGCATTCACATTGCGCAAAAGCGCATGTGACCAACTTTGAGCGGTCATATCTCGGAAACTAAACGTTTCCCCGGGATGATCTTGTGCTCGTTAGAAAGGTGAGAATCTGAACTTTCATTTAGACTGGTTTTTGTTTAGATTCCGTCGATTCCACGATCGTGGGAAAATAAAAACTAAATTTTTGTGCCTATCAAAAACTGCTAAAACCGCGTAAGTGCCACTTAAAGCCGAGTAAACCCCAAAAAACAATACATCAATAGAAAGCTCTATTTAAGAGGAACATTTTAAAAAAAAGTTCATTGAAATCGGTTGAGATGCGGCGGAGATATGAATTGTTAAAGGTTTCCACTTTAAAAAATGGCAACGTCGCAACCCGGCGCTTCTAAGCAAAACGGCGACCGGTTTTGGGCGTCTCGGAAGCTACTGTATCACCCCAAGTGATCAAAATTCGAAAATGCCTTGAGGCATTTTTGGCCGTTTTTTCACACACCTCTTTGGAGCTGATTCATTACGAAGTTAATTCATAATCGCTAATTAATTGCCGTTTTTGGTCCCGCGCCGCATTCACATTCGTGCCTCGAAATTTTGCCTTCGATTCCGCACCCGTATTAAATATAAATGTGCTGTCAACATTTATGAAAATCATTGCAACTCGCATTTCAAAAGGTTTGTACCAGTGCATAGGCATCATTCCTTGAATTTAAAGCGTGCTTTTGCATTATTAATTTTTGAGAAAGTTCAACAGATCAAAGTCGTTGTTTCATTCAATTCACGACCATTCACGACCATTCACGACGCACCGCCGGTGTCATGGCGTCAGTCAGCTGCTCTGTTGCTGCTCCATGTTGCTGCTGCATCATCGTCGTCGTCGTCGTCCACACACAGGAGTATCGGGACCGTCTCGCCAGAATTTTTTATTTTTTAGCTAATTTTTTTGGCTCTTTTTAAAAATTCTACCTTCATCTACCTGACTTCTTTTTTTAATTTTCAAAGAGTGAGCCAGAATCTGAATTGAAAACATTTATTCTATTTTTGATCTAAACGAGGAAGGTCTCGTAAGTATTATACAATGGTTTCTTACATAGCTGTTGTAGGTAAGAAGAGTTGCGGCTACCTGAAATGAAGGGGAATAATTAGCGAAAAATTAAAGAAAGTTCAATGATGTATGAGAGTGGAATTTATTTCCTGAAATGCAAAACGAAAATGAAAGAGAGATGAGGAGATGGTAAAAAATCTTGACTTCAAAAGACATCAAATATTTTGAGGTTTGAGACTGAAAAAAGAACTGCTTGTTTTATCCCTCGCCATCTTCTCGCAGGAATCAAATCCAATTATCTTTCCTTGTATTAGTGACCCAGGCAACTAAACTAGCTTCAAAGGTAAGCTGGTTGCGTCCGAGACTAACTGAAGGGGACTCTCGGCAGAATTAGTTACCCGTTTGCTCGTTGTAGTTTAGGGGCGTACGTGCACTTGAAAAATCTTGACCTCAAATGATATCAGGCATTTTGAGGTTTGAAATGGAAATGGAAACCAGGAGTTTTAGCTATTTTTCTTTTCTTCTTTTGTAATTTTCGAGAGATTACTATTGCCCCCTCCCCCCCTCTCCTTTTTTAATTTTTTTTTTAGATCCTTACATACCTATTAATTTTGTAACAAGATCTCATAGGCTTTGCGGAATTTTTACCTTTTTTGAGGGTTTCTCTTCTTACATTAATCATATTTTATGATATTTGATTTTTATGAAGCGTCTCAACAGAAAAAAAAAAGTCTCATGTAACTGTCAACTCGAGTTCTAGGCTACTTTTGGTAATGCAGTGATGTGAAGTTACGTTATTAGCAGGAATGCATAAATTAGTGCTGAAAATTCTAAACTTTGCATCGCTATATTTCGTAAACCAGCCTAGAATTTAAGCTCAACCACATACAAAGGGCTTATAGAATTTAAGCTCAACCACATACAAAGGGCTTATCTCATTAAAATTGTATTTTCAGTGATTTGTCAAAGCAGGTTACGAGAAGAGGGATATGGAAAACGATTCTTTCAACGAGGCTTTCTTACGATGGAATTTTATGAGATTCCATGCGTTTTTATTCATAAGGTTTTTAGTAGATGCAGGAAATTATGGAGTGCATAAAATATTAAAATTCGATGTTAAAATTGGCGTGTTGCAAACTTCAGCTGGAGCAAAAGGAAAAGTTGTTCCATACCGTAAATGGCTCAGAAATCCCGATGAAATACATTCCTACCTTCACAATCTGTGAACGAGATATGCGGTTTTTTAAGCTTCCCGCGTCAAACACGAGGCTGCATAGCACATAGGATAATATTTCGTGAGAGGGGTCGTTCCATCTAACCCTTTGCGCACTGGGATGCTACACGCAGTATTCACAACATATCGGACGCTTCCGCGCGCAAATCGTAAGGAAGCACTATGGTCTTAATCAACGCAAGAAAAATGTAAACATAAACATGCTGGTTGATAAAATCACGTTGCGTCTCGTGTGTTTTGGATGATTGGCATCGGTCATGTTGAATATTCCGTAACACCCTAGTGGGCAAAGAAAGACTCCTCTTAAGAAGTGTTCACCTAGGCCGTCGCGTCGTATCGTGTTTTAAGCGAGATGCTCAAAAAAACGCATCCTTACGCATATTATGAAGTTAGACGTGTATTTCAGACTTTTTCGATGTGCTCGTCTCGATTTTTAAGCCATTTTTGACAAGAAATAACTCTTATTTCGCTATAGCCGAAATTTGCAACAGGCCCATCTCGAGGGGTGAGAATAAAAAATTCCGATTTGGAGAGAGAGAAAAGTTATTTCTTGTAAAAAAATAGCACAAAAATTACGATGAGCACATCGAGAAAGACTGAAATACACGTTTAACTTCACAATAAGCGTCTTGTTCTTCACAGAAATTAAGTGCTTTGTAACCAGACCACCTAAATTTTGATGATGTTTTGTTTCCTGGAGAGTGTACGTGCTGACTACAATGGGAAATATCAAAGCCTCTTCAATCGACTATAAGCATTCACGAGAATCGCACTCTCGTCATTATTTACTTGTGCAAAACAGACCCATACGACTAAAAACGCCACCCGCCTCCTCCGCGGCACGAATATCGGAGAAATTCGAGGGGCAAGACTGACGGTCAGAAAGATGAGTGGAGCAACGCAGGCAGGGTCGGTTGGGAGCAGTGCGAAGAATGAACAAGGCGGAAGGGGGGCTACTAAGGGGAGCGAATGTTGCCTCCATTAGCGGGAGGCAAAGGGTTTTCACGTCTAACAGGAGCGGGAGCTACGGCAGCCTTCATCGTAGAAGTCGAGGGAGTTGTGGCGCACAGTGGTCCAAGCACACAAGAACGGACTCCTGGAATTCTGCCCCAGAATTTCTTAAATAGAAAATACTTTGCGAGTAGTAAACTTCGATAGTACGTGCACTGATAAAAAATTATTAAAGCACGTGTAGGTAAAACTTTGAAATCGCATACATTTTCTCAGTTTCAAAGTCTTATTAAAGACGCTTATTTACAATGCGCTGTCGGCCATATTGATTAATCCTTCAAATGCATAGGCTGGCAGCGGCTTTTCTCTAGCGATTTTCATTTTACACGTTGCCAGGCTGGCAGCGGCACTTCTCTGGCGATTTTCGTTTTACACGTTGTCGCCCTTTTGGGCTCGGAGAGCTACATAAATCGACGCGTTCATACTCTCGGCTTCGCCGAAAGCTGGAAGTATGTTTCAAAGGCACCTTTTACCAATATCATTTTTATTTTTCAGTTATGGAAAAGGGAATCTTACATTAAGGGTACTCCTCGTATTTCATGGAAACCCTCCTACAGACTGATCTGTTAATTCCTCAACTTTTGCCCATTGTGCAACGGCGGAGGTGAAGCACAGTTTGTAACGGGGGCTCCGAATCGGCTCTGCACAACAGGTTGTATCATACGCGGCCACGTCGAGCAAAATGCGTCTAACTCCACTTTAAAACTTACCGCAGATACGCGGTTTTCGTCGAACAAGGTAGTACACGCCTCTAGTTAGCGCAACAAAGCTCGAGTTCTTAATAGTCTTTCCGTCATGGCCTAACCAGAGACTCCCCCTCCCCTCCACCTCGTTTTTCTTCCTACCACTATTTCATTAAGAAAACATACTTTGTCCATCAATTATTCATATTTATTCACCTTCCCCTCCTTCTATCATTCCGGCAGAAGAAGCGACTCCCCCCATCCCTCCCCCCTTCACCCTCCGTCGCCGCAACAACTTTTCCCGGGCGCTCCGTCCTCCATTTTGCCGTGCTAAAGAAGAACGCCGTATAAACAATTGAGAGATGCCAAATTCCCTTCGATAAAATGTTTATTTTTGAGGAAAGTTATGAATATTTTCCCTTGAAATTTTCAGGATCTTTAGGTGAGATTGCAAAGAACATTACATGAAAAAGTGAAAGACAAATATTTACAAAATTACCAGGGAATTCGTGTTTTAGAAATGGAAATTTGGCAATGCCTGAAGGTCCCTACGGCGTTCTTCCTTAGCACAGCAGCATTGCTTCGCCCCTTCTTTCGCGAGTTTCTCACGAGTTTGCTTTACTTCTCTAATTCAATTTGAAGCCGGTCTTTCAACCTCATCTGAGCCGCAGAGTATTGATCTTAATCAGTGATACGGTGTTTTTGAGGTTCGCCGCTCTCATTACCATCGAGGTCGTTCTGATCACGGGGATTTTCACGGACGGGGCACTTAAAAATATTGGAGGTTCTCAAGGCTAGTGCCGTTTCAGAGATCACCGCAGCAAGTAGAGTTGAGGGTTTGGGCCATGGTCGTACCCAACGCTTCGCATATCGACGTAAAGTACTTTTATAGGGAGAGTATATGGACAACTCTATTTATGTAGCTATTCGGACCCTAAAAAGCGACAGCGTGTAAAGCGAAAAACACAAGGAAAGTGCCGCTGCCAATCTATGCATTTGAAATATTAATCAATTCAGCCGACAGCGCATTGTAAACCAGCGTCTCTGAGGATTAAGACTTTGGAAATTCGAGAATTTATGCGAAAGTGAAGTTTTATGCGTGTTTTTATAATTTTTGATCAGTTATGAAACGAAGGGTAGTAAGAATTATGAAAATTAGTACCAATGGATATTTCGATATGATAGTTAGCAGCCCATTAGGGCCCCAGGAGCCACATGCCCTGATCAAACCTAACCTCCAAATTTTCGAGCTGCCCATACTCTCTCTATAAGGTACTCTATATCAACGGTGAAAGTCCCAAACCACGTATCTCGGTTGCGGTGTTTAAAAATCTCCGCTTTCATTTTATTTCTTTGAACGAAAACATATCAGCGACATTCCTTCCAGTTCTCACACAGTTTTCCTCGCATAGAAAATAAATATCAAGGAAGTTTTGAAGAATTGACGTTCAGTAGTTTTCCCACTTAGAAAATAAAGTATGGCAGGAAATCTGTGACGTCGCAAACCGAGATACGTGGTCTTGTAGTATCAACGCCGATATATTGTGGAATTCTAGGGAAAAAAAAAGAATCGTTGCTCTTACAATATGTGTGTTGGATTCCAGGTTCCAACTCCTCTTCTAGAACAGTTACGATGAGACCTTTTGGTAACAGTTCGTTTTCTTGTCCATCGACGATGAAACTACATTCTAGGTGACTATTAACCTCATCAAGAACTTCTTTAATAATTGACGAGGGGCTCTTTACACCCTGTAATAAGTATGAGGACTAGAGAAGGGGCATCCTTATGTTATACTTTCCTATTTTTAATTAAAGTAGAATGAGGAGTTTTCTACCAACCTAAGTCAATTATCTAATTCTTTCGGCCAGACTTATCAACGAGAGCTTCGATGTGTACCCTAAGAAAACTCTACAATGATCCAATCTGAGCTAAGTAGTTAACTAACAAACTTATGCCTACCCCTGTCTTTTGCAGCATGATAAAAAAATTGGTTTCTCCTCGCAATGCTGTCACATTTTGCCGAGAATGCCTCAAGCTTAAAAACTTTCGTGCGGAAATTAAAATTTGGGTTTATGTGAGGAAATGATGAGACCCTCCATTTTGGGTGGAAAGCCGAACTCCCATCAAAATATGTAGCCGCTCCGTAATGAGCCGCTCTCAGCTTGGAAAGTTCGGCGCAAACGAGAACAAATGTTGCTACATTGTGCGCAAATTTTACATTGAGTTGAACGGAAAAAAACTAATTCCGGACGCCATCCGACAGCCACGCTTCGTGTTAAGCGGTAAAATACTGAACAATGATAATGGGGAGTCGCGATGACGTAACGCGGGAGGAACAATATGTTGCTGAAAAATGAGGAAAAGCGAAGGGAGGGAATAAGAGAATAATACCGCGCTTAAGAGCAACGCTGTTTCAGCAATTGGCGTTGCCAAATTTACCCCGGTGAGATATTTAATTTCAGGCCACTGAACGAGGAATAAGAAAAGCACCGCAAAAAGGCCTCCTCCTTAAGATTTTACGTAGAGAGGGACTTATACATCGGGAATCTACGGGGATTTTGGGAATCTGCGGGAGGTTTGATTTGGAAATCAACTCCGCAGCGAGATATTGACACGCGGGTAATTAACACGGAACACAAATTCTAAAAATGACATCGTTTGTATTTCTGCCGATGTTAATGTTTAATACTGATGGTATCTTTAGGAGTTCATTCCCAAACTCCCCATTATACAAATCTTTGTCTACGTAGAGCATAGAAGAGAAGATGATGTAACGATGCATGCGCTAGTTTGTACCTTGGCTTGTGTCCCATTCTTAAAATTTGACCCTAACAGTGGTGCAAATACCCGATCTGAAAACTTCAGTATTTAATTGGTATTATTTTTGTCTCCTGAAAAAGTATTTGATTTTACTAGGACTCCTTTCAAAACCATTGAAAGTCCTTGATTTTGACTTTAAGAAAGCTACCATGAACCCTGCCCACATATTTCCAATACCTAACGGGGTATCCATGCATAAGGAGAGAATTGTCATCTCAACCCTCTTTGTACAGAAATACCGTGTCACTACCTGACTGCACAGAGAGAAATTTCAACACAAAAGTCTGGTTAATGCGGGAAGTAAAACACAAAATAACCCTAGCCTTTGGTTGACAATTTTAAGAAAAAATGCCACCTAGTTTTCTTGAAGATATTTCATAAAAAACAAGAGTGTTGAGTAACAACGTCGCAATCGGTGAAATACATTTTCTCAGTCTATCCATTGTTTTCTGCGCTTAATTCACCGCATACTATATCAAAATCAACACATAATTTTTGTTAGTTTGTGTTTCATCTCTTAAATTAGCCAAAAGTAACACAAGAACACAAATGTTTTGATCAGTGTGGTTACGCCTTCCCTCCTCTCTATCTCTATTGGATCCCTCCGCTCCTAGATTTGGACCAAGGAAAACAAACAAGATGCTGATAGAGACGTGATAAACATTTTTGAATTTCCTTTCTCTGAAAAAGTAGGTAAAATCAAACTTTGATTTACATTTTGCCGAGGAATTCACTCTTTTTGTGAGAGTGTGATTCCTTCCTCCCTCAATAAAACGAATTCGCGGTCTTCAAAAGCGAATTTTTGCGAGTGGATTTGGTTGACTTTTTCGACCAAATCGTAATGAACGTGTTTTTCCAATGCGATTCACCAGACAGTTTAGCTCATCAGCAACCGGTGTCTGGACCATATCCAAAATATCTCGAGCCACCTCCGGAGGTGGGTCAAAAAATGAATGGAGGTAGGCGGGTTCACCAAAAACCTCGAAAAGCTACAATTTTTCCGAAATTGCGGTGTTCTTTGCGACTTAAATATTTTTTTTTTTAAATAAAATTCAATAACCGAGGTGATGGCGATAAAGGAAGGTACAGAAAAAGAACATGTTTTTGTATATTTGTATTATAATTTGTATAATAATTTATATCGTATATTAGATCATGTTGCGACGGCCAGTTGGCAAGCTTTTTTGAACCTCATCAATTTGGCTCATTTTTTTCAAGATTTGGTTAAAAATGAGGTACTCGATCCGGATTGGTCCAAATTCCGTGGGTGATACAATACAGTCATCAATTCAAAAAATACACCGAATCCATTCGCCAAAATTCATTTTAAGACAATGCTCCCATTTCGCAGAACTAGTATACCGAATTTTGGAACATTTGAGATTTTCCTGAATTTTTCCCGGAACTTATGAAAATTCCGAAATGTTTCGGATCTTTTGCGTTTTCCGGAACTATCTTGGAACTTTCAAAAACATTTAAAATGAATCCCGGAACTTCTGACGGACATTTCGTGAGAGAAAGTGCAACAAAAAAGTTCGGAATCCTGGAATTTTCGACGGACATGCGGAATGAGAGCACCGCCTCAAGAGCCGCCTGAAAATCCCAGGACTGATGGAGCAGTGAGAAAGCGGCGCGACGCGCACATGGTAATACTCTTCGTATACAAGTACGAGGTCTGTTAGATTAGAAACCGGATTTTGGTCATAACTAGCCCACAATGCGTCCGATTTAGGTTTTGTTGAGCTTTCCTGATAGCTGGAAATATACTTAAGAACGCTACGTTCACAGATTTTGTTTATTTTGATCAGTGTTTATTCTGTGTCATCTTGAATACGAGTAAGTCAGGTGCGTTTTGCGATTTTAGCATGCGATCACTGACAGAGCAAAGATTCAACACTAAATTTTGTTTTAAACTCGGTATACCTTGTACCGAAACTTTTGGTATATGCTAAGAAAAGTTTACCATGATCATTGTATGAGATGTTCCCACTGTTTTGAATGGGTTAAACGATTCAAAACTGGTCAGGAGTTCGTTAAAGATGAGGAGCGTGGGAATCGACCCTCAACGGCGACTGACATTTGTCACGTGGAAGAAATGCGGGCAAAAGTGCTCGAAAATGGTCGTTTCGAGCTTGTTGAACAAAGTCATATTTCTGAAGGCTCTGGACATACAATTTTGATAGAATATGTAGACACGCATCGAGTACATTTCAGGTACACTTGCCCCTTGATTGTTGTCCTTTGAACGAAAATCCAACCAAATGTCAAATTACCTTTAGCTGCTTGAACGCTCTAACAATGATCCTACATTTTTGGATAGGATAATTTTAGGTGACAATACTTTAGTGTACGGCTACGATATGGAGACGAAACTCCAATCGTCCTTGTGGGTTGAAAAATGTTGTGCAAGACCGAAAAAAGAGAGACAAGTTCGGTCAAACATAAAAATCGCAAAACACCCTTGAGGTTGCCTTACTTCAAGCCACATACCAACGAAGCTAATTAGGATTTTTCAAATTTGTGAACGTAGCGTTCTTAAATATATTTTCAGCTATCAGAAAAGCTCAAGAAAATGTAATTTGGACGCATTGTAGGCTAGTTATGACCAAAATCCGGTTTCTAATCTAACAGACCTCGTACCTACCCTAGTTTTTAAAAAAAGGGATCAAGTTTTCCGCAGGCGAGTGGGATCTTACATGAAGAGGCCTGGCAACGTGTGGAAGTTGATACGCGCGGCGTTTTTCCCGAGCGCGGCGGAATGGTGTGAATAAGTCTTGGGGGAAACATTCTCAGACAACTTAGCCCATTGACTAAGGGGAGGGGGAGCGGGAAGGGGTGGAGGCGCGGGAAAAGCTTATTCATTTTATTCAATGACTTTATTCAAACTCACAATTAGTCATCATTTGGCTCCTTTTAAAAGGCGTTTTGCCTCGCGTCCTCCTCCGCCTACACGTTATCCTAATTCAATCAACCTCGGCGTAATGTATTCCAACGACTGTTTCCTCAAATTAATTATCTATTTATCACAATAAATGACGCGCGTTGCCGTTGCCGTTGCGCTACCCTCCGCGAAAAAATGAACGTCTATCAATCATACTTAAGGTTGACGAGCTTCGATTTGGTTCTGCTATCAGCTCGTGCTCAAGAGAGGACGCCTGCATTGTACGAATTGGGTTTCCAGGACATTCGGCTAACAGCATGTACAGTGAATGAAGCAGCACATATCAATGAAACGAAGGTCGATGACATTGGAGTAACTAGAAATCTTCGCGCGCCTCCGCCGATCTGAGGCTGCGCCCTTTCATACCAGAGGTTTTGAGCGGCGCGCCCCTCCTCCCTCCCCGTCTAGTCATTCAGATCTGAATAAATGGGAGAAAATCAAGGTATCCCTGTAAGAATAGAAAGAAAAGTGAAGAGGAAATTCAAGTTCCTAAAAAAATATATGAAGAAACGTGTACTTATTTTCCTTTCTTTCCTCTTTCTTCATCTTTTCTGCCTCTCTCTCCCTCTCTTCCTTATTCGTTCTTTTCTTTCTTTTTCTTTTTCTCCTTCTTTTCCCCGTTTTCTTTTCCCAAAATTTTGCGAACCCTCGCATCCCCCCCCCCTCGCCCGGCAGGTATGGTAGTTACGTCACTGGTTGACGAAATCTAATTCGGCCCTGTTAAGCTGCGTTGCTAAACTCTCCGGAGGATTGGGAGCGGAGAGTCTCGGAGCATTACCCGGAGGTTTTATGTCATCTCTCCAGTCTCTTCGCCTTGTTGGGTCCGCCATGGTCCGCCGGATTCTGTTTTGTTTACACTTCAATTTTAGGTTAAGTTTCTATATTCCCAAAGTTAAAAATGAAATCCTCAAACACTTTCATCTTTCAATATTTGAAAATTCTAATACTCATTGCATAAGCAGAAAAAAAGGCGCGAGAATGCTAAACGCCTATATTCTTACGTCAGTCTACGTAATGGTCTCCAGCTCTCCGACCTGGCTGGAGAGCAGTTTGGAGACTGACGTAGCATGACGTAGCAAGTCTCCGGGTAATTCCTCCGGGGTCAGAACAACGGTTGTTTACGTCTCCGGGTAACTCCGGAGAGCTCTCCGGAGACTTTAGCAACGCAGCTACTAGTGATTCGACGGACGCCATTTTTTGTGTCAGAGCAACGTCCGATATATCGCATAGATTCGCTCGGTAGTCTCACCTACTTCTTCTAGCGGCTCTGATGCTAGCACCTAGAGCTGCTATTCCGGTCGGTCTCTGCAGTGGATGTTACCAATGGTACATCTACCATTGGTTAGAGCGCGCGTTGGTAGATGGGAATCGTCGCCATTTTCGGCTGTGGACCTTGCCATGATTTTATTTTAATTCATTGTTTTTTCTTGTGAGCAAATGATATGTTGTGTAGTGTATTTTTGGAATCATGGTGATACTGTCGATAATTGAAAACTGGTCTGTGCTTTAATCTCGTATTGAAAAATATGTACTTAACGTTTAAAATCTGAATTTTCAAAACGACAAGTTTTCGCGCTTCTTTGGAAGAATGCCGTGGTTGGAGCCTCCTAGTCGTACTACTTCATGTACGGATTCGTCCCTAGCGGCGTTGTTGTGTATTAATGCCTAAAATGCTAAGTCGGGTCCTGTTCACTCGATTTCGTGAAACTCGGTATCTGAAGGTATTTTTCAACGGGAAACTCGAATTTTTGGTCAGATTTTCAAAATTTCAAAATCCAAGATGGCGTCCGTGGCCTAAAATGCTAAGTCGGCTCCTGTTCACTCGATTTTCGTGAGATTCGGTATCCGGAGGTATTTGTCGACGGGAAACTCGAATTTTTGGTCAGATTTTCAAAATTTCAAAATCAAAGATGACGGCTGTGGCTTAAAATGCTAAGTCTGCTGATTGTGGATGAGGACAAAGATAACATATTCGCCACTATTCACCATACTTCGTTAAAAAAGTGAATTCGTTCTTTTAAAAGTTAATAGCTATGAGGGGCGGCTCGCGGAACGAGTCGCAAGTTCATCGAGAGGCGAGGAACTGGGGGTCCAGGGGCACTCCCATGCTAGGCGTGCCAGCGAGCTGAACGCGGCTAGTAGTTTATATATGTCTTGGATATGAGCGGCCCAGAGCCGCTCTCCAGCGGCAGTGCGCTGGAGTTACTGCTTGGTTTTTTTTCGTCCTATACTGGCAATGCTTTTCCATGGCGCTTAGTACCGTTTGACAGAACGCGATATCCGGCATTCTAAATTCCTCAAAAGGAACTCAATTTGGCGGTTAGTTCCGTTTGGCAAAAATACGTCCAACTGATATTTTCAATGGATTTAAATGAGAGAAAAAGTGTGTTACGAACTTTCAAAATCGCCTTATGCAGTAAACAAGTTCGCCAAATTTTCCGGGAGTCCCATTCATATATTACCAACCAACTCTAACGACGGACCAAAATCTGGGCATTGTTATAATTTTCTGAAATAAATTATATACAAACATTTCAGGACACTTTTGTATGGAAACTGTTGTGGGAAAACGTTTGTATGGATTTTCCGAAACACCTTGTACGCCTTAGATTCAGTGTATCTGCAAATTTCAAGGAGAAATAGTTATATTCAGCATATTATTAATGACAAAACAAGCTACTAATAGATGGACGGTATGAGTCTGAAACCACGTAGGTGTCTCGTTTGCTGTATTTGAAAATCTCCGCTCCTAATTTATTTTCTTCAAGGAGAACAAATCGATATCATTCATTTAAGTTTTCGCAAGGTTTTCTTTGCTCTAGGAAGAAAAATGATGACAGTCTCTAAGAATTGCTGTGGAGGAGTTTCCCATTTAAAAAATGAAGTATTTAGGACAGGAAGTCTGCGACGTTGCACTGCCCGTGGTACACGCAGTTGCGTTACACTGGCTCTATACTTACGTATTAATATAAAACTACAAAAAACCCCAAAAAACTTTGGTAACGTTGCATGGTGGCAACGATCAGAATCCGGCCAAAGTCTTAAACTTGTTGAACCAAATTGTCTTATTACTCCTAAAAGAAAATTTAAAATTACCTATACTTTACTGAAAATCGAATGTGGGCCCCTTCATAAACGAGCGATACAACATTCACTGCATGTGTGTATGTGGACCTCTTGTAGGAGCCCAATCGGTTCGCTCTTTGCAACAAACGCTACATTCGTGAATGGAAAGTCCTTGGAGGAGCACATAACGTCCTCTTTCTTTATTTAACATATGCATTTTTTATTCAGAATCTTCATAAAATCAAAAAGAAAAGTATGGACTGATCTGAGCCTTATATGTGCTCTAAAACAATATGAAATATTTTATCGCACAAAGTCGAATATTTTTTCTTTAAAATTTAGAGTTACGTAACTAATTCAATAATCATGACTGGTGCATTTGCAGAAAAGTTTTCTCAGAGACTCAGTAAATTCCCTTGCTGAGCTGCATGTATCTTCAAGTAGGCATTATACTTCTAAAAGGAAATGTAGGCCCCTTCATTTAGGAGTGATGCAACAGTCATGACGTGTAAGTATGTTTAGCCCTTGCAGGAGCCTCTCCTCACCTATTTGCATTTTTATCTAAAGTAAGAAAAAAAATAGTCGGTAGGTATGGATTGATCTATGAGCCTTCTATGTGCTCCAAAACAATATGAAATATTTTATCGCACAAAGTCCAATATTTTTCGATTCAGGTCCTACAAATGCTTTTAAGAGAGCATGAAAAAAAAAATACTCAATCGGCTGGCTAAAGTCCAGTATTTTTCTTAAGAATAGTCTCCTCCTTCAATGAGTGATGCAACAATTGCGACATTTTTATATGAAAAGCCCTTGCAGAAGCCTTTTGATTTGACTCAGCTAAATTTTGAAGAATCACTGACGTGTCCGCAAAAATGCGTAAAAAAGACGGGTCACTGAAATTAATGCTTCATAGAGATATCTGAGGATCCATGTCAAAACCCTCTTACCTATTCTACTCTGCGTAAAAAATAAAAACGCTATTTTCAACCATGATTTTTGTTTTTTTAAATCTTCATTAATTTACTCTGAAAACAATTTTCAATATCTAGGTAATCTGGAGTCCTTTTCGTTCGAGTTCCTAATGATTACAGTAAGAGCATTTTTGCGGACACGTCAGTGATTCTTCAAAATTTAGCTGAGTCAAATCAAAAGGCTTCTGCAAGGGCTTTTCATATAAAAATGTCGCAATTGTTGCATCACTCATTGAAGGAGGAGACTATTCTTAAGAAAAATACTGGACTTTAGCCAGTCGATTGAGTATTTTTTTTTTCATGCTCTCTTAAAAGCATTTGTAGGACCTGAATCGAAAAATATTGGACTTTGTGCGATAAAATATTTCATATTGTTTTGGAGCACATAGAAGGCTCATAGATCAATCCATACCTACCGACTATTTTTTTTTTTTACTTTAGATAAAAATGCAAATAGGTGAGGAGAGGCTCCTGCAAGGGCTAAACATACTTACACGTCATGACTGTTGCATCACTCCTAAATGAAGGGGCCTACATTTCCTTTTAGAAGTATAATGCCTACTTGAAGATACATGCAGCTCAGCAAGGGAATTTACTGAGTCTCTGAGAAAACTTTTCTGCAAATGCACCAGTCATGATTATTGAATTAGTTACGTAGCTCTAAATTTTAAAGAAAAAATATTCGACTTTGTGCGATAAAATATTTCATATTGTTTTAGAGCACATATAAGGCTCAGATCAGTCCATACTTTTCTTTTTGATTTTATGAAGATTCTGAATAAAAAATGCATAAGTTAAATAAAGAAAGAGGACGTTATGTGCTCCTCCAAGGACTTTCCATTCACGAATGTAGCGTTTGTTGCAAAGAGCGAACCGATTGGGCTCCTACAAGAGGTCCACATACACACATGCAGTGAATGTTGTATCGCTCGTTTATGAAGGGGCCCACATTCGATTTTCAGTAAAGTGTAGGTAATTTTTAATTTTCTTTTAGGAGTAATAAGCTAATTTGGTTCAACAAGTTTAAGACTTTGGCCGGATTCTTTACCCCTTAGAATCTGAAAGTTTTTTGGGGTTTTTTGTAGTTTTTATATCAGGTCGTTTTTGGAATGATGTGAAGCTAATGAAACATTTGGCTGGAAAAAGAGAAACTGAGAATAATTTTTTCAATGAGCAGAACTGGAACTCCTTGTTTAATCAACTAAACATTAATAGGGGGTGATTCAGTTTGCAATCAATAAAAGTTACCTGATGTTTAGGTGAGTTTAAACTTCTCTCATCGAAATAGGGTACATAATGTTTTAAAAACTGATGGATTAGCAATTAATTGTCATAGTGTAGGGCTACTTAGAATGAACTTCTTTTGCCGCATAAATTATTCCTTACCTACTCATAAAGTTTCAACATTAATTCTGCAATTCTTACTGCGTTTAACTCAACTGTTGGACATACTTACATTCAGCCACTAAAATTTTAAATTAAATAACAGTGAGACCACTAAGTGGAAAGTCCATTCAAAGAGTTAGGTAAAATTATTTTTTTTTTGGTTCACTCATTATAAAAAGTATTTCCTGTAAGAGGTATTTAATTTATCAATAAAAGTGTGCGTCAAGCCAAGCCCCTTCGGCCACAAAAGTATTTTTTCTTTTAACAGAGTATAACTTCTAGGAATGTGACTTGAAACATGAAGATAAGAAAATTGTACTTATACCTAATATGCACTCCGTTGAACTTGAGCGATTCAGGTAATAATCGACTGAATTTCAACATCAAGTTACAATGGCCTCAGTCAGAAAATTAATTGAAAAAGAGAAAAACTTGCTGCAAATATTACACTGTAAGCTTACCCACCGGGGGGGGCTACCGCCACTCTTGATACAGTATGCCTATATTGACGCTATAGCGGAGAATATTTTGATTTATTTTGCTTAGAGTCGCTTCACCACATAATTTGTCGAATCGTATAACTGGCATGTAAGTAAGCATTTAAATTTGAATGGCGTCTTTTGATTCATGAAAGATAATGAAGGCTACCTCTCAGTTACCTGGTAGTTCAAGAATTCCTGGTAATTTTGTTGTCCACTGTCGGACTAAAAACACCACCCCCAAACTCTTCATCAGAGCATGTTCCGCAGTTGGTGCCTAGGCGCAAACATTTTGATCATAAACGCTATCGATTGGTCTAATCTTTTTCGGCTTTGATTCACCCGATTACATTTATCCATTAAGAACTAGGTTGGCACGCGAACCATACATAGACCCAACGCTCAATTAATTTCAGAGTGCACTGTTTCACTGGAGTAATTATGCTAGAAACTCACTAGGTGAAGATGGAATACTTCTGTGACACAACAACCAACAACACCACAATATTTCCACATCAAGAGTGGCGGTAGCCATCCCCCGTCGAGGAAAATGACGACCTACTAAAGTCCCTATAGCAAAGGGGTGGCGGACACTCTTAGTCACACCTAACTCCCTTAATCTGAAAATTGATTAGATATAGAATGGAATTCAGAGCAAACGGCGGCACGGATTCCAACGATCTTGGTGTCTTTGGACACAGCTAAGTTAGCCGGATGTCATTTGAGGGTTTATTATCTAACAGTCGGTAGCTGCACCACCAGTGTAAGTCCATAACATAGCCTAACTATTTGATGTGTTTACATCAAGTTTTCATATGTTAAAATAGAGAAGGAATGGGCGCTACGTACTTACGATTGGCCCAGCGATTTATGCAGCAATATAAATTCTTGATTTTATAGTAATCATCAAGCTGAGAAAATAGAACGAGTACATACCTTTCATGAAAGACTTTCTTACACATTGACTGGCCACATGGTGATTCTAACAACTTCTGACACAAAATCAAAGAGACTCGAAGAAAACAAATTTAAGCTAATACTCATCGTCAAAGATCTCTGATTTAGGGACATAAAGTTGACTTAGTGATTGAATTATACCTCGCATCCCCGCATATCTCCATGATGTAAACAAGCAACGGTAAGAGGCGAAGCTTCCCAAGATTAGTCATGAAGAACACAAGATCTTAATGTCAATAACATACACTTAGGGAAAGCACAAGCACTCCAGAGCGCGTAGGTTGAAAGCAAAATTTGAAGCGAATAAATTTTGGTCAGAGCATAATGACCGTGTCGCAAGTAGTGTGATGGGCGAAGGCTCATATTACAGTAATTTTTAGATCTTTTCTTGAGACTGATAGGGTCCACTGAAAACAACTACATCTCTTCAAGTTATGGAAACTAGCATTTGTGACTTGAGGAAAACAATAATGTAATTAAAAACTGAGAGTAATGGGCTCTCCCTTCGATCCATCGGTGTGCATGGTAGAGAAATATTTGGATGCTGTTAGTCACGAGAATGCAAACTGTGGTGTAAATCCTGCTTCCTTTTGATAGTTTGGCACAACTTTGGTGTCCTTTTATCGACGTAATTTACCTGAATTTTGGAATCCGAATTACATTCATTGATGCTTGGGTCAGACCATTGACGTATATGGGTCAGACATGTACACCGACTGATAACCTCACTTCTGAACAATGACATCACTTGAACACTTGAAACTAATGAAATAGTGTATCGGGCTCTGGCAGAAGACGTGCGACGTAATAATATAAGTGTGTAAAAATATTAGTTAGCTTCTACAGAGAATTGAACTCTTATATTATATTAAATCATAAATCTGTTCTCAAGTAGTTAGAGTTGGAAGTTGGTATTGGTAACTAGGGAAATTTCGTTCCCGAGACTGGCTGAACTGAACGGAATCGACCAATGGCATTGAACCACTATACCGGATTTTTCTAAAATTCAAAACATTGTAGCTAAAATTTTGAAAGTTATTTGCCGATGCTGAATTATCCGAGCATTGAAACCCTATTAAATGTGGTAGAAATGAAATCCTCATATCTTCAAGCATGATCCTTTGTAGGTTTCATTAGAATCTGTGGCCGCGTAAGCAAGAAATCTGTTGTGAAAGGTGAGCATGTCGGTTTCCCGCTACTGAACGGCCCATGTTACAAAAAATATTTGTCATTTTGGGCCTTTAAGTGCTTATAACTTTTTGAAAACTCAATGGATCTTAATGAAACTCTTCCACTTTGTAGTCCTAATTGAGATGCGTCCGTAGACACCAAGATCGTAGGAATCCGTGCCGTCGTTTGGGCTGCAGTCGAGTTCCAACCGAATCAATTTTCAGAATAAGGGAGTTACGCGTGTCTATGGTTGGCTGCCACCTTTTTTCGTTTGGAGGCTTTCCAGTGTTGTCGAGTTTAGACTTTGTCCGGAGGTGGCTACCGCCACCCATGACTAAATTACAAGCATTTGAATGCTCTCATGTAGTTATCTCTCATAGTTTCTGACGAATCCTTTATCTTTTTTCTCACTCCTCCCAGCTCTGCTTAAGAGCTGTTCTACGAATTATAATAGGCCGTCATTCTAACACATGAAGCTCATTTTGTCAATTGTTCAGAATCGGCATTTATTGACCAATGTATGTAAATACATTGGAATATCAAGTTAAGTAATTACATATTTTCTGCAGTTAATAGCAATTTTATTTAAATATATTTCATTGTAATGTGCTACTTGGGTACCTCACCGATATATCATTTCGTATTCCTTAGGTAAATCTGCAGTTAAGTAGATTTAGAAATTTCAAACACATCGTTTCTTGAAAATAAGATAGCATTGAAATAATTATCACTTACCTATCATGTATCTTTTTCTGCTCAATTTGCCTTGGTTGATGCTCTCACAAGTCGAGTTGTTAAGTCAATCCAGCCGTAGCTTTCAGCTGAAAATTCCCTCTTTATCTGACAATTCATGATTAATTGTCGAATTGATTTGGTTGTTTGATTTAAATCGCATAAAAAAGATCCCATTAGAGGATCGAGCGTCGGAGCAAAGTTTTACGTGTTGCAAAATTGGCACATTTCGTGGCTGTTTTCTATGTATAATTCAGTTGCAAGGCATCCGCATATGAATTCATGTTTTATTAACGATAACTTTCTTCTTCAACGTGTGGGATGAAAGTGTTACATAATGTATAAGCTTCTTAAAGTTGTATGTTTAGAACCGAACTGGGATCAGAAAGTATACTTTTAAATGTTTGCGCAAATGGAGGAGGCATTCACAGCCCCACCCCCTCCTCTTACCGAGGGAAAGTAGCAGGCATGGGAATGTGAGTGAGGTACATTCGATCCTTCGGAGTTATCAGTCGCATTATTCAGGACATCCTATTTATATTCTCTCCTCCTTCTAAATCTCGTAAGATTAAAATTTTCCTTGGTTGATATTTTTTAAGTTTTATGGGAAATAGACTTAGTTGAATAATACCTACAAATAAAGGTTACCAAAATCTTGCGTAGATATAGGAAGTAAAACACGATATAACACAAACTGTTTGTTGATTTTTCGAGTGTTAGATTTCCCATTGTTAAATCAACCATATCTTTGGGTTGAGGGGACTAAGTCTGTGTGTTGAAAATCTGCAATCTCATTGAAATATGCTTACAGGACTTTTGGTCCAATTTTTTCGCCCAATAATTTTTTCGTCGAATTTGTTTTGTCGACGGGGTTTTGCCCTCAAAATCTCGTCCCAGTACATATAGTCCAGTAAACAAAGCTGTTTAATAGCCAAACATTAAAATACGGCCGGATTTAGGCCAAATCGCTTCTTCATATGAAAAGGTGTTTTTAGCCAAAAGTCCCCATAAATCCCCTTGGGGGATTCCGCTAAGTGGTCCGATGAAGTTGAAAATTGGACATATTTTCAAAAATTCACTGCGGAGCGAGAAATAAACTTGGAGAGCTCAATTTTTTTTGAAACTGTAGGTAATTGAGTCTACTTTTTGAAGAAACTATAGTTTTAAATGTCAAAGTAATTTAAAGGTGAGTAAAATTGAAAGAAATTGAAGATTGAAAATTATTGATCGGCATTTTCCGTACTTACATCCTTATGAAGACCCGGATCAAAAAATATCCTTCAGTAAAAGTTTTAGATCGTTCTTTTAGCATTGATTTGGTATATTACATCATAGGTTTATCTTTAAAATTGAGGGAGCAAAGGCGCAAAAACGGAGCGGGTCGACGCGCGACCGCCTATGTTTTGAATCGTAAACTGGGGATTTTAGGTGGCACATGATGGCAGTGATGATTAATTCACCTCTGCTCGTCTACTTACGACCAAAATCAATCATTTCCAATATAAACACTTTTTTTCTAAAGCGCCATGGTTGCCAGTTTTCGCGTTATTATTTAACTGTTCACAATCAGATGAACCATAGAATTAACCCTAACGAAATTTGCACAATTTGTAATACTCAACAACCTGAAGATGCGCACCACTTATTCTTTGTCTGCCCCATTTACCATAACACTCGATAAACCTAATTCTTAGTAAAGACTCAAACGAGCAACAGCTTACAGATATTTATAATTATTTTGCGACAATTCTGAGTATAAGATCGTTCATAATAAATGAATAACTGAACCAAAACACAAAGTTTGCCTATCATGAACGCTGCTATTTCATGTACATAATTGTAAGCCCAGCATATCCTAGAGATAAGTGTAGCATAATGAAGTAATCTCATGTTTGTAAATGATCTCCCAACCTAACCCCCTTTGTTAAATCCTCCCCAGGATAAAAAATAAAGTATTCTATCTATCTATCTATCTATCTATCTATCTTTAACTGTTCACTAATTCCCTCTGGTGGCGATTCAAGTAATACTTACGGCTTTTTGGACGACTTTTTAAACCTCCACCCCTTGTGAAGCAACAGTGCAACTACATTTCAATCCCCTTTGGAATCAAGTAATTGCCCTGATCTCCCCCCCCCCCAATTTCCCAGAAAGTGACAGAGAAAGTGTGAAAACTGGCGACTTTCTGTTTCTATTCAAAATTATTATTTTTTCCTAAAAAGGAAGGCTCACTAATACTTGATTTGACTCCCCTCCCCCCTCCTTCGTAAGACCCCGTGAGCCAAACTTAGACCTTACCCCCTCCTCCTTTTTGAGTAGCTAACGCAAGGTTTTTATTATGGCGTAATGCTTCAGGCTTGCGCTCCTCAGCGTGTGTAAACTTTCTTCTTCTTCTTCTTCTTCTTTTTTTTTTTTTTTTTTTTTTTTTTTTTTTTTTTTTTTTTTTAATTCATGCGTTTTCTGTATAAAGAGTTACGTAACTCACCAAGCGCGGGCCCGCCAGCAGACTTTATCGCTGGACCAACCTCAATACCCTGCAAGGCTCGATGAGGGGATTCCATTTCAAAATTTCAGGAGGTGACTGGGCCCCTTAGAGCCGTGGGCTCGCCCTCAGTGCGGCCCTTCATTTACACCACTTCTGCTGAATCATTCAAACTTTCTAAACATAATGAAAATCGCCTGTAGTCCTCATTTCTGGAGTTGATACTTGCATCTGGTTGTTCATTGAAGTGTGCTAACTAAATGTTGAATAAAAATAATCATTTGTCCTCCATATGCCCTGGAAGAGCTGGATATACAATTGCGACCGTATTGCTACAATTTAACGGATTTCTTCAAGTGACTTTGCAAACATGCAGAAAATCTGCTTCCGGTTTTTGGGGAAACATTTTCATAAAAAAGAAGTGAAAGTGTGAAAACTGGCGACTTTCTGTTTCTATTCAAAATGATTACTTTTTCTTAAAAAGGGAGGCTCACTAATACTTGATTTGACTCCCCTCCCCCCTCCTTCGTAAGACCCCGTGAGCCAAACTTAGACCTTACCCCCTCCCCCTTTTTGAGTAGCTTACGCAAGGTTTTTATTATAGGGTAATGTAATCCTGGGTATAGGGTATGTATTGTAAGGTAGTAGGTGTTATGTGGCTTGCGCTCCTCAGCGTGTGTAAACTTTTTTTTTTTTTTTTTTTTTTTTTTTTTTTTTTTTTTTTTTCAAATTCATGCGTTTTCTATAAAGAGTTACGTAACTCACCAAGCGCGGGCCCGCCCGCAGACTTTATCCCTGGACTCACCTCAATACCCTGCAAGGCTCGATGAGCGGATTCCATTTCAAAATTTCAGTATGACCCTGTGAGCCAAATTTATGGCCTTTTCCCTCCCCTCTTGAGAAACTTACGTGATACTTCAACGGTTTCCTAGTTCTGCCCAAGAAGCATAGAAAGTACCTACCACGAAAAATACAATTTACCAAAAGTTTTAATAGTTCATTTTCTTAGTGTTGGTTCAGTGTATTGTATACCTACTTTGATGGTTGGATAGGTTCATTTTGGAAAAGTGAGAAGCTAATGGTGACGAGGAGCTTTTTTATGTTCATCGTATCGCTAACCGGTTGATTACACAAATGAAACGGATACGTTATAAAGGCGATAATGCATTTTGCTTGCGTCATCGATGCTCAGAATCTACCTCAAAAAAAGTCTCCGACGGAACGGTCCATAGAAAATAAGACAGTGTTCTTGTCCATCCGACGGACAAGTAGCACAGGCAATAACACTATTTTCCATTTTTTACCAATTTTTCGTAATGACTTGGCAAGCACGTGAAAATTGGAACTTAAAATTTTAGACTCTTTTCATGTTATATAAGGAGGATGCAAGAATTATTTAATCAAGGGATATTTTCGTAGCTCCGAGGAGAGCCTAGCAGGGTAAAAGGATAAAGTTATTTTGGTTTTTTTTTTAAGGCAAATTCCGCATAATTATTTTTTTTTTTTTTTTTTTTTTTTTTTTTTTTTTTTTTTGTGCAGAAAGCCTGAAAAATTTGGCCTCCAATTTTTAGAGACCATATTTTTGTTGATTAAATTGATGATACTCGGTTTTTACCACTTCAGAGGCAATAGCAAGAGGCAAGAGAAAATCGCTGAAAATTCGAAGATATAATAATGTGTTTATTAATCATTCTGTTGCCTCTTAGATGGTACCAAACGCGATAAATATCTGTCTGTGACGAAATGAATGATAGAATACTTCGGCAAACGATCCAATACACTTTGAGACTATTCTCCAAACGTTTAAAAAAGGTTGACATACGCTTAAGAATGTACATTTCCGTCAAGTACGAATAAGCTCCCCTCAGTTTCAGTAATTTCCAAAAAGTAAAATAGTATCTCTACGTTCCCTGATTTAATTACGTATCCGTTCACATCTTAAAATTCTCCTACCGCAGCTAGGTTTCCCCGTCCTTCCTATTATTAAGAAAGTGACGTTTTAAAATTCCCCCTCCCCCACCCTTTTTTAATGTTGGCTGGGGAGGCTAAGATTTCTAACGCCCCCCCCTCCCATCATTAAATTATATTATTGTGAGCGTGACAATGATACGCCCTGGAAGTCGCCTTTTAGAGTATGGAATTTTCGCGTTTATTTAAATTTTTTCGTGATTATTTTTTGGCGGGAGGGAGAGGGGGTGGAAGAGGAGGGGGGGAGGATAAACCCTTCTCCCCTCCCCCCCCCTCGTTAAATTATGTTAGTGTACAGCGTGTTAATGACAAGCCCTGAAAGTCGTCTTACAAAGTGGAATTTTGCGCGTTTAAGTAACGTTTTTCGTGATTATTTTTTGGGTGGAGGGGGGGGGAGGGAGGAGGATGTACCTCCCTCCTCCCTGTCACCTCCCACAAGAAGTCGCTTTGATGTTCTCTCAGAACAAACGCACTTGTTTTCATTTCGCCGCCCACTTTTGCGCATAACGCTACATCAAGGAAGCGGCCAATCTTGACGGTTTTTATAGGGTGGGTACTGCTGGGGGGGCCCCCCTCCCCCCACGAGTGATTAGGCCGCCCCTCGTATGAAAAATTAATGCTCTATCATTTTAGGAATAAACAGTTTTACGATATTACCAACCTTCTCCGCGTTATTGGCGAGAAATCGCGGCGAAACGGTCATTTTCGCGGAAATTTGAGATATTTTGACATTTTAAGCCCCCCCCCCTCCCATTTTGGGGAACCACGGGTAATGGTGGAAGTCACTTAAAACTTTTCTAGACCAGAATTTCACGAGCTTTCAGAATGGTTATGTGGAGTTTTGCCCTAAAATCAAGCCTTTTCGGATAAAAGTGGGAAAATTCGCGGAAAAGTCGGAATTCTGAGCAATTTTGGGGGGTTTAGGGGGGGCTTACTCCCTCCCACCACGATAGAATTCGCGTAAACAAGAAAAATCTTATTCTACTAGTCGAGAGCTTCTAGAAAATCACCACCCTCAAAATTCCCACGGGGGGGAGGGTTACCCCTTGCTGGCCCACGGTCTATCAGGTCTCTCTGCTCTCTACTGGGGGGGGGGGGGGGGGGGGAGGGGTTACCCCTTGCTGGCCCACGGTCTAAGAGTACATAGAGTCGTAATGCAAGTGGGAGAGCTAACGCCACTTTTAAGCATTTTCCTGGTCCCGAATTCTGAGATTCCTGTGCGGCGTCAGGTCCCTTTTTCGGTACATAATCGATTGTTTGCGATACACGGGGACCCGGCCATATTCCATACCGCCATTTTGGATCGAATATGTATCGAAAAAGTGACCCCGCACACCGGGCTCGAAACTCGTCGAGCAGAACATGGCGCCAGCTCTCCCACTTACATTACGACTCCATGTGCTCTATGTTAATGTCTTATAAATATAGACTTTTTAGAAATAACTATAATAATGTGCCACCTAAAATCGCCAGTTTACGATTCAGAACATAGGCGGTCGCGCGTCGACCCGCTCCGTTTTTGCGCTGTTGCTCCCTCAATTTTAAAGATAAACCTATGATGTAATATACCAAATCAATGCTAAAAGAACGATCTAAAACTTTTACTGAAGGATATTTTTTGATCCGGGTCTTCATAAGGATGTAAGTACGGAAAATGCCGGTCAATAATTTTCAATCTTCAATTTCTTTCAATTTTACTCACCTTTAAATTACTTTGACATTTAAAACTATAGTTTCTTCGAAAAGTAGACTCAATTACCTACAGTTTCAAAAAAAATTGAGCTCTCCAAGTTTATTTCTCGCTCCGCAGTGAATTTTTGAAAATATGTCCAATTTTCAACTTCATCGGACCACTTAGCGGAATCCCCCAAGGGGATTTATGGGGACTTTTGGCTAAAAACACCTTTTCATATGAAGAAGCGATTTGGCCTAAATCCGGCCGTATCTTAATTTTTGGCCGGAATCGGCCCCAATACGCCTTCGTTTACTGGACTGATAGTCTGTCACACGCATTCGTTCGTCCAGCGTTTTTAGGTCACATTTTTTTTGTGCCCAGTGAGGTCATACATATATCCATTTATATACAATCAGCGATCGACTTATCAAAAGACGGAGATAGTAAGTAATGACACATGATTATGTGTACATTAATAGAATTCAGGGAATGATTGGGAATCATTTCCTTCAGAAGCACTCGTCTCAACCAATATGATCGCTTAATACTCCCCTTGTCTTCTTTGTCTATTGTTTTGTCTATCAATTCCAGCAATCAGCCCGTTCGACACTTTCTGCATGATCCGATGTCTCAATATGGCTTACGCCGGCTTGAGTCGATTTTACACAAAAGTGTGTTGAGCAACCTAGTCCTTTAGGTTGACCTCACGCACAAAAAAAAGTAACACTGAATGACATCTAACACGGAAATTAACTGTGAGCCTTTTGTTGGCTATTTTTGACTTAATTGTGACCAATGTACTTTTCTCTTCATTTTACATTCTCTGAAAAATACCTTCGACGCTATGAGCTGTACTTCATTCCGTGCTAAATACACGCACCATCAGTATCTTGTCCTTCTTGCTCGAAAAATAGTCGTATAAGAAGTAGTTTAATAAAACCAACAAGTAGAAAAATGTTACAAATTCATTACTAAATCTTCTAAGGTTTCAGTTCCATGCAATGGTTTAATGTTATGTAACCGTTGTGCTTTTTGGAAATAATATTATCTTTGAGGAGATCATTATAATCGAAGAATGTGGTAAGCAATAAACTTGAATGGAAAGTTACTATACGTAATTGTTAAAAAACCTTCTCTCGTTAGTTTCATAAAAAATCATAGACACCAGAAGATATCATCTCTATTAATGCACATTCTGCATGATACTTTTAAGCTTATCGGAAGAAGCAACTATTCGTGATTGAGGGTAAAGCAAGGAAGCACATCGATCATTTGAAGGGGTTTTATACCTCCCATATCATACTGTGTTCCCGACTCGATATTTTTTGATTCCACAATACTCCTAATACCTGTTACTTGTTAGGTACCTGTTATCGCGATTGTTTTCGTTCAACCGAGCTGAAAAGCTACGGAATGAATATCATCCCTGTTCTGAAAAGGAGGGGAAGGGAGTCCGAAAGGATGTTCTCCCCGAGATTCAAAGAGTTCTTGAAGGAATTTCGGCCTCTTTTGTTTGTCAAAGATACATTTTAAGCTTTTAAGGCCCCCCCCCGCCTTCTTGCATGCAGAGGCGTACTTAGGTGAGACGTGAAATTCTGGAGTCTATAACCCGGTGACCCAGTATTTCCTCCAAAATGTTTCTTTCAGAAATTTTTTAATCTAAAAAACTACTACCCCTAGTGATATTCTGCCCCTAAATCCTTCCAGATAAATTGCTTTTATCGTACCACTGTTTCGGTACACTTAAGACCACCCCCCTGTATGAACATCTTAACCGAAAAATTGATATTCACTGACTTATTTGGTATCGTTTAACGAATGCAAAGCTCTTATACGGGTCTGTGGCGATTCTTTTACGCGGTGCGACAACACTGATGCTCGTCCGTTCAAACGCATGTAAAACAAATCGATATATGTTGAAGCAGGCTACCATACCGAGGATCGACTATTTATAATGTATTTAAGTGAAGGGAAACCAGCGTTGCCAACTTGCAAGTACCGCCTCGGTACGCAACATGAACAGTACGAAACTCAGAGGCTCCCATGGACAGAAGGAGCAATGAGCAATAAATGTAGACCGGAAAATCGATTGGGCCTATAAAAGCGGGGAAAGGCGAGTGACGAGCAGAGACAGTGAACTATGACTGCGAAGCATTGTGGGGAATAAAGAAATAAAATAAAATAAAAAATTAACATGTAACGCGGAACGGTTGATATGGGCCATGAATTTGAAGAAACGCCGGAACTGAGTCCCGCAACCCCCTCCCCTCCTCTCTATGCAAACCCCCCCCCCCTCTGTAAAGCGGCGCCACATCAAAACCCTCCTCAGGCTCCCTCTCCCCGAAGGATGGGGGCGCTTTCTCTTGTTTGCTATTATCAATTATTCAAGCAGAAAATAGTATTACTCCACAGGTGAGGAGGGGGAATTGAGGATGGTGGTGAACGGCGAGAGCTGAGGGAGGAGGGAGTGGAAGGAGTTGCAAAGCGTGGATGAGATAGGGGGGCGTGGGAGCGGGAAGGGATGAGGACGTCGATGGTCTTTCATTGATTCTTCGCGACCCTGCGACCAAGATTTCCGCTGCCGGCGAAATCAGCCATCATCTCAATATCCGCAGCGCGTTTTTCCGTCTGGTAGATCAAACCGGTGATGGGGAGCTATTTCGACTTCCCGGTTATCCACACTGCAAATCTCATGAACGCCCTCTCAGGTTTGTTCGTCGAGACCCTTCGCGGGAACTATGCGGTATTGATTTTTCTCGGTCTGAATCTTCATAATACGTCATTTCCCTAACGAACGAAAGTAACTCCACTCCGATAGTTCAAAATCGACTCAAGCAATCAGTTTTTACTGGGTTTGGGCCTCTTGGGCCCGCGTCGACAAACGAACGACCAAAAAAATGAAATGATTTTAATACCCGACTCTCATCTGTCCAATCTCCCCCTGGCCAGGAGCGAAAGCACTAATAATAATCGATTGAAAAAATTAGCATATATTGCAAACTTCGCGCCAAGACTGGAACAAAACGGAACGAAGCAATTCGTCGCTTTCTGATAGTCGGTAGCAAAAGAGCATACCTTCAATTCACTTACCCTACCAACGGTCCAAGATTCAACATTTCCCGCTTAGTTCAATTTTGCCCCCCTTCCTAAGCTCTCTGGTCTACTCTCATATAAAAAAAACCTGGGTCATATTTTCAAGTTCTGATTACAGCGAGCTCATCAAGGGACTATCGCCTATCAACAACCGCAAAAATCATGGAAATCGGCCCGCCAGAACGCTCAAACGAAGCATAACAAAAAATAAAAAGTTACATTGTTTAAATGGGGGAATTCGCAACTTTACCACGCAATATAAAAAAAACCTGGGTCATATTTTCAAAATTTGAATAGTAAGGGCTCATCTGGAGACAATTGCCTGTCTATAGCCGCAAAAACCATGAGAATTAACCTCGTAGAACGCTGGAATTAAGCGTCACCAGGTATGCAAATTCAGGAGGTCTCGCGGAGCTCATAGTATAGATACTTATAGTATAGACGAGAAAATGCCTGTAGAATTTCTATGGAAAAACTCAAATGCTTTTTGTATGTAATTCAAGGAAAAATCATGTCAATCGATCAGAAATACGTGGCCTCGCGATTCAAGACTGGCATATTTCGACTTTGACAAGACTGAATATTTTAATTTAGATTATCATTCGTTTTGCGATTTTTTACCGGAGGCGAACAATCGAAATTATTTCAAAGTTTTTCTTTGTCAAATTGGTACTGTTGTAGGAATACTTAGCACACTACAGAGAGAGATATGATTCCCGGAAATTTAATCGAAAAAAGCTTAAAATTCAGAAATTGTTGATTAATCAAATGATCGTCAAATTTTTCTCAAAATAGCCGATGATCGCGATTCACCTCAATGCGAATGGAGTGTATTTTTAGAGCGTATAGACTCTAGATATACGAATCGATGCCAGTTGAATTCGGGATATCATTGGCAATTTTATAAAATCCGCTGGACTTTTTAAATATGATTTTCCGATCGGACCTGAGCCTCACTGAATCCATTCTCTCAGGAACAGCATCGAAAATCGTTTCCAGCGTTTTCCTCATTATTAGCACTCCGTGAAAGGGATGGTTCCTAGGAAGTCGACGGACCTGCTCTGTGAAACGGGCGGATCAAAAGGTTCCCATCAATCTCAATTCATTAACGGCGTCGTGGGGAAGAGAGGGGGGAGGGGCGCCCAATTATGTCCTCAGAGATTCTTCAAGTGAGCTCCGACTCTTGGATTCTGCAACATCCGTGAGCATTCCTTTTCCGTTTAATTTTCTTCGCCGGCTTCGGGAGTTTCCACGGAGTAGGGCATATGGGCAAGGGGAAATCCCCCTCCCCCCCCATCCAACCCTTTTCCCATCAATTATATTTTAATCATTGATCCCACGTCGCTGGCTTTTGCTTCGTCTCATAAATTTATCGGAACTTTCGTGAGGATAAATCAATGGGTGTGGAGCACTGTTGCCATATCGGGTTTCGTTTAAGCTATGGCGTAAGCCGCGAAAAACGTTAGTTTCTTGCGTTCGTTATCAGTCATCGGCATTGTTACTGACGTTATGAGTTAATATGTAGGCGTAAGTTGGCAAATGGCCTGCACATATCTGGAATTATCTCGTGTCTTGCATGATATTTCCCTGGTTTTCTGAGATTTTCAGAAGCGGATCCTTGATGAAAATCCGGGGCGGAGATCCGTTTGACGTCACGACTGATGGGTCTTTATAACCACCGCTGTGCCACAGTTTTCTTCTTTTTTTTTTTGAGAGCTTGCGCACTCTAGGTATAGTTCATTGGCCTTAGTCGTGTAGACAAACAGCCACCGCTAAATGATGGGAAGATTACAACAACCAACAACAGTAGAAACGGAAGTACAAAGGAAGAAACGAAGGAAGAAACGAAGAGAAACATCCATGCCACTCCACGGAGACAAGATCTGAGACCATCAAATCTTGCCACCGAGGCCGGGATTCGAACCCGGGACATTTAGGTCTGTGATCAGTTGCGCTAACCACTGGACCAACCGATGTCGGCGTGCCACAGTTCTTCAATTGGAAACAAACGATGAAGCAAACGTTATTTTTACCCGACAGCTCTTCCCTTCTTTTCAAAGTAGGCTGATATCTAAGTGGAGGTATTTTTGATTTTTGTTTTTACTTGGGAAACAGAGTAAAAACGGTGAGACTCATGTATTTTAATTGTTTTTTCCCCGCAATGCACTGTTTGCAGCGAAAAGCTCAATTTACGTAGATTGTGAAGTTGAAAGTTAGACTCAGACGTTCATGATGCGCTCATCATGATTTTGAACTATTTTTCTAAAGAAACAACAAAGTTTTCTTCTTGCTCCAAGAGCAGTTTGCAATGGACCCATCCCTATGGCTACGGTATAATTGTCTATGACTCTTTGCTCTTCCACGTATCATTAACGCATTATTGTGGTATGACGCTTTTTAAACTGACGAATTAACTGTGCTTGTGTTTCTTATAAACATCGATAAACGTTAATATTCAATTCAATTCCACCGATATTAAAGGACTCAAAGCTTGCATTTCAAACGATCTGATTGAGATGCATTTGTATAATTTCGTCTTCATACCTAATGTTGAAAATCGACAGTCTTCAATCTAACAAGCTTTAAAAGAGTGTCAACAAACAACTGCGTCACCTACATATATAATGATACCCTTTATTTTATTGAAAGAATGTATTGTACACATTTGCCGATGCCAACAAATTGCAAAGAATGTCATTCATTTTTAATACCGAAAGCATTTTCCAAATTATCATCGGCCGAATTCGAGGGGAAAATAACTGTAGGGTACCACTAATCCATTTCTTCCTTTAGAGTCCACCCCTTTGCAAGTTCAATCCAGTCGTTCATTTATAAATGTCATCAATAAGAAGGAAATATTATTCACACAAATTTATTACTAAAGTTATTGCTAAGGGCTTCTCACATGTCCATAGACGCTATTAGTGGCGACGTCATCATAGGGATTCTCCATTATATCGAATTGGATCCAAACAATAACATTGGCATAACCTCTTTCAATGCTACCAATGCGAAAAAATCGATAAATATCGCTTTTCCGTGACGTTGCACTAATAGCGTCTATACTTCTCGTTGAGCTGGGAACATTCAATCGATCGTGGGGAGTAAAAATTCAAGAACCAATAAATTCATGTTATTTTTGCTGGAGTACAAAATAGAGAGGTTGTGAATTGAAGATCAGGATGGCAAAATTTCATGAAAAATAAAATCTTGAAATTTCATGTGAAATATTTCGTGAAATTTCAGAAAAGTATGAAAGATATTGAAAAATATCGGTTCCTTTTCATGTTTCGCAAAATGTATTAATTATAACTTTCTTCTTTATGTATGTTTTTGATTGCGGGTTGCATACTCCAGCACCTGAAAAATATGAAATGTTTTACAGCCTCGTGAAATTTCATGAAATATTTCACTAAAATGTCCAATCTTTCATTTCCTTCTTACGTTTCATGCTACCCTGCTAAAGACCGAAAAGAGGAGGTGAATTCATAGTAAACCATTATTATCAGATAGACAAGTAAAATATTCTCTCATTTGCTTTGTAAGTCTCTCCTTTCGATGTTGTTTGTTTTAAGAGCTTTCCTCGTATAACAATGATCGAATCGACGAGTCGTTGAAAAAATATTATAATAAAAATATTTACCCCTTGTCCTTGAAATGTATCTTATATGCTAGCGCTGTTTTCTTATAAATGCTGGGGAGGCGTTGTTTCCGAATGTGCTCACACCTCTTCACAGCTCTGAAAGAGGCAGTGAGCTGGGTGAAATTCATCAAAAAAGAAACTATCTAATTTTCCCCCAATAAACATGTATTTACTCATTTGGAATTTTTTGAGCGAATCATTGCTCCTCAAGCATTGGCGGATGAATTAATGAAATTTTACATTAACTCAGTCTTACTGATGCATCGTGATGATGATGATGCTTTTAACCCCCCCCCCCCCCCCCCNAAAGAGTGGAATGCGTCAAAACCAGTGCTGTTTAAAAATGGGTCATACTGACCCATATTAGTCGTATTCGCTTAGAAAAAGTGAGTCAGTCATCCAAGGGTTAAAATACCATTGTTACTTCAAACATCTATATGTAGGCTTATCCTCTAAAAGCAAGAACACCAAAACATGAAATATCAGATTGCAAGATAGCATGAGGCTGGTTTCTTAATATGGTGTTCATTTGAATTGAGATAAATTGAAGGAGGACTATCAGACCGACAGTAAGTATTCTTGATAGGCAAATTGAATGTTTTCTACACCGAGTAAAGGGCTCATTTCTGTTGACACATGGAGGCAGGTACGGCTGTACCTTAAAATCCGCAAGAGCCGATTTCTTCTAATTCTGCATTATTTTTAGTGGCCGGTGGCAAATCATTTAATGCATCTCTTCGCAAGAATCTATTCATTGTAGTTACACGCTTGAATTTTACTCGATGTAAAAGAAAATGTTCCTTTTTATAAAACTACGTTAAAGGCCTCCTATAGAATTCCTTCCTTAATTACAATGTAAACTATATGGGATCTTTCTTGGAAAAGGAGTCGTCCAAAGAACGAACATGAATACGGCCTAGAGTCCCACTCACTCCCTCACCCATTGCAACCACTACTGTGGTGATTAAAAGCTTACAGATACTGGACAGAGAGAAATCATGTAGTGGGTGTATAAATTGGATAGGACACAAGTTGGGGCATTTGATCGAATTTCCGCGGCTTTTAAGAGCAGTGAGGGTGGGCATGGTGGCGGCTCATTGTTTATTAGCTCGCTTTCTTAAATGCTCAGATGAGCAAACATCACAGCGTTGAAAGCCACCCGTTTCCTCTACCCACTCTTCATTTATAACTCATCGTCAAGTCATATTATCTCAGATGTTACCTGAATGCCTATCTCTCCGTGTGCACGTCAGCGGTATTCCCGGGCAATTTTGAAAATATATTTTATATTATTATGAGGGTGTTCTTTGATGGCAATTTTATACAAAAATGATTTTGACATTATTTTCAAATATTTTCAAGACAATTTAATTGCAAAAATATGTTCCAAATTCTCAGACAAAATTTTTGAGAGTATTGTAAAGATCCCTGTGAATATATGGGGGGAAAAAAGCTTTATACCAATTCGCACTTGGTCGCATTTTGAAAGCAGCCTCGCAATATTTTTTGGACTATTTATGTCAATTCGATTGAGATAGTTTAAAAATATTTTCAGTTTAACTGGATAGGCAAGTATACCTGTTTAGTTGTGCTTGAAAAATAATTGGAGCAGAAACATATCAAATTCGGTGACGTGAACTTAGAACGGATGAAAATGGGTTCAAATCGATCCATTCTTCCAGACTTTTTAGTAGTCAATAAAAAAACTGCGAGTTACATTTTTCCATGATAGTTTGGTGGAGTTTGCATTTTTAGCCAGGGAAAAATATAGTAGAAACAAACTTGACGGAAGTCGTAGAAACCCGCGCTCGCTTCTGATTGGTGCCGGATGACATCATTTGATTCGGCAAGAAACCGGGGCGTTTTAAGTTTGCGGAAAATATGCGCTTTTCGAACTGCGTATCTCTCGGTTTCTGAGCTACATTTCCGCGGTTTTGGTGTGCGCATCGTGTTCTACGCACCATTTACCTTCGTAATTATGCATCCACAAGTCAGAATTCGTTAATGGTTTAATAACCCATTGAGATTGGCGTGGACTTGACGTTTGGATATAAGATCACTTTTAAGAGTGGCAGTTAGCGTGGCAACGTTGGAGATAAGGAGGACGACGGCTCGTTCGGAACATTCTGATGCACTCGGTGACATTCTGAATTGGCAAATGGACTTAGGATGTGATGGCTGGACGCGAGACCGCCCTCCCCAATATTGTTTGCATGATATTATGCAAACACCTTTTGAACGTTGCAGCGCACCGCGCCCCACCCAACCTCGCATCCAGGATTATAGTTTTCCGTTGTTTGAGTTCGACATCCGAACATTATCAATTAAGAGAAATTACCATCGAGTTTGTATACGGGCGCCGGGATTAACGCTCTGGATCAAACAAGAAGCTGATTCACTGCCCCGGGCCGCCTCTAATTTCTTGGATATGCAACACAAGCGTCCGCCGAACAGCAATAGTCGCATCCGGGCATCTTCATTTTAGATTCACAAGGACATCGCGCCTTCATTTTTGGTGTATTTTCCGAAGAAAATTCACTACTGCCTTCTCCCATGATGTCGGACCCAGGCCTGAGACCTTGTGAAGAGCACCAATCACGGGTCGTAGATCACGAAAATATATGCCATTCAAATTCGTGTGTGTATATATGTGTATGTAAATCAAATGATTTGTTCTGACCGATATTTATATAAAATGCAGTTTTTTACGAGGTATCGGTCCCTAATATTTTTTTGTATGGATTTTTCCATAGAGAACCTCATTTATTTATATATATATATATATATATATTCTAATTTCATGGTTATTTTATGTTTAATAAAGCGAACTTCATGAGTTGTATAACCGTTTTATTTATTTGAAACAAAAAATAAAATATAAATATAATATATAATAAATATATATAATAATAAAAAAATAAATAAAATATAATAAATAATATATAATAATAAATTATTAATTATACAATAATATTATTATTATATAATAATATATAATAAATATTATATATATATATATATATATGTGTGTGTGTGTGTGTGTGTGTGTGTGTGTGTGTGTGTGAGAGGGTGTGTGTGTGTGTTAGTTTTAGTTAACGACGATCAGCATCTAGGCTATTTACGTCGGGGACTAGGCAATTTTAAATTTTTAAATGTAATCTCTTGAAGAGTTTTAAAATTTCTGTTACTACTATTGGATTATCTGAACATAAAGGGTGGATGTTATGAGGGAGGGAATTCCGAATTTTGATGCGTGTGGCATAGGTTTTTGGGCAAGAAAGTAAAATATGGTCGATTGTAAGGGGGGAGTGTTGACATAGAGAGCAGAAAGGAACTGGAGATTTTGAGATTAAATGAGAATGAGAGAAAAAGTATGGCCGATTCGCAGTCTCGCAATTTGGACTTCGCAGGTGCGGTGTTTGTCGAAGGAGGTGTTATCATATGGCTTAGGTCTTCTTTGAAGTAAGTTTTTGTCATTGTTCATCCAGTAGTATTCCCAAGAATCATTGATGTGAGACTGGAGCGCTTTTTTCAAATCTTGTAGAGGAACGAAATGTGTGTGTAGAGGTATATATATGATATTGATCATAGTCTGAAACCAGGGTGGAAAAGGAGGAATTTCACATCTAGTTGTTTGCAACTGTTTGATGTTATGTTTTGACTTAAAATCATCAAGCATTATAGTGACACATTTTGAAATGGTTTTAACAGTGGCCGTATCCTCTAATTGTTTGGAAAAAAGAGAAGAATAAGTGGGATGATTAGGGAGACTCATAAACTTGGCGATATAGCCTGCCAGTAGTCTTTGGCGTCTCCAATAGAGAGGTGGTTCCCCTGCTTCTGCGCAAATGGACAGAGAGGGGCTTGTTCTAAATGCCCCCAGAACTAAGCGAAGTGATGAAGTGTGAATAGAGTCTAATTTTCTCAAATGAAAATCCGCTGCACTCTGGTAGATGAAACATCCATAATCTATGGTTGATCTGATAAGGCTACTATATAAGGTGAGAAGAGTGATTCTATCGCTTCCCCAGGTTGTATTTGAAAGGTACTTTAATATGTTCATTCTTCCTTTACATTTAGCCACAAGATTTGAAATGTGGTCAGCCCAAGTCATTTTTTGATCAAAAATTAGTCCTAAGTACGTAGCTTTTGTCTTGAAAAAGATTTGATTACCAGAGAGAAAAATTTTCGGGGGTTTTGGTAGCTTTTTCTTCCTGCTAAAGATCATTCCAACTGTCTTCTGAGGTGAAAAGCTGAAACCTGTTTTGTCTGCCCAATCTTGAAGTTTTTGTACACAGATTCGGAAGAGATTCGGTGTTGATCTTTCGAACTGTGCAGACGTGTTTTGTAGAGCGCTCGTGAGACGGTAAAGCTTTTGGTTCGGCTCGCGGCCCGGGCATCGCGGCGCGCAGCGACCGCGAGATAAAGTATAAACAAAGTGCGGTTACGGCCGAAACTTCTATGTCGCTGTTGCCACACAAGTGTAAACATGGTGTGTATTGTTTTTGGAGAGACGATCAGTTCATCGGCTGTCAAAAATGCTACATCAGAGGAAAACTTGACTTCCTGAAATCGAGTCCAGCAAGAGTGAAAAATATGACGGATAAAAATCCGTTTGAGAAGAGTTCGCTCCTTTCAAGATCGCCCCAGGGGACAACCACGAGGACGAATACCGATGATAAAACAGATGATATAGC
>NW_017547234.1:21427-35923 GCF_001854935.1 Bemisia tabaci | reverse complement strand
CATTTTGTCAAAAATGAACATTTTGACCTGCGGTTTGCGCCAAAAATTTTCTTTTTTTATTATCTTTCGAATGAGGTATCACAAAGGGGGGGTTGCCATTTGAAAAAAAAAGTTAGCCCTCGCCCCCCTTAAGGGGGGCCGCCCCCCAAAATTTTGGGGGGACCAAAAAGTTGCTACTTTAGACCGAGGAACATTCCCAAAGTTTCAAACTTCTATCTCAATTTGGAAAAAAGTTACAGGGGTGGTCAGTGACTTTTGGATAACCCTGTATAAAAGATTCAATAATTTTTCCTGTAAAACTCGAATGGTTTGTGCCCCACAGATAATTGTGGGCATTAAAGTCTCCGCAAAGTATGTATGGAGCAGGGAGTTGATTATGGATATTTTCTGTGTCTTGCATGGTTATTTTTGTATTAGGCGGAATATAAATAGAGCAAATTGTCATCAGCACATTGAGAGTAACCTGAATTGCAACTGCTTGGAGATTGGTGTTCAGAGGAAGCAGCTTGTGCTGATAACAATCTTTTACTAAAATTGTGCAATAAAATTATGCAATTGTGCAATTGTATAAATTGTGCATGACGAGAATACGTAGATAAACTCTGAGAAAAACCAGACATGTTCATGATTGCTAGAGCTTGGGAAGGGGAGAGACTGACATGAAAGCCCTGACGTGGAAGCCCCTTTCCGGCAATTTTCGGCAGTTTTTTAGGCTTAATTTTGAGAATTTTTCGCTTCCTTTTAATTTTTAATTTTCTTAACATTTTTCACATTCAAGAAAATCAATTTGTCAAATTTTGAAGATGGTTCCCCTCTGAAATTATCGGTTCATGAAAAATGATATTTAAATTATTTGAATATTCTTTCTGATATTGCCACTTTGTTGACCTTGTTTGACTATGCTTATATTTATCTTTATTTATTGGTGAGGAATATAGTTGTGTTTATCATAATGATGGCATCCTTCAAAAGAACGAAGTAGTTTCCCAAATTAAAGTGAGTGACGACGACAAAAAGAGAGCGGTAGTCGACAAACTCACTAAATCCAAGTATTCATGTTCAATAACGTTCAGCATGATTTTTGACTTTATTAGAGGAAAAAGTGACTTAATTCAAACAGAAATATGCTCAAATTCACCGCCGAGAAGATCTCTTTTTGAATCGATGAAAAGAATAATGCTTGTTTAAAGAAAAAAAGATGCTTATATAAAAAGAAAAGTCGCTTACATCAAGCAAAAACCCGCTTTCATACAGTGATTTTATTCTTGATCCAAAATAAAATCTTCTCACGGCAAACTCAAGAATGTTTCTGCCCAAATTGAGTCTCTTTTTTGTTCGATGAAAATTAAAAATTATGTTAAAAGTTATTAAATACGAATGTTAGGACTTACCGAGTTTTTGGACTACCGCTCTCTTTTTGTGCCGCAGTATCTTGATTTATTTTGCGAGGAAAGCTCCGTACTCATATTGGATGCTTTCCACTGTAAATATGTGGAGCGCCTTCGCTTTCGTATGATACTGTGCAACATCACTGTTGTGAAATAGTTGCTTGAGGCGCCGTGGAACGCTGCACCGCGGCGTGGCGGACGGTCTGCTAGGTTGCTAGCGCAAAACGCGCATGGACGCCTACAAACTTACAGGGATACTTCAAGCATTTTGCAATGTGTAAAGTATTCCTCTAGGTTTGTAGGTGCCAGTGCGCGTCTCGTGTTGGCATGACAGCACGGCGCTCCGCTCCGCTCTGTGTTAGGCTCTAACAATTAAACTCGCGGAGTCAGCGTTTTTCAACTCATGATTTTGAAATTTTTTACACACTCTGCATGGATTCATTTAAATTCATGGAAGAAAATCAGTATCAAAGGAAAATATAATGTGCGTTTTGTGGATATCAAGGTGACTCCGTGTCAAATCTAAATATTTCTGAAGCTTTTTTTTTTTTTTTTTTTTGTAAATACATATTTTGCGCTGTTGCTGTGCTGCAGCGTGATGTAACGTGCGACCAAACGCTCAAAATTGGACGTATTTGACTCCAAAGATTGATGTCCAAAGGGGTTAAAACCAAAGATTGTGCGTCTCTTTGTTTTTTCCCCTATTTTAATCATTTTTTTATAGTTACTCTCAACACAACTACGGCTCATTAAGATGCATATTAATGCCTTTGCTTGGAAAAGGTATTACAAATATTTGCCACGTTTCAAAAATGTAAATGTTTTTAAAATAAAGTAATATTTCCATAAGAAAAAAAAAGTATATATATAAGGTATATCTTACATCGAAAATTTTAAGGGTAGAAAAAGAACCAAGTATTCTCCAATGACAATTTGAAAGTGACAGAATAAAGAGCAAAGGACTCATCAATTCAATTCTACTCCATTGCTTGGAAAAGTTATTCCAAGTTAACACTTATATATGCCTAGACCAGGTCAAATTAGACCGAAGTTTACTAAGAATACGTGGACAGCAAGTTGTAAAGGACTGGTACATGCGAGTTTTAAATTTAGGTCTACAGGTCTGCAGATACATCGTAACAAAAAATTCGACATCAAATTGAAAAAAGGGAACAAATTTCGTATTTGAGGGAATTATTTTTTGACAGCTACCAGAAGAAATCCCAAACCGGATCAAATTATTGATCCGGTAATATTTCTACTGGGGAAGTGACGGTTGGGTGCCAAGGGTATAGCTATTTGTTGTTTATATTTCATTTTTATCTTCTTGTAAATGATGTTTTATTTGAGGATAAATGACATATATCTTTATATTTGACTATCTATCTATCTATCTACCTACCTACTTACCTGCCTGCCTGCCTGCCTGCCTGCCTGCCTGCCTACCTACCTACCTACCTACCTACCTACCTACCTACCTATCTACCTATCTACCTATCTACCTATCTATTTATTTGACTATCTATCTATCCATCTACCTAAATTATTTTTGGGTTACACGTGCCAGCGTTACGATCGCATTCCAATGTGTGGGTGGGTATCAAAAATCGAAAGAGTCACGTTACGTAAATAATGGATTGCCCCTTGCCCTGCCTAATGGTCCAATCCTAAACAAAGGAGCCGTTGACCTGCAGTCCAAGCCAATTCAGAAGCAAATCCCAGGCAGGCCCAGGGCATATCGTGGTCGCAACGGTCTAAGAGGAAAGAAATGATTAATTCGTCTCAGAGATTAGGGGGCTACATTAAGGGATGAGACGCTCGCGGTCGGAGGTTAACAAGGCCTGAAGCCCTTGTCGAGGAGCGGCAGAACGTGTTAATTATCAGAGACGAACAAACAAACCGAACGGCCAAACCGAACTGTCACACCGGCTCAACCTGGGTTCAAAGCAGCGAGTGTTTGGGTAGTGGTAGAGGGTCCCGGAATCCCCAGTTCCAAGCCGCGTCCTCCAGATCAAAAACGTCTTAACTAAAATTCAAACAATAGGTAGATCCGCGGTTTTTGCCGAGTACGCAAAAGACACGGCTCCAATTTGGAAGCATTCGAATAATTTCGATCGCCGCTTCCACGGGTTTCTATCTTAAGCGCAACATCGCTCTCCATCCTGACAATGTTGGTTTTCGCAAGCTGGTAAAACTGGGTCTTGTCAATTTAAGCGAAGGTAAGTAGGTAAAAAACAATTGGCCTGAATATGCGCGGCGCTTCGCTTCATGTACCGACCTTACAAGCCGACTTATAAGGGGGTTCGCCCCCCCCCCCACTTCATGGCGTGGTGCGAGGACCGCACAGAACTTTCTCGCTCCGCAACGGCATTTGGGTGGTAGAGCCACCTATCTCTCGGCTGTTGGATAATACGTATGCCATTTTATCGTATTTGTTCAAACCATTAAACTTCATTGTTAATCTTTTCACGATAAGTGATGAATGTATTCAGAATCGACTTGTTTGTATAATGAGGCATCTTGAATAAAATAAGATTAATGATGCCACGCAGTGACAACTGGGACCCTCAAAAATCTTTGCTTTTCTAAGATTCAGGATCTATTAAATTCACTGACATCATGCTATAAACATGGCTATAATCTTCATCTGAGTTCGATAAAAAAGCTAACAAAAATCTCTAGATCTTTTTGGGTAGATTTTTGAGATGGACACTTTTACTACAGTGCATTATTAACAAAATATAGTTGAGGTCTCAAAATCAAGAAGTTTGATTAGAATTTCGATTGATATAAAGCAGTTATTACTTTTCGGCTAAATGAAAATTTCAAGAACTTCATCAATCTGGAGAAATTATGATGCTAATTTGTAGATAAAATAAAAAAATTAAAAAAAAAAAAAAAAAAAAAAAAAAAACATAATAAAGTATTTTTCGAAGACGCAAAGAACGTACTTATAGTTCCACGAGGTAGATGTCCAACGATACGGCGCGGCGGCCGCGGCGCGGGGCGTAGCCCGGCCTAGCAAGTCACTCACCTCTCCGTGTGAACATGCCCTCGTGAATATGTGATTTATAGGTTAGATTAGTCTCAAATCAAGACCAGTGTTCGAAACTCACCTTTGAGTTTTAGGAGCCATGTGACGCATCAAGCCCGACTTTTAGGAACCATTGAAGATTTTTTAGGGGCCGAATTCAAATTGACTTTTTATCTATATATTACGGCGCATTTAGTGAAAAGTTAGACGCAAGATGTTGTCGTAACAGAACTAGTAAGTAGCTGTAACTTGAGGAAGACAAAAGTAATAAGAATGAAATCGTGAAGAATAGAAAAAGCAAGCTTTTACTTGTAGTGCTGAAAATTCTGAGTTTTTTCAATTCAAATAGATTTGTTTTTCTTCCTTTATGTGACTTCCTGTGAAAATACATATTTTTAGGGGCCACCCACGTTGGCGCAGCTACATTTTTTAGGCGCCATGGTCGATTTTTTAGGCGCATTTGGCGCGTTGGCGCCTGTGAGTTTCGAACACTGAATTCAAGACATCAAGAAATCAAGACATATTTAATGGAATAGCGTTCATATCAAGTCAATTTCTTCTCAATAATAAACGGGATGTACTAGAGATGATTTGGCTACTACAGCTCCAATATGTTTCTAAATCGACTTTTTTTCCCTGGAATTCGACAAAATATTTTATTTTTTGGCTTAAATTACTCAATAGACACTGTTATTCAAGAATCTGATAAGTTTTTGCTTGTGGCAGACAAAAAATTTCAACTCGTTTTAATGGCTTTGTACGTTCACAATACACGGTCTCGGCGAGGTGCGTGGTTGACCTCGCAGCGTTGGATCGTGGATTCCCTTTATGTGCTGTTTACCTTACAGTGGCGTGGCGTGACTATATCCGGTAGGCGTTCGGTAGGAGTGTTAACTTTAGGGGGGGGGGTCAGGAAGGTTCACTCCCCTTCCTTAAAGGGGGGTTCGGGGGGTCTGCCCCGGAAACTTTTTAAAAAATGAAGCCGCAAGAACACGAATTTAACCCTTTCTGGTGAAAATTGTGCCGGTAAATTGTCATTGAAATTTTGTTCTTTTTTTCGATCGGTTTCCTGTGATTCATATTGTCAAATGATAACGTATTTTCGCAACACGCACCTGCAGAGAGAGATGGGAGAGGGAGACTGGGAAACTGGGAGATGCGGCCCGCAGGCGCAGGGGGGGAAGCGGAGGGCGAATCGCGGCATAGAGGAAATTCGGCGGTTCGCAAACCCCTGCGGAACACTGCTATAAGAAACAGCTGGACTGATGAACGGCTCTCCTCTCTCGTTCTTATCCCCTCCCTTTTCTCTTTGCTGTGTTCCCTCCGCGAGCGCAGTCCGCACTCGTCTCCGAACCCAATGCTCACGCTCCGCTCTGCGCCGTGCGCCGCACACTGTGGTATTTGACCGAAAAACCTGGCCAAAACCTCAATTTTAAATTTTTTTTTAGTGGTAAACCAATGTGATATTCTAAATCTACACTGTTTTTTACCCTGGTAGACAAGTATGTACCATTTTTCGAGTGGCTCAATTTCCCGGGAAGAGACCACGAAGTTACCTATTTTTGAGCGATTATTTTGATATGTTTCGGCGCGCTACTCGTCGATCAGTTTACTTCGACTGTGCGATCATAGGAGGGAAGTTCGGCGATATGCAACACATTCTTAGGGGTATATTCTACACAACTAACCACAGTATTTTCGAAATTTCTTTTTTTAGTGATTTTCACAGGAGGTTGAAAAGTGATGTAAAAGTAAACGTTTTTTTCGAAATTCAGAGGCCGATATCTTTTTTCTCTCAACTGTTCTCAAGCAGTTTGAGGCGGGATGTTATAGTCCAAAGTGGGTATTTTCAGGATTCAGGGCTGACAGACTGAGGAAAACTGAGGAAATTGAAATTTTTGACTTTAAAGATGGACTTTTGAGTGATTTTCACAAAAATGAATGGGAAAAATTATGTCGATATGACGACTGAAATTGTATTTTTCCAACAGCTCTGACCCATTTAGTACCAATTGGGTGATATTTGGTCACCCAACCTGTTTTTTTGGCCCCTACGCCCTCGAAAGAGGGATTAAAAAAAATAATTTGAAAGCGGTTGTGAGGGTCACTTTAAAGTCTTGCAAAAGTGTTTAATCCGTTATCTAACAATCTCTTCGTGCATTATCCTTGAGTATAGACATATTTATGCCATGATTTACTTTGACAGACAAATTTGAGTCCATGTGGCCCTGGGGATGGGGCTTTAAAAGTGGCCCTCCGGCACCATGAAATTACGCTGTGAGGCACATTTGAAGCCTCGTAAAAGTGAGATATGTGGTTTTCTTACAAATTTCTTAGTGAAGTGCCTCACTTTGAGATGTGGGACCATGGGTTAGGAAGGAACCCATCAAAATGAATGTTTTTCACAGGTGCTTTCTGTCCTTACAATGGTTCTTATTATGATAAAACTCATTTTCATCTAATAATTTATCCTCAAATCATCATATGGAGGTCCCGGCACTTTCATGTAAGGACTAATTTTGATTCAAAACTGTCAAAAATCTAATATCTAGAATGATTCATATTAATTTTTTTGAGAAATGTACAATTACTCCTCAATGTGAGAGATCGACTGTTTTGTCAAAAATGTTGAAGTGACTTAAGCTGTTTTAAAAAAAAAACATTAATGAGGTAATAGAAAGTCTTTATTTCGAAAAGTAGACCATAGGTGACGGAGAAACTCGTCTAAATGCACCACCTTAGTTAGATACTTTGCGTCCTTTTAAAGGCTTTTTGGAGGGCTTCTTGCACCCTCTTTAAACTCTCCGCAAATTGTCATATTATGTGTTAGGTGGTTAAATTGTGCATATTATCACTTAAGAAGAAGTACTGATTGTAAAATATGTTTAAAACTCGGCGATATCTGGTGATAAATAGTTTTGGCCAGCTTTTCAGGTCCAATACCACAGTGTGCGCCGGTGCCTCTCCTCTCTCGTGTACCCTTTGCCCCTTCATCATTGCACCCAGGTTCTCTCTCCTCACCGTACGCAGATCATCCAGGTTCGGTAGCCGGAGTGGACCACGCGTCACAGGATTTTCTCTCTACGCCGCCCCACATGCCGCTGTCGGAAGCCAAGCGCCCGATACTTATTTGCGATCTACTATTCTGTATTCTGTATTGCTTCCCACATTCTTAGCCATAATTTATTAATTGTCTCAAAATATTTTAGGGTGTTCGGCGAACACTGCGAACCTATGGACGCCACGCCACTGGTAACTTACCTATATTAATATGTCTGTAGATGAAAACTAATCAGGTTGATATATGTATATGAGTCAATAGCGTGCCTTATCAACATATTGTGTTGGAGTTCACTGCTTATTTTTCGTTAAGATTCTAAGCTTCGCAACCGTCCCTTCAGGTGGATTTACAGTAGATTGAACGATCGACTCGGTAAAGGTTAGAGCAATTGATGATTTTGAGAATTTAAGACTTTGCCTTGAATATCTTTGGAAGCCGCATCATTTGATAACGCATTAGGTATTCATATCTAAAATATGCTTGGGGAACACTTAGAGATAACTTTGCAAGTTTCGATCCAAAAGGAATATAGCGAACTGTAACTCCTTTTGGTTTGTTGCATTTATTTACCGTGAGCTGAGCAGCCTTCATCTGAAGTTAGCTCGTTATACTCATCAACCATATTTTGTTCATTCCTAACGCATTACATTTTGATGTGATTTCCAACGATTCTGTTTGAAAGTTAAAAAATTCTGAAGATATCATTTAACTGATCGAATATAGAGTCGTTCAGGACCACTTAAAATCTTCTATATATTTAATATCTTAAGGCCTTTTATGGCCTCCTACAGTTTGTGCTAATTCGATCTCGGAAACTACTGGACCGATTTTCCTCGGATTTGTTTTAAATGAAAGCTCTTAGGCTGCAAACGTGCCAACATCCCTTGGTTTTTCGATTTGGGCGACCGACGTTGCAAAATTTACCTCCATTTGATAACGACATATTTGCATTTTTGACGCTGGACAGTTTGTGCTAATTCGATCTCGGAAACTACTGGACCGATTTTCCTCGGATTTGTTTTAAATAAAAGCTCTTAGGCTGTAGGCGTGCCAACATTCCTTGGTTTTTCGATTTGCACGACCGACGTTGCAAAATTTACCTCCATTTGATAACGACATCAACTAAGGCTAAAATCAACTTAAAAACTCAATTCGCTTACGTATCTAATTGCCACCAGACTAGTTTCGGGAGCTTTCATCCATCTCCCATCTTCAGTGGTTGTTGACTGATTCGGAATTCGTGGTCGCATTGCACGCATGTGGCTGAACTTTGGACTCCAATGCTCGGAACAGGATGTTGTCTAGTCCGTCCAAATCCTCATTTAAAACGTTCGCGCGGTTTAATTTTAATTTAATGATAACGACATATTTGCTTTTTTTACGCTGGACGAGTCATATGGTTGGGGGACCTCCCACCCTCTGATTTTCCGTTTCCCTCTCCAGGTAAACCCATCTCTACCTGCCGTTAACACGTGTCACCCTTTTACTCTGGCACAGGTCCTGTGGCAGTATACCTCCTTTCCTTATGCCGCCTGACTCGGAACACTCGCTACGCATTTCCTTCGTCGCATTGCTCATAATCAGTTCTCGGTTTGTCCAGGTTTCTTACTAGTACGTCTAGAGTTTTGCTTTCTTGATTTTGTCTTTAGTTTTTTTTTTTTTTTTTACATGAAAATTACTTAATTTTGATATGTATTTTTCAGAAGATAATTTTCCTTTTTATGGTAGCACAGGTTTTATTAATAATTAACTTTTGTCAGCAGCTCATGTGTTCTTCCAAGAGAATCGGTAATTAATCTTCACCCTTTCGCACCGTTAAATTTTCACAAAGTGGTTTGATTTTTTTTTCCAAGGGTGTTTTTTATTTTTGAAGGATGTTTCTTTTTCTAGAAGTAGGTGGTTATCATTATTAGTTTCTTATTCTTTGTTTTTGAATTTATCATTTTGCCTCCAGGAAGTCCACTAATTACTCGTGGTAGCAAAATTTGGCTCGCTTCGCCAGCCAACAATCACTCGCGGAGCGAGTGACTGGGGGTCCAGGGGGCGAAGCCACCGGCTAGCGGCGCGAGCGAGCGTAGCGAGCTGAAGCAGCTAGTAGTGAGTAAAATCTTTTGAAATTTTCAGGGACAAGTAGGTAATTCTCTTAATTTTCTGAAAAGCTTTGATTATATTTAAGAAAATCAGGCAACATTTGAATGATCATACGATGGATAAAGTTCAGTGCAATACCATACTGTGAGTTTGAAAGAAAATATGCCCCACAGCATCCAAGAGTATCCTCAAGTAAAATCCTTACTTCACCACAAATGTATTGCGCTTGCCATCGGAAGCGTCAAATGATCTGAATCTGAGACGCAAGATAAAAGTGACCAAAAAGATATACAGGGTGTCCCAAAAGTCCCTTCCACCCCCTCTAAAATTTTACCTAATTAATATTTTGAAACGAAACTTTGGGGATGTTCATCGATCAATGTTAGCTACTTTCGGGGCCCCCCAAAATTTTCGGGCCCCCCGTGGGGAGGGGCTGCGGACCCCAACTTTTTTTTTTTTCAAAAAGCAACCTCTATCTTGTGATACTTCATTCGAAAGAGCATAAAAAACTAAGAATTCTGGCGCAAACCGGAGATCAATATCTTAATTTTTGACCGAGTTATGATAGGTCAAAGGACAAATTTGACCTATTTTCAAAAAATCATAACTCCGCTCCAAATTATCGTAATGAAAAAAATAAAACGGGGAAATTTGCCAAATTGTAAGCACTTTTAAGTAAAAATCACAGAAATTACTTCAAACTAATTTTAAGGGGGGTTTCGGACCCCCAAATACGTCAATTCAAAGGTCATTCAATTTTACCGCGACATAAGCCAATTTCTCCCAGATTTGCCTCCACATTAGTTCAGTAAGGTCAAAATCAGTTCAATATTACGTTGGCAAGTCCCCAAATTTCGGGAAAAGTTAAAAAAAAAATTTAAACGGTCAAATTCAATCACCTTAAATTTCGTTTTTTTTTTACTTTTCCCGAAATTTTGGGACTTGCCAACGTAATATTGAACTGATTTTGACCTTACTGAACTAATGTGGAGGCAAATCTGGGAGAAATTGGCTTATGTCGCGGTAAAATTGAATGACCTTTGAATTGACGTATTTGGGGGTCCGAAACCCCCCTTAAAATTAGTTTGAAGTAACTTCTGTGATTTTTACTTAAAAGTGCTTACAAATTGGCAAATTTCCCCGTTTTATTTTTTTCATTACGATAATTTGGAGCGGAGTTATGATTTTTTGAAAATAGGTCAAATTTGTCCTTTGACCTATCATAACTCGGTCAAAAATTTAGATATTGATCTCCGGTTTGCGCCAAAATTCTTAGTTTTTTATGCTCTTTCGAATGAAGTATCACAAGATAGAGGTTGCTTTTTGAAAAAAAAAAAAGTTGGGGTCCGCAGCCCCTCCCCACGGGGGGCCCGAAAATTTTGGGGGGCCCCGAAAGTAGCTAACATTGATCGATGAACATCCCCAAAGTTTCGTTTCAAAATATTAATTAGGTAAAATTTTAGAGGGGGTGGAAGGGACTTTTGGGACACCCTGTATACCCAAAACCCGTGCATACATGAGCCAGAATACGATATTAAATACTTCGGTAACCACACAGCTCGATGCAAATACCACTGCACGCATCACAAAATTTCGTTCCTCTTGAAAAGACCCTCCGGAGCTCAGAATCAAGCCCTAGGGTAGAAATGAACAAAAACAGGAAATTTCTTAATAAGCATACTCGCACAGCAGTGCGTTTTCCAGGAAGGGATACGGAATACCCTTCCTCCCTCTTTGCTCCCAGACCACTTACGTTGATCTTCAAAATATGAACCATGGTCGTTGAAAGGAACTATTCCCATTTTCAGATGAGCTGTAAAGCACTTGAAAAGCAAGGTACCTCACGGCCCATGTGGAAATGCGGGCATGTTCACTTTCAAACGCAATGGGTTCAAATGAGTGCCGGCGAGGCGCGAGGGCAGCGTTAGCATGTGAGGCGTACAACGCGACGACTCCTTGTTACGATATATTCGGAAGCCATCAATTTCCCCGCCATCTCTTGACCTCCTAGTGTGAAAAATACGAAATTCTCTCTCCCTTCCTGTTCCGCTCGAGAACCAGAGTTGGTTTTGTATGCTAACGACTAACGTGAAATGGATTCTTGGAGTCTAGGATGTCTAGAGCAAAGACAAGAAGAGCAAAAAAAGCCTTGTTGAGCGAAACAAGAAAGCTGAATGCGTGATAATTTTATCTTCTTTCGCACGCGTTGATATGTGAAGGGTGCATATTCAAGAGAGGGTAAGCATCATGGTAAGCTCTTGTTCTCACTGTGTTATTTAATTGGAAATCAGTTTCCTGAGGAAAATGATTATTGCCGTGAGGATACGACTACAATTAGAGAGGCAACATTAAGATTACTTATTATTGTAAGTTACGGCTTTTGCAAATAATATTTTCTACCACCTCGGCCCCTCAGCATGGCATGACACAAACGATATTGTCGTCATTAATAAATAGAGGAGGGAGTGTCCGCATGCAGTATAAGAGAAGAGTTCCTGACCTTGATAAATGAAGTTCCCAGTAAACGATCTGGTCACCGAATACAAGTGGGAGATGATTTAATGAAAATCATTTATATGAGTCAGGCCAAAATGGAGGGTGCGACGCTTACCTGAAATAAAAGAAAACCACAAAATTACAATTAAGACAAGCAGACAGCTCCGGCACACGGCTGCCGGATAAGAGGGGGACTCGGTGTTGCATTTGATATTTGAGCATCAATTCTATTCTCTCAGCGGAAAAATACGTTTTGAGCGTTCACCACGTTAGTAGTGTGCGCTCTTTCTGGTCGTTTTGCAGCGCGTAATGGATCCATTGGTAAAAGGCCCGCACTGCTTCACGGGAATCGGCGCCATTTTTCGTGGCGGGAAGCAATACCTAGTTTCTCAATTTTATTTATGTACCATTTCTACCTTTTTTTCCCCCATTTGGTCCACTTTATGTAATGCCTGTAGGCTTGTCTTTGAGACATTAATATCTTTACGTTTTAAAACTCTGCAACGCACTTTTATTTAATGACTCTTTTAAGCATCGTTCAAATTTTTAGTCGTCGGAGATCTAAAAAAATTGTAAGGTACAGAATACCCCTTCACTACATGACCCCTATATTTTACTCTATGATGAAAAGACATTCCTTGTACATGGTTATCCAAAATTAACCTACCACCCCTGTAACTAATTTCCAAATTGAGATAGAAAATTGAAACTTTGGCAATGTTCCTCGGTCTAAAGTAGCAACTTTGTGGTCCCCCCAAAATATTGGGGGCTAACTTTTTTTTTCAAAATGCAACCCCCCTTTTGTGATACTTCATTCGAAAGATAAGAAAAAGAGAAAATTTTTGGCGCAAACTGCAGGTCAAAATGTTGATTTTTGACAAAATGGCGGAAATTTGGCATCTCCGTTTCTTATCGGCGGATTGGTTGGAAACTCAGATTCCAAGGGTTTTTTGCAAAGACATTGAATCACGTAGACCGTGCGTTCGGCTCAGTTTAGTACTGGCGGAGCGAAGCAAGTCTCTCGAAGCCCCATGATGGGCGGGCGGGGAAGGAGAGAGAGCGTGTGTCCCAAGCACTCGAAGAGACCGCAGAGAGGCAATGGAGAATTCATGCCCGCGCTCGGTTTTTCACGAACATCTCGTTTAGAGTCCATTTTCAGACAAAATTCCTGGGAAGAAAAGTTTTGGAACACATAATTTTACACCCGAATAGCAATGTTTCATTTTTCCGAACTAATTATTAACCAAGGAAAAAAGGCTCACAATCCGACAAAAATTCACTGGAGCCGCTACTGCGCATGCGCAGATGTGCGCAACTGGGACACACGAACTCATCGATGCGGGTCGGTGCCACCACTCATCACATGCGAATTTTTAAAAGTTGCTTCGCCTTCCGTAACACAGGATGCACGGTCTACATGATTCAATGTCTTTGGTTTTTCGGGACGAGAAAAACGATTCTGTCACTAGTTTTCCAGAAATGTCAGTCTTTTTCAGAATAGCGGCGATTAAAATGGCGGCTTAGAGCGGGAAGTGGATCATTATAGTAGAGCCCACGAACGATGATCCCTGAGCCGCGGGTATTTCTTGCAAACACTGGCAACAGCGACACCCCGGCCCGGACCGAGTCTCGGCAACGTTCGACTTGGGTCCCGTGGTCCCGTGTCGGTGATTAGGTAACCGACTTGGGTCCCGGTGGACTTTGCTCCCGATCGAGTTGGGTCCCAATGGACTTTGGTCACTCCTAACGTTAAAGGAATATATTAGTAAATTCGGCAACCGTGCTTCGCTATGGAATCGCCGAGAAGCAACACAATCTTTTTTCTTTTTAATCTTTTATTTTTCTTTTATAGAAAAAACAATACATTTGTTCCTATTCATTTTTATAAATCAGGGAAACAAAGAACGGTCACGTTTTGTGACCTAGTCAGTACAAATAAAACAATCTAAAAATGACAAGACACTTACGACGGAAGGAACTTTTTAGAAACTAAGCGAACGTATTCAAAACGATTTACTTCTTTGATCAAGTACTTGGTCATAGTTTCATCTATGAATTTTTTCTTCTTAATGTGTTCAGAAGGTTTAACGGGTGGGGAAGTATCATTGAATTTGATATACGTTTCCGTTTGAACTTTCACTAAAGCGTTTGCTAATGTAGAAATATTTGGACTTTTACATTTACTATTTGCACAGCACAACCGCTCAACGTTTTTGCTTAGTTTTTCATGGAAACGGAATTTATAATTGTTAATCACTAATAACTGTTTGCCTTTGGAACTGAACATACAGGGTTATTCAAAAGTTACGCACCACTGGCCATAACTTTAGTTCTAATTACAATATCGATTTGCGGTTTGTGGCGTCCTTCCTCATATCGAGGGGGAAACTTTTTGAGGTACTTTTCAGTTCTTCACCCCCCCCCCC
>NW_017547234.1:0-13337 GCF_001854935.1 Bemisia tabaci | reverse complement strand
CTAATTTTCGGCCACTTTGAGCCTAAACCGGCGGCCATTTTGAAAAATTAGGGTTTTTTTTAAAAATCTAACGTAAAATTCGTTTTTTTCGTGCCAAAATACCCCCAGATACCGAGTTTCAAGCAAATCCATGTGCAAATAGCAGAGGTGCCAATTTTCGGCCATTTTGAACTTTGACCGGCCGCCATTTTGAAACGGTTTGAGATAATGATTTCGGGTTTACGCGAAAAATTTTATTTTTTTATGCTCTTTCGAACGAGGTATCACAAAGGGGGTCTTCCCATTTGAAAAAAAAAGTTAGGGCCCGTAACCCCCCCAGAATTTTTTTTTGGGGGGTCAAAAAGTAGCTTTTATTGACCTAGGACTACCCCCCAAATTTAATTTTCCTAGCTGCAGCCGTAAATAAATTAAACAGGGGTCCCGGGACTTTTGCCGCACTCTGTATATGGGCATAATATGGGTAATTTGGCTATTTTAGCCCAAAAATACCTTTAAATCGACTTTATTTTCCAGGAGCTCGACAAAATTTTTTTCTTTTTGGCTTAAATGACTCAGTAGACACTCTACTTCAAGAACCTGAAGAGTTTCTGCTTGTGACTCGTCAAAAAATTTAAACTCGTTCAGACCAACCGTGCAGAGGAGACGTCCAATCTAACGCCTGCTCAATAGGATGCTACGCAATATTCAACATTGCCGACGACAATCCGTCAAAACATGTGTGATGGGACAAGATTCTAACCACCTGATAACCATCGGCGAGTTTACATTCACATTTTCCTCGCGTTGAAATTTTTGAGAGATATCCGCCTTGATTGGCCTTATGTGCTCCTCGACTTACGCGCGGAAGCGTCGGCCATGATGAGTAACTATTGCGAAACATCCTATTGAGCAGGGGTTGAATGGAACGACTCCTCTATCAAAGTGTTCACCTGTGCCGTAGCATCGTTTATGAAGCGGAAAGCTCAAAATAACGCAAATTCCCTATGCAGACTGTGCGGTTAGGGGTGCATTTAAAAATTCGCCGTTGCGCTCATCGTGATTTTTTAGACATTCTCAACGAGAAATAACTCTTAATTTTGCTTCAGCAACAGTTTTCAGCAGCCCCATTGTGATGCACAAATAGTTTTAAGGTGGTTACGTTGAAATTCAACCAAATTTTTTAACGTAGATAGATTCGCCTTCCATTGCAATGCATACTCTCCGAGCTCAATCATTGAACTTTCCTTTTATCTCCAGGAAATTGCGCGACAGGACGCATTGGATAGGAGTTAGCTTTTAACAGTCGAATGACAGAACAGACGGACATAGATATGAACTCGGCAAAATTCAAATGGAGTCCCCACCCCCCTTTACCCCTCATCAGGAACCGGCACACACTATTGTGACATAACATTCGGCCACCGCTCAGTTTTCCGAGTTTAAAAGGTAACAAATTTGCTTCAGAGTCATTAATTATGGTTGTCCGAGCCTTAAAGTTTAAGCCAGGAGGGAATTCTCCGGGCCCTGCAGGTACCGCGGAAAAGTTCGCTGACAGCTATTGGAAATGTCATTCGCAAGTCGCAAGTTTAGTTATAAACTGAGGGGACGGGGTCATGTAACGCACCCGGTAGCCCTCCTCCCCCACCCCCTCCTCACCCCCTTCTCAGTCACTGCCCCCCGGTCAACGACGCTGGCCGCAGCGCAAGGATGTGTCAACAGCGGCTCACTAACTTTCCTTCTCAGATGAGCATCGTTCCGGAAGTTATTTTTACGAGCTGAAAATAAATATTGACGGCTGCAGATACGGTGACGGAGAAGGACTTGCCTTTTGTTTTCGTGCCATACTGCCATGCTAAGGAAGAACACCCTCAGACATTGCCAAACTTTTTAACTTAAATACGATTTTCAGGGTTTGTGAATAATTTTCCTCCAAATTTTCAGAGAATTTCATTTAACTTTATTTTTTAAGTTGATTTCTCATCCTATAGCAAAATAGGGTGAAAACGCAAAAAACCCTATGAGCTTGGGATCCAGGGATTCAGATGGGATCCAGAATAAGGGAGTTACATGTGTCTATGGTTGGCTGCCACCTTTTTCGTTTGCACGCCTCCCACTGTTGTCGAGTTTAGACTTTGTCCGGAGGTGGCTTCCGCCACCCATGATTAAATATTGAATGTTAGCGCTTATTAGACTGTGGGAATACTTAATGCAGTGCATCAAACACCGTCGCCAATCGCCGACGAGAAAAAGAAAATATTACACTTCAAATTCACAAATTCTCTTATGATCACCAACAACGCATTGTAATTCAGATTTACAGTAGTTCGATCTAGCGCGGAAGGCGGGGGGGGGGGGGGATACTTCGACGTTAAAATGGAAAAGTTGTTTTGCGCGGACGGAAGAGAGCGCTGCAAGACGCTGTTGAGCTAGACGTGGAGCGTAACCTAGGAAACATACATATAAAGGGTTATTCAAAAGTCACCTTCCACCCCTGTAACTTTTTTCCTAATTGAGATAGAAGCTTGAAACTTTGGAAATGTTTCTCGGTTTAAGGTGGCAACTTTTTGGTTCCCCCAAAATTTTGGGGGGTGGCCCCATCTAAGGGAGGCGGGGGCTAACTTTTTTTTCTTTCAAATGGCAACCCCCTTTTGTGATACCTCATTCGAAAGATAAGAAAAAAAGTTTTGACGCAAACTGCAGGTCAAAATGTTGATTTTTGACAAAATGGCGGCCGGTCAAAAGTTCTAAATGGCGAAAATTTGGCATCTCCGTGTTTTATCGGCGGATTGGTCTGAAACTCAGAATCCTAGGGTTTTCGGGACGAGAAAAACGAATGTGGCATTAGTTTTCCAGACATGTTAGTCCTTTTCAAAATGGCGGCTTAGAGCGGGAAGTGGACATTCAGGCTGCTTATCGTCGGATACAAATTTCAAAAAGCCAATGAAAGATTCGCATTCTTCTCGTGCCGAAATACCCTCGGATACCAAGTCTCATACAAGTCCGACGATAAGCAGCCTATCGTAGGGCCCACGAACGATGATCCCTGAAAAATCGGGCGAATAAACGCATGGACCATGAAAATGACAACGCTACAAGGTCGAGCACGCACATCGACGAGACCGGGTATTGTGAGCGCGAAAAGTTATTGTATGCGAACTGCTGCTATTCTACCCCTATCTTCAGGTCGAAATTCTTCATAGGAACTAGGAAGCCCTTTCGTAAAAGATCAATTCCTTGTAATTTTGCCCCAATCTCTTCGTCCATTACATGGTTGGATTGCTCGTAAAATTCTAAGCTAAATCATGTACATATAATTGTTATATACAATTTTTATTTTTTCCTTCTTTTTCCTTTTTGAAGCGAAGTCCAATTTTTATTTATAACGTCGTATCTCGAACTGTAACTTTGCTACTATTTGACCGATTTTTATAAACGAGGCCTCTTTATACTCGTGTTTTAAAGGAGAGTAAGGAAACACTTGCCAAAACAATGTTACACAACTTTCAACAAATTTTGGTTTTTTCTAGCGGGAGGGTGAAATTGAAAATTACGCGTAAGTAATTAGGGTTCGATTGTGGCTCGGCTCGGCATTGTCCGCGAGCTCGAGACTCGCGCAGTTTCCGACTTGGGTCCCGTTCCCCAAAAAAATATCCGACTTGGGTCCCGCGGTCAATTAAGGAGATCCGACTTGGGTCCCAATGCATTTATGTTCCAACCTAATTAAGTCCCGCGTAATCGGCATTGAATCAGGAAGTTTGCTAGTTTGGCAACTATGTAAGCGATGAAATGTCTCACGTCTTATCAGATTCCCAGTCATTCGGCCGCCGTGTGATGATAGGTGTTGTTTACACACCACATCAGTAATCAGTAATCAGTCTGACGTAGCGTCGGAGCAGCTATGGAGCATACAGGGTTATTCAAAAGTTACGCACCACTGGCCATAACTTTAGTTCTAATTACAATATCGATTTGCGGTTTGTGGCGTCCTTCCTCATATCGAGGGGGAAACTTTTTGAGGTACTTTTCAGTTCTTCACCCCCCCCCAGGGGGAGGGGGGCGGGGGGCAACTCAAAAATTTCAAATGGCAACCCCCATCATGTGATACATCGTTAGAAAGAGCATGAAAAAAGAAAATTTTTGGCGCAAACCGGAAGTCGATCTGACCCCCCTGTCAAAAGTTAGGGGGGTCCAAAGGTTATTTAGGGGGTCCGTACCTTCATTTTTTAGAGTAGCTTCGGCGGCTCTTGGACATACCGTTTCTCTTTTCAAAGAGTCCTCGAATACTCCAAGTCTGATACCGAAGTCTTCATATTGCCCCCGGGCCACCACAGCCCCCCCGTAGGGGGGGATGGGCCTGTTACAATGAAACATTGCATTAAAATGCGAAAAGTCACAGAAGAGCTTCAAACTTAGCATCAAATCCGAGTGGAACTTCTTGCCAATGTTAACGCAAACGCAGCCTGCGACTTTAAAGTGAGTTTTCAAAACTCTTAGCCCCCTGCCCCCCCTCATTTTTGGTTGCAGAGCGGGTAAAAACCGGGAAATTCACTACAAATAATGCCCGAAACTAATGTCCAACTTGAGGAGGACCCTTGAAACGTTGCGATCAGTCGGAGCATTGAAATACAAGGACTGCCACCCCCTTAAAGTACGGAAACATCCAAAACACCCCCGCTGCCCCCCTCATTTTTCGTTGCGGAGCGGGTAAAAACCGGGAAATTCGCCAGAAATGATGCTCCGGTTCTTACCAGCTCTGCAACGAAAAAAGAGGGGGGCAGCGGGGGTTTTATGGATGTTTCCGTCCTTAAAGTGGGCGGCAGTTCCTGTGTTGCAGTTCTCCGACTGAGCGCAACGTTTCAAGGGTTCTCGTCAAGTTCTACAGTGGTTTCGGGCATCATTTCTGGCGATTTTCCCGGTTTTTACCCGCTCCGCAACGAAAAATGAGGAGGGCAGCGGGGGTGTTTTGGATGTTTCCGTACTTTAAGGGGGTGGCAGTCCTTGTATTTCAATGCTCCGACTGATCGCAACGTTTCAAGGGTCCTCCTCAAGTTGGACATTAGTTTCGGGCATTATTTGTAGTGAATGTCCCGGTTTTCACCCGCTCTGCAACCAAAAATGAGGGGGGGGCAGGAGGCTAAGAGTTTTGAAAACTCACTTTAAAGTCGCAGGCTGCGTTTGCGTTAACATTGGCAAGAAGTTCCACTCGGATTTGATGCTAAGTTTGAAGCTCTTCTGTGACTTTTCGCATTTAAATGCAATGTTTCATTGTAACAGGCACATCCCCCCCCCTACGGGGGGGCTATGGTGGCCCGGGGGCAATATGAAGACTTCGGTATCAGACTTGGAGTATTCGAGGACTCTTTGAAAAGAGAAATGGTATGTCCAAGAGCCGCCGAAGCTAATCTAAAAAATGAAGGTAAGGACCCCCTAAATAACCTTTGGACCCCACTATCTTTTGACAGGGGGGTCAGATCGACTTCTGGTTTGCGCCAAAAATTTTCTTTTTTCATGCTCTTTCTAAAGATGTATCACATGATGGGGGTTGCCATTTGACATTTTTGAGTTGCCCCCCGCCCCCCTCCCCCTGGGGGGGGGGTGAAGAACTGAAAAGTACCTCAAAAAGTTTCCCCCTCGATATGAGGAAGGACGCCACAAACCGCAAATCGATATCATAATTAGAACTAAAGTTATGGCCAGTGGTGCGTAACTTTCGAATAACCCTGTATGTCTTATAAGGCAACGCTCTCATGAATTTCAATTATCATCTGATAGGTTGGTGAGTGATGAAATTCAGTATCGAAAAACTTGCCGCTAGCATTAATACAAATATAGGTGCGCTTAAGAGGGATGATGTATGTAGTTGAAACAAATGGGCAAAATTTTTTTATCACTTGGAATAAGCTTACAGTGTAATGCCTATGACAATAAGTTATACTCTTTTTCAATTAATTTTCTCACGCAGGTAAATGTACTTAAATGTTGAAATTTAGTCGAATATCAGGTGCCTGAATCACTCAAGTTTTACGTAGGACTTAATATTATAAAAGATATTCCAAGATTTATAAATCTTGGAATTTTAATAGGTCACACATTACACGTGCCAGGGTAACACTCAGTAACCTTGATTCACTCCCCTTTACCCTTGGAAATATTCAGCCCCTTGGGAGTAGGTATCCTACAGTTAGTTCATCCTTCAATATCAGTAAGTATCTAACGTTCACTCACATAACCCTTGAGGGAACCACAAAAAATCTGAGAAACTAGTAGTCGTCCTAATGTACCTACTTTTGTTGGAAAATTGGAAATTCAAGTCACCTTGTGCAATGTGACAACTCAATAGCTATTAAACCCCTCCCGGCCTCCCCCCCTGTCACCCTTTTCCTGTGAGGCTTTCCAATAGGTGCAGATGCATTTGACTACCTTAGGTAGCTCCGCTACTTTCAACAACCTATTTCCAGACTGATCACTAGTCAGTGGGTGCTATTAAAATTTCCGCTGAATGTGTATGTGCTTTAGCAAATGTTTTGTTTACTTTCCATTCATTCAGGATTTTCAAATAGCTAATAGTACCTACTTAATATTTTAGGGCCACACCTTTTTCTATTCAAAAACGAGCTGATATAAATACCAAAAACCCTCGAAAACATTTTCGGGCAAAAAATCCGGTCGAGGAAATTGACGTGTTACATCTTATTAATCAAAACATTCCCTTTCACCCCTCCAAGAAGGTTGATAAAACTAAGTAACTATGAGATAGGCAAAACCCTCTCTTAAATTCTCTGGGTCCACCAAGGCCACATATGTGCAAACACTTACTCTATATGGTTTAAAAAAAGAAACAAAAAATAATTCCTTAACAATAAGAAAATTAAAAAAAAAAAACAACCAAAAACCGATTTTGTGGTTCACAGGTATGTACGTAAATCCCTCGAATGAACTTGAAATCACAAAATCGGTCGAGAATATCTAAATGAATTCTCCCCTTCAATTATGAGTTCCGCAACAAGCACGACTCGCTTGAGGCTTTCAATACACGAGCCGCAAGAAACTGATTTCTTCTTTCTTACCTACTGATTGTGAGGAGAGCGGGAGCATTTACTTTTTCCTTCAATTGTACGGGATGCAACAAGCATGACTCTTGCGTTTGCGGAAACCCTTTCATTAAGGAGATAGCGAGAGCCTACACCGCGTTCATTTCCAAAAGGGACTACTCCAGAATTTCACGCATTTTAATAGTTTAAACGATTCATCTGTTCTTCTCTTCTCTCCTTCCGTCTATTGACAGAGATACAAGATTTTTCGGACTCACTGACGCGACCGGCTTGATGCGTAAACAAGTGTGGATTACCTCTAAGATAAAAATAAAAAAAAATAAAAAGAAAATAAAAAAAATTAAGAAAGAAAAACAAATCAGAGAATAACACCTAGGTACATCACAGCATGGGTGTGAGTTTTCTTACATCGAAACTTAATTCAATCTTTTTAAATAACCCCTCGTGTCAAATGGGACCCGTTCCGTGAAAATGAAAAAAAAAAGGAAAAATAAACGAAAACTTTTAGCCTTCTCACCATCCAAATCATATGGTAAGCTTACAGTAAAGGCAACCATGATTTAGATGCCACAGCGAAGTTAATCGAAAGAGCCTGACTCCTGTCATGTACCTATGTGGTAAAATGGGTCCACTGGTAAAACTGAAGCTGGCATCAGGGATAAAAAGGCACCGTTTCACTGAGAGCATCGAGCCGGTCGCGTCAGTGAGTCCGAAAAAGGGGTGTATGCAAAATCGACAAAAATTCCCCCCTCATGGATGTTGACCAATTTTCAGTATGTCATTCCTCTCTAAAGGATACGCCTTTTCCCAAAATTTCAAGGCCTGAAATAAATTTCTTTTCGCGTAGCAGCGTTGCCAAGTTGAAAACCGTCGAGTTCCATATCTTTGGAACGAAAAGAGATATTGAGGTGCGGTTTGCGTTAAAATTCTCCAAAAATTGCGTTCTTTTGAAATATGTACTCAATTTGATCGTTCAGGTGATTTCAGATTGCAATGATGCCATTTTTCACACTTTCTTAAGGGTCAATTTTTTTTCAACCCTAGTATATCGTCAAATGCCGGATTCTCGATTCGAAAAAAAACTGTTCAATGTATTTTTCGTACTTTTCCATTTCTTTTGATACATTATAGCTCCCAGGGAAACGATTGGAACGGAGATATGAGCAATCTAAGTTTACGCTCCGCGCGCGCCGACTGGAATCCGGGCGCCGGCCGCTCGCCGCTCGGAGTCGTCTGCTCACTCCCTTTCTTAAGCTTCACGAGGTCATTCCTATGTATTTTTTTGCGTGCTTTCCAATTCTGGCCTTTGAAAAGGGCTCCGATGGATTTTTAGGGGCCTCGCGGTCAATCGTTGCCATTTTTCGCTCGTATTTAGGGTTTTCCCCTATTTTACTCACAATTCTACCGAAAAACTTAATTTAAACGGAAAACTGTGTGCGTTGAGGAAAAGAACGTGAAGAAACAATACAAATTCATGTATAAATTCTTCCTTCGTTGCCAAATTTTCGAGAATAATCGTACCAAAGAGCCAAATATTTGAAAAATTGGATAAATCCCCACGCCATGGTTTATGAAAGTGGGGCATAGCTTTCATACTGACGTACTTACGTAACAGATCTATCTTACCTATCTATACAACATATTAAAAAAGCATAGTTGGTTTGGATTCCCACGATCTGAAAATTGTCCGGGATGTCACCTTTTGCGGCCTTTTCTTATGTGTAAGGTAGATCTTTTGAATGTTTTTCGACCTTTAATCATCCTCCGTAGGGGTGTATCGTTTGTATTTGTGCTGTAATTTTCATTTTTGAAAAGAACGTAAAAAAGTACATTATTAACGTTCGTTGGAACTTACTCTTACGTTGCCAAATTTCCGAGAAAAATCGTCCTAAAGTGCCAAAAATTGGATTAATTATGACGAAGACGTCTCTAAGAAAATTAATTATGACTTCGACCTAATTTTATGATTATAATTATAAGTATGACTTAATGCTACGGGCCACTTACGCAACATGAGAGGCTGCATGAGAAGAGTATCCCACAATGGACCACTAGACAAGGTACGAATTTAAGCGATCTGATACATGTTTCTTAACCAGAATTTCACGTAGAAAACGATCCACACAACGAAAATCACTGAAACCAACTCCTAACGAAGATATTAACGTTTTTATTTCACATTGGTTACAAGGAATTTGAACTGCCCGCTCACACAAGCAAACTCAAAGCTCTACGTGAGTCAAATCGCCCACTACAACGACTCAGCAAGCTTCTCAATCGAGCAATGCTCATTTCCCACCATGTGTTGTTCAAACTATTAGCAATTTTCTATAACTGAGCCAAAGCGTCAAGATTGAGGTTGCCAGATGTTTATATCGCAGAGACTGTCATGATAAACGTTTAGCGCGCGATATGAATCACGTAGAGCATTGAGTTTTCATGAGCGGGTGGTTTGAATTGACGCATCAAGAATCATTAAATATCTTCGTCAGGAGTTATTTTCGGTAATTTTCGTTGTGCGCATCGTGTTTTACGTAAAATTTCGGTTAAGAAACATATATCAGAATGCTAAAATTCGTGCCTTATCTAGTGGTCCATTGAGGAGCATTCCGGAAAAGGGGCACATACGCGTATGTGCCCTTTACTGGAGAAGCCAGAAATGGATTCCTCGCATCCTAATGTACCAATGTCCCGAGTTGCTTAATTGATCAATTTTTGGAGCTACGAGACCACGTTTTGTGAGACTAACAATAAGTCAGGGGTCACAGACGTATTTCATGTATTTGCCTCTGGGTACAGTCACCGCGACGTCGAGGAGATAACGCGCAGGCAGGCAGGGAGGTGATGGGTACTGATAAGCATCCCTCACTACAGATGCATCGCACTGATTCTGCTAATCAATGCAATAGCATCGGGTTGTAGGGATTGTCTAAGCGTTGCACCAGTCACAAGTGAATTTTTGTAATTATTAATGAACCGTAATTAATGAATCGTAATTTTTAATGGTCTCGTGTGAGATTGAATTTTTCGATTTTTTCGCGTGTTGCGCAGTCTTTTTCATTAATAATGATCGAAAATGATCCACCTGCGCGTTCTCAATCGAAATTGTGATTTATTAATCAATCGGAATTATTTACTCTTGTTCAGAAACTGGTTAAAGTCTCGAAAATTCAGCTTCAAAAGCCAAAGCCCATGACACCGGTCCATTTCCGGGAAAAGAGCACATATCGGAAAATTTTAAAAAAAATTCTTCCCACAACACTGAAAGAAGTGTAACCAATGGTCGTTATTCCTTTTAGGGTGTATGAACGTTGATATGAGTGCCCCAGTTCCGATGTATGTCATCATCAGTGGCCAGAAAGTAAGAATGAAAACTTCAAATGTGTTTTTCTCACAACGCGTTTTTTCGGTATGTGCCCTTTTTCCGGAAAGCACTTCAATTCTGCATGAAAGTCATTATTCATTTCCTAAAACGTTCTACGTTCTACGACATATGGTTTCGTAAGAAAAAGTTACAAAGAACGTTATAATGATATATTTTATAACGTTATTTCCAAAAATGTGAGTGTACGTTGTACACGGTTATAGGTTGAATAAAGTCTGATGCGTGTAAAATTGAAAAAAAAAAAACCCTAAAAATTGGCCGAAATGGCGACAATGGATCGTAAGGCCCCTTAAAGTTCATCACGAGCAATTTATACTGCTCACAAAACGTGGTCTCGTAGCTCAATATTTGGCTCTTGGGTACGATTTACCTCGAAAATTTGCCAACGAAGGAAGAATTTATACATGAATTTGTATTTTTTCTTCACGTTCTTTTCCTCAACGCACACAGTTTTCCGTTTAAATTAAGTTTTTCGGTAGAATTGTGCGTTTGAACTATTAAAATGCGTGAAATTCTGAAGTAGTCCCTTTTGGAAATGAACGCGGTATAGGCTCTCGCTATCTCCTTAATGAAAGGGTTTCCGCAAAAGCAAGAGTCATGCTTGTTGCATCCCGTACAATTGAAGGAAAAAGTAAATGCTCCCGCTCTCCTCACAATCAGTAGGTAAGAAAGAAGAAATCAGTTTCTTGCGGCTCGTGTATGGAAAGCTTCAAGCGAGTCGTGCTTGTTGCGGAACTCATAATTGAAGGGGAGAATTCATTTAGATATTCTCGACCGATTTTGTGATTTCAAGTTTATTCGAGGGATTTACGTACATACCTGTGAACCACAAAATCGGTTTTTGGTTGTTTTTTTTTTAATTTTCTTATTGTTAAGGAATTATTTTTTGTTTCTTTTTTTAAACCATATAGAGTAAGTGTTTGCACATATGTGGCCTTGGTGGACCCAGAGAATTTAAGAGAGGGTTTTGCCTATCTCATAGTTACTTAGTTTTATCAACCTTCTTGGAGGGGTGAAAGGGAATGTTTTTGATTAATAAGATGTAACACGTCAATTTCCTCGACCGGATTCTTTGCCCGAAAATGTTTTTGAGGGTTTTTGGTATTTTTGGACTTAAGCGACATGAGCTTTAAAAGCTCTACAACATTAAAAGTTCGGGGTTTCATAATTTTTGCACATCTACATCTTCTATAGATGACATACATGTAAGATCATCCTTATCGGTCCGGCAGTTCGTCAGAAATAGTGCTTCCAAGATTTTGCTTGTAACTATATAATATAGATGACATCCGATTTTTCTCTTGTTATTGTCAATCGAGGTATAATTTGGTTTTCTTTTCGCATTGATTTCTTCCGAATGCCGACAAGGTTCTGTATAATTGTCATATGGCACTAACATGATGACTGTTTCCAGCAGAGTTGTACAAGCAAGAATATTCTTTGAACCTTTTCTCTGGTCTCAATATAGAGACATTTCTTTCAATTCCTCACGACCGACTGACGAGTCTTGAGGAATAACTCAACTTTGAAAAATATTTTTCATATTTTAGAGAGGACCTCGTCTCCACCCAGAGGTGATCCTTTTTCGCTCCCACTGTTTGCCCTTGGCAAATGTTTACGGAATGCAAATATAATCTTAGCAGAGGGTCCGAGGCATTAGCAGCGCGAAATATTTGAACAAAAGCATCGGGTTGTTGATGCGTAATATAACAAGTTTGCTCACAAAATTCGCCGGATCACCGGAATGGTTTTTGTTACATCGGTCAACGTTGCCGATCTGTGCCACACGCGCCCCCGTCCAGTCAGAACCCCGTATCTGCGCGGAAAAGCAAGAGGGAGTTGTGCGCTTCTCGCACGGTTCCGACCGTGCAGCCCCAAACGGCAACCGCGCTCCTTCCCATCCCTCCGTGTTTGTAGACGCCATGAATATTTTAAAAGAATGAAAGAACGGATTTTGAATCGGTTGGGTTTTGGTTTGCACCGTTCACACCGCACGGTTAGCCGACCTGGCCAAGGGATGACGATTTTAGGTAAAATGAAAACGAAAATCGATTCCACGCGGAGGAACAAAGTTTATGTACCTGATAAAGTGCGCCTGTCCACGAACGAACTATCATGGGTGGCGGTAGCCACTTCCGGACAAAGTCTAAACTCGACAACACTGGAAAGCCTCCAAACGAAAAAGGTGGCATATTTTGCAACGAGGATTTCCTATGTTAAGCTCATTCAAAAAAAATACAGTTCTTTAAATAGCTTGTTTGAGCCATGACAATGTTTCCTATTTTCATTACAAATCAATGATTTTTTAAGTATTGATATATCTGTACCCAAGTTGATGGATTGTTATTTTTTCTTAGATCTTAAACTTACATCTAAAGAACTACTTCATTTTATTTTTGAAAATTGTTTACATACACAGGTAGTATACGTAGTAAATTAGCGGTTGGACTCTTTAAAATCGCGCTGACCGCTGACCGCTTTTTTCATACCTTCGTATTACAGCTTTCCCGGTTGTTCTTTTCATTTTTATTTTTTTTCATTATTATTGCGGTAAAATTGATGCGGTTCTAAAATCGGTGGCAAAAAATTATTTTCTTTGATTTTTGAGACGGAAAACTTGAGTACTGAAATATTACGTCGTTGCCGTTGCGCTTTTAAAATTTGGACCAGCGTCTGAAGAAAATAGTATGACTTTAATAGCTCATCGCCAATTCAAAAGTAGCTCCCAACTAAATAAAGCACCCCAGAATACTTGATGAGATCTTTCCCATTATTTGTGCCGAAATTCGACGCCAGGTAATGAGGCAAGATCAGGGTCGAACAAGAACCTGACATGGCAGGAGGGAGCTAGGGGTTAAAAAATTAGTCGGGGCGAGATTCGAAAAAAAAGGGGGTAACCTAGACATAATTGCAAGAAAAGG
>NW_017547232.1:1188960-1216574 GCF_001854935.1 Bemisia tabaci | reverse complement strand
GAGGTGGGGGGAGGGGGGTTGGGGGGGCTTAGATTGAGTCCGATTAACGCGGACTCAATTTTAAGTCGGGCGCCTACGGATGGCGGGGAGTGGGGGAGGGGGCGAGTTTGTAAAACGGAAGTTAGTTAAGGAATTGTTTCTAGTTGTCAATCTGAACGAATCGGCGTTTTTCTTCTATTAAACTAATGGCCTGAGACGGGCCTTGTTTTTCGCCGCCTCTTGCCTTGCACTCGGCCACTTCTTGCGCCTGACCAGGCGACATTGTTGTCGCTGCTTAAGTCAGGCGTTCGGACGAATTTTCCTTGGATTGTTACGCACTGGCGCCCAAAGTATTGAGATGGCCGGCCAGGTTGGCCTAGTGGTCAGCGCGTCTGACTCCAGGTCAACAGGTCCTGGCTTCGAATCCCGGTGGTGGCGTCTAATTTTCACGGAATTGACGAGTAGATCTGCTGAAACAGATTCTTCTCGGCCCTAATCCTTGAAAATTGGAAAAGCCTGGTGCATGGAGATTCCACGATGTCTACGGACACTAAAAAATTGTTTAAAGTTGGCTGAAGGTGCTAGACACAAAGCCATTAAACCAGCAGGTAAGAGAAAAAAAAAAAAAAAAAAAAAAAAAAAAAAAAAAATTATTGAGATGACGATGTTTCGAAATTTACTCGAGCCTAGAAGGCAATTACTTCTGTACTTGAATGATTTTGGCAACAGTGTAAATGGTCGAAAGCAGGCCTTAAGGGCTAAAAACGACTATTGTACTATTGTAATTTCACTCCTACAGGCTAATTTTGTCAAAACATATCGACGGTGTAAGTCGGCAATCACATATCTCGTTTGCGGTGTCTGAAACTCTCCTTCTTTTGGAGGAGAACAAATGGACATCATTCCTTGAAGTTTTCGCAGAATTTTCTTCGCACAGAGAAGAAAAATCAAGGCAGTTCAAAAGAATTGCCGTTGAGTAGTTTTCCGCTTAAAAAATAAAGTATGACACGAAGTCTGCGTCGCAAACCGTATCATGTGATTGCCGACTTACACCGTCGCTATGTTGGATTAAATTAATAAAATTTCGTAATTTCTTGCACCCAGGCTAATTTTGTCGAAAAATATATATGAGATGCAATAATGCAGAACTACAAGAAATGAATAGATCACTTCAACCCTCTTTTCCTCGGTTCCAACGTGATATTGATCGAAACTTGTTACGGGTGGCTTCAAGATAACTGGAATAGTTTTGTCACCCTATAACAGACAACACATTTTTCGGTCATATTTTTAGTAGAAATGATAATCACTCGGATTTTTTTTTTGCATTAGTCTTCAAAGGGTTACGTATTATAACGCTTTCTAATGATTTATCGCTCTACTTCTCAATTAATATTATGTAAATTCCGAAAATGTGCTGTCATTTACGCGGGAAAAAGTCAGCGTAACAGACAGCACATTTTCGGTCATTTATATATTAAAATTGAAAAGTAGTGCGATACATCTTTGAAAAGCTTCATAACACGTAATCCTGTGTAGATTAATGCAAAAAAAATCGGATGCTTATCATTACTACTAAAAATATGACCGAAAAATGTGTTGTCTGTTACGGCGACAAAACTATTCCAATTATCGTGAAACCACCCTTACAGTCAATTTGACAAAGTCGGGGCTCTACTATGACATGAGAGCGCGAAAAACTATTTTCCCCCGCGGAACATGCCGGCAACAGCGTGGAAACCAAAACTTCTCTCGCCATGAAAATATGAGGGCCTAGGCGTGGCTTTCTGATTATTGCTATCACAGTGGGAGTGATTACAAACAAAAGTCGGGGGGCAGCCCTCCCTCTTGCTCGTGACTTTGAGAAAATTTATCAGCGGAAATAATGCGGGATCTGACAGCAGATTTGATGTCAGGAAAAAAGTTTTCCTTATTCGATTGGAAAGGAATCCGGCCGTGGGTTTCTGGTTTCGCTTCCGTCTCCTTTTTCCGTCTGTATCGTTTTGTGCTCTGCTCCCCTCCCCCCTTCTCCACNCCCCCCCCCCCCGGTTGCCTCCTCTTCCGACTGGGAGCGAGCAGACTTATTAATGGAGAATTGGTTCCTCGAGCCGTGTCAAAGCAAGAATCAATCATAATTGGATTGAGTTTAGTTTTAGCAGGAAGAAACAAGTGCATTTCAATATTTGGCGAACAGTCTGCAAGTTCTTCAATTTTGCATGGGAACCTGAAGGGATAAATGGATGACCGTTTTGAAAAAAGGACATGTCTGTCTGGCGTTGCTAAGATTGTGCAACTATTTCGGTTTATTGCTAGTACAAAAGTGCCCTTGCCTTTTCGTCCAATAATGACGCCTTCGGTTCGCGGATTAGGCAGCCAAACTTGCTTGACGGGTAAGCTGGGTGTGTCAGGTAATCTGAAGGGGATTTCCCAGAGTGAAGTTTCCGTATGTTTTCTGTAGTTTTGAAGTGTAAAAGCCGAGAAACATCTTGACCCTAGGTAATAGACATCCTGAGGTTTGAAATAGATGAGATTGAGATTTTTAAGCGGTATCCCTATCGGATGAGCGCTTATTGTATACGACCTGCCAATAGACTGATTTAATGGCTACGTCATGGTTCAATTATAAACAAACCCAAAAACGTTTCTTCGATTGGTTCCATCCTAGAAAATGCGTCTAATGTTTCTCGCAATCAAAATTCCCCGTGCCTAATGATTCCTTCATTGACTAAGCTAATAACCCATCAATGACTACATTTCAATGAATTAACACAATTAACTCACACCGAATTTGTACAAAAGGTGATGTATTTGTTTTGGTTTAAACTAGTGATTTTGATATTATATCAGAAGACGTAGTTACCTTATCATTCTATAGGAAATGAGTGCTGTAAAAATGTTGCCACTTCATAATAATCTAAAGAATCTTTCAGAATAACAAATACATATATTATTCTACTTCTCCTTTTCTATTGCTAATGATTAATATATATACTATTCTACCTCTCCTTGTCTATTACTAATACATACTAACATTAGTAAATATTTAAATCATTTTTGAATAATAACATTATTTAAGTTAGGTTAGGTTAAGTTAGGTTAGGTTAGGTTAGGTTAGGTTAGGCTAAAATTTTTAAACGTCAGATGGCGCTTGTGATACTTTGACCGGAAGGTGACGAGGTGTCCTTGAACTCTAATTATACGAAGATACGAGATGGATATCGATTCCTGCAAATAACTTCTATATTACAAGAAACCGTCAGACTGAGATCCTAGGAGCCCCGTCTCGGGAAGGAAACGAATTTCGAAATGGCAGATGATGCCGCATCCGGTGAGACAGACCCCGGGAAAAAAACGCACCAAGACGTCTCCTCATTGCGTCGAAACACCCGCCGCCGCGAGAACATTCAAAAATTTAATCTCCCAAAGTCTCAACCGAGATTTAAGTTGATGAAAAAGTTGAGAATATTAAAAGTTTGTCTCAAGATATGCACTGCGTGCGCTACCACGGTCTCCCGTGTCACCGCGCTTCAATGAGGAGCCTCGGCGAGAGCGCAACTTCGAGAAATGGGATTTTCATGCTTTCCTCTTTCGCTTTTTGTTTTTTTCCTCGCCGCTCCGCGAGATCCGAAAGCTCTTTCGAGGGATGTGGCGAAGTTTCGATTCCGTGGCGGGGAACAAAAGTAATGCTCTTAATGGAGCAATTAGCGATCTTGTCCGAATGGGGTGCTTTTAATTGCATTGTTCAGTTTTCTTTAAAAAAAAAAAAAAAAAGAATGGCTAAGCGAAAAAATAGGATGGTGACATATCAACCAATTTTGAGCGCAACAAATTGTTCTCTCAAAAATAACGTGTATTGCTCTTCCGCGATGGTTCCGTAAATGGAGCCCATTTAGCAAAAAGGAACCAGCGCGATAGGAGTGATTTCTAAATCCTGCAACTTCTTCTTTCTTTTTAAAAATACTCAATAAACGCATAGTATTAAAATCCACACTATTTTTTCCTGTTAAAATTAACAATTTTTCGGTGGGAAGTATGTGTACAAAGGTTGAAAGAACTAGCCTATGGCATAGTTTTTTTAGTGCACACAAAAATTACGTCCAGGCATCGGCATGTGAAACGCCTTCAATTTTTGATCCGCAACCTGCACATCCGGGGACCACGAATAGTGGTATCAAGGCTCCTAGTGAGAGACGAAGAGATTAAGGTGTAGAGATGAGACATGACTGAGGACAACCATAGTGCTTACATACACACCGCCTCAAATCGTCCACTCAGCAAATAAAACATGACCTAACTCTAAAATAATAAATGTGTAAGAAAAATACAAGTACCGAAATAATGTGTCTGATCGATGTATAACGTGTTTTCTTTTTGTGTTTTCTAGGTAATATTGCAGGCCGACTTGAGGTGCAATTTTCTCATGTCAGCGAAGCGTTTCCTCTTGCAGGTGTCGTGAGTAAAGCTCTAATAATTATGTAATCGCTACCTTGATCATTCTTTTCTTAAAAATTATCCTTTTGATTGAAAATCTAGGCAAATTGCTTCTAATTATTTTGGAGTTTGCTGACACATGTTGTCAATCCTTCAAAGAGAGATTAACAGGGAGTGAAATATGTTTTTTCGGCTCTCCGTTTATTAATTATTTTCTGTTTATTTTGTGTTTTTTTCTTTTTTTAACTTTTCTCTATTACTTTTTTGTTTTCTCTTTTTTTATTGTTTTGTCTCCTGGTAGGTATTTTCTTCGTTTTGCATATTTTTGACCTTTCATGAGATTAACATCGGCAATTTCGGTCTGATTAAGTTCAAGTCATCAATCGCTTGTTGATTGATTTCTAGACTCTGTAAATTCGTGAGATGATATCAGCACTATACTATCTTGCTACGAAAAAACACCGTATGAGATGTCAGGTGTCAAATTTTATTTGACAAAAAACAAATTTTCGGGAAATTCCAGGAATATTTTTCAACCGAATTTTCAGAGAATCTTGTTTGTAATATGACCCAAAGTGTCGAAAAATTGCAAAGAAAAATCTTAATAGCTGTAGTAAAAAGTACATGTTCTCTGAGATAAGTGGCAAAATTTAAATGCTTATACTGTGGTTACCTTAGCACGGCAGTATAGATTCCCGTGTGACATTACGCCTGTCCAATCACAGAATATCCGTGTTTCTCTCTCCCCTAGTAGCAGAAAAAATTTTTGTTTTTCTAAAAAAAGTATAAAAAACATATATGTTATCTAAATGGTAGTTCTATATAAAAAAAACATGTAACGCTTATATAAAAAAAAAAAATCAAAGTTCAGACCTGGCCATAATATATGGAAAATGATAAAAACTAGATAAGGTAATTTTTTTTTATAGACAATTTTTTTTATTTTTTTATACAACGCATGCATACGAAAGCGTTAAAAGTGAACATTTTTATGTAACTATTATATAAAAAGAAGTTCATAATTTTCGTGAGCTTTTCGCGAATTAGAAGATTTTTAAGCACGTTTGCGAAAAGCTCACGAAAATTATGACTTTTTTTATATAATGGTTACATAAAAATATTCACTTTTAACACTTTCGTATGCATGCGTTATATAAAAAAAATTAACTTTCGTACATAATCTTTATCTTTTCCTCCCATGGTTCTGCTACTAGAGTCTCATAAAACTCTGAAAATCCCTGATTCCCGTGCAAAAATCGGCAGCGGCGGCCGAAACAAAGCAAGGGCCGGCTCGCTTGGAATTCCTGGGGCGTCCGAGGCATCGTTGCACTTAAATCGGCGAGCTTGATCTCCGGCGCTGAAAATTAATATCGCTAAAACGTTTCTGTAATATCGGGCGCTGTCTCCCGGAGTCGTCTCAAATTTTGACGAGCGTCTTGAGAGCGGAAACGACCCTTGCCCGGACACTAATGCAACAGACGCGGGCGCCCGCCTCCGTTTCCGCACCGGATTAGAGCGCCGGACAACCATGTTGCTCGGCTAAGCGGCTCAGGTTGGAATAATCGAGTCCGACGCTTCATCTGCTCAATGATGCTTCCACCGCCGGCATGTTGATTTTAAGCGGATCTCTTCTGCGGTTAGTGACGTAGGCGCCTTCATAGTGGAAATGCCGACGCTGAAACATTATGGCAGAGGCACAGAGACTATACGAGGGCTAAGGAGCAACTCCGCCTAATTCACAATGGAGATGTTGCATGTGTGAGGAATTTGCGATTTGACGGTTGATTTTTTCGTAAAAGTTTGCGAGAAACATAATAGTAGAGCATAAAAAGAGCACAGGAACGGACGCACGATTATGACGGCGCAGACATACAACTATTCGTGCTTGATGGATGTCCGTGTTGCGTCTGTGAAATTGAAGGCGCGAGGTGTGAGCTCGCAGCTCCGCTCTACGCTGCCAACGATGTGCCACTCAGATTCGAGTGAAAAGTTAAAAACGAGGCCTAATGGAGATGTTGCATGTGCGAGGAATTTGCGATTTGACTGTTGATTCTTATGTAAAAGTTCGCGAGAAACACGATGGTCCCACTGGTTTTCTCTGAAATCAACTCCCAAGCTCAAAAACAGCTATCAAGTTGAGGCCAAAATGAAGGGTATATCCCACGCTATCCTGAGAGTCCACCTCTACATCAAGAAAAACTCTCCATGCAAAGATACGGAGCAAATACATTGACAGGGCTGCCACTTTATTTGGGGACTCCAAAACTGAAAACACGGCAACCCTGCTAATATATTTGCTCCCTATCTTTGCATGGAGAGTTTGTCTTGATGTAGAGGTGGACTCTCAGGATANGCGCGTAGGCGAACGGTAGTGCCATATAGCCCATCCAGTCCGTGCTCCAGGTCCGCTGCTTATGGCCTCCACGGCCGGAGCTTTTTTTGAGTGTAGCGTGGGATATCCCCTCCATTTTGGCCTCAACTTGAGAGCTTTTTTTGAGCTTGGGAGTTGATTTCAGAGAAAATCAGTGGCACCGCCGTGTTTTCTCGCAAAATTTTACGTAAGAATCATTTGTCAAATCGCAAAACCCTCACACATGCAACATCTCCATTGCAGGAAGCAAATTCCTTAAAAATTCTCAAGCAATCCGCATGAACGTTCCATTGTAAGGGATTAAATTGCCCAGTTTTTGGCAGGGGTGATCATTGAAATTCCCCAGAGGATGTGGCTTGATTCCTCTCTGCTAAACGCCGTCCAGTTATCCTTAGATTTTGGAAATTGTCACGCGGTGCTGACCAAAGAGGCAACCCTGGACAAGGATAAAACCGAGTCGCACAATGAAACATTAATGTGTGGCACTGTGACACTTATTACTTAATTTTACGCTAGAGAGAATTCAGCTGTATCGCCCCGCCCGCGACCGCCATGAGCAGTATAATAACACATAACTTCAACCGGTAATATACATGGAGCGAATTTACATAACTTCACCTCTTTCGAACGCGCGGTCCCGGATCGACGGGTCTGGTTCTGTTCCCCGTTCCGTTATCTCCGTTCCCCAGACGCGTTCCTCCTATCGAAACGGAACGGAACGGAGCGCCGCCTAGATAAGGGTCGCGGTGAACGTCAAAGGGTTGCGGATGCGTGTTTTCGCGAGATTCGATAATGTCTTCCTCCGCGTCTTTCTATTTTGCGGCAAGTCGTTTTACCCTCTCTCCGAGCTCGGGTTCCTTTTTTTTCAACCTTTTCTTCAACCCTTTTTTTCGATAAGCCACGAAAAAGATATCTCGCCGCTTTGCCCAAACGGTAGTTCTGAGATGTGATGTCAAAGATCAAACACACCCAAAGCATCCATTTGATCGTAAAAGTAACGCAGTCGATGGGTATGTGGATGTATGCCGTTATTTTCAGCAAAAAACCCGAAAGGTACTGATAATTTCTCCAGTTATCGTACTATCAGTCTACAATTTACGTGAATTGAGGTATGATACTTTATCTCACATTACTCTCGGTTACATACCTCCTCAAATTCTATGCTAATTTTACGACTTATGTTCGGTGATCCTCAATTTGAGCTCATTTTTTTGCAATAGGGTTGTATTTTTATCCATTGAACACGCTCAACTATCATGGTTCTCTGATGTCATAGCTAAAAATAGATATTAACGATTTCAAGTAAAACTAGTCTTAATGGACATTCTGTGAAAAATTCGCTCCCAAATTCCAATTATTAAGCATCAAAAAGTCAGTTTGAGCTCTCTATAAGGCATACGGATCCATACAAACCGCACTCATGCGCCTTTTCCTCCAAGCCCCTCAATTGTGGCGAGGTACTTGGTTACTTGGTCCCAATGTGGTTACGCTCTAACGTCTAAACCGACTATTCAAGACATGCTACGGCAGGCAATTTCCATTTTATGGTCTATCAGTTGCTTGAAAACTCCGCGAGTATAATTTGTTAACAAGTGGAATATATTACCGCTCTAACGGTGCAAGAAAAGTTCTCCTTTCTTTTCCGTGTCCGAAAAGTGTTTTGCAAGATTCGTAGCACACCCAGCCAAGCACCAGGAGAACTTGAAAACATTTAAATATTAAATTATAATCCATGTCTTTTCCGTTTAGGGCGGTAATCCTCGAAGCCGAGGAATTCGAGCCAGAAGTCGTATAGCCTTAGCTGTCCCATTACGGACAAAGTTTCAGGTATTATCTAACTGCGGGAGTGCTTTTCAGTTGGCTGTAATTTCGCTCCTCCGGGCGCTCTTTTTTATCTCCGCATTCGAGTGCAATTTGAGCGCTAGTTGTGCATAATTGCAATAAATCTAAGGACCGCCCCCCGCCCCGCCCACTTGGTTAATGTGTTTAGCTTGTAGTTTCGAAAATAATATCCGGCAAAGCAACAAAAATGAAATTAGTTACCATTGTTCTTTCATGGCGTCGTTTCTGAGCTATGCGCTCCGGACTCCGGAGAAAATTGCTCCTCCCTCGGAAGCTTTGTATCTTTCGACCGTTATTTTAGAATGCCTTGCCTCTACCATACTGCCGTGTTGAGGAAAAACAACGTATGAACCTTCCGACGTTGCCAAATTCTCCTCGATAAAACAAGAACTTCTTGGTTAACATATGGATTTTTTTATTCTATTTGTGTACATAATTTTGTTCGCAATTTCACCTAAAGTTCCTGAAAATTTCGAGGGGGAATATCCATAATTTTCCTTAAAAATAAATATTTAATCGTGGAAATTTGGCAACCCTCGAATTTTCTTACGGCGTTCTTCCTCAGCACGGCAGCATACCCTTCAGTGCATTATCTTTCTCATATAGAATTCTGTGACAAATGCAAAAATGGGTTGGTGCGCACGAAAATCGATTTGGCTTCAAAAGATCATTAAGGTGATTCTAAAGCACTTCACAGGATGATACGCTAGTCAACAGAGCAATCGATGATTTCTGGATTTTGGGACAGTTTTTTTAAAATTTCTGAGCATCGCATCAAGCTGCACACATTTAAGCATCTCCGTGTTTATGGTTACTTTTGAATTACTTTTTTTATTAATTTTATCTGAAGATAATACTCGATAAGAATTTGTAAAACATGTAACGTTGCCTTAAGGAAAGGAGCTGGTTGGGAGACGACTAAGAATACAGCCCTAACCTCAAGGGAAACATTTAATTATAATCTAATTTTTGCCGCACACGAGCCTAATGTATTTGTCGAAGACAATTAGTCAAATCAGGCATTTTATCAAAATAGTCAAATTTTGGCCATTTTCGAAGTTCTTATGTTTTTGACAAAGGGCTCGCAAAGTTTCAGCGTTTTCAGAGTAAAAACCCGACAAAGTCACAGCATTTTCTACTATTTACCTTCCTAAATGCTCGTCGTGAGTTTTAACTGTAAAACTTTAAAAAAAATTATATTTGATGGGATTTTGTACATTTTGAGATGAATCTTAGTTCAGGAGCCTAAGATCTTATTACAAATACCGTTGTGTGATGCACATTTTTATAGTGATTTTTTTCCAACACAAGTCAACTATTCATTCTAAAACCAGCAAAAGAACCAAAATTTTAATTAAAGTGAAATTATTTTACTATCTGTCTGTGTAGGCATTTGACAAAATGCCTGATTTTACTATTTGCCTTCGACGTATTCACTTATCCCTTTCAATCCCAGAAATTGGAATATTCATTAATTAACAATAGTCGTTGATATAATGGGGGTTTCTACTCGAAAACGGAGAAAAACAGGCCAGTGCCTATGCCAAATGGCCAATATGACATCGGAGTGAAACATTGCTGTTGCTTCGATCGAAATAAAAACATAATTTTCCGAGGGGCGGCGAGTTGGGCTGCAATTAACGAGAGAGGGAATGCGAGATACCAAAGTGGCGCTTCTAACAAATCATAATTCAATTTGTTTATTTCGACTGAAATGACGCGCGTGCGAATGCCAGCAATTTCAATGGCTCGTCCACCAATTCCAGTCATTTCTGACCCACTTAGCTCTCCATTCCCACTTCCCGACAAACAGTGGGGCGTGTTCCGCTCTTTGTGGATTCATATCCGAGTTTTCCCCGGTTTGTAGCACTGTGGAGGCCTAAAATACCGGATCAAATCACATTTGGCTTCCTTTGTGTCGTTATTCTCAGTTTTTTTTTTTTTTTTTTTTTTTTTTTTTTTTTTTTTTTTTTTTATTCTTCAAATACATGTTACAACCACCTACTAGGTGTAAATTAACTTTTCTTTACAAATAAAGTAACTTAGAAATTGACTAACGTCTAATTTTTGTTTTTAGCTTTAACTTCCATAACCCACACTCGCATGAAATCCAGACTACACTCATACTTCTTAACTGTTACATAGATTAAAAGAAAATAAAGAAATCAAAATAATAAAAATAAATGAGCGAAAATAATAAAAATAAATGAGCTTTCCGGTTTGTCAAACCGAACTGTGCGGGAAAGTAAACTGACGAACTAAGTTTGGTCATATATGCCGATCGTTTAGTTACACGAACTGAAAGTTCAGTTTGACGAACCGAATATATTTGGGATGACATGGAACACAGAACGTTTGGCGGTTCACAAGACCGATTTTTTTTTTTTTTTTTTTTTAGAGTACGGCCTCAATTTTAAGATTTTTTTTTTTTTTTTTTTTTCACCAGGAACTCGAGAGGAATTGTTTTGTCTCTTCTCATTTTTTGACCGTGATAAAACCGATTTTCCCGAGAACGAAAACTGTCCCACTTACGAACCTCGTTTCAACCAATAAGATCGCTCCATTTTCTCCTTGTCCTCTATGTCTATCGCTTTGTCAATCAATGTCAAAAATCAGCCAGCAGGAGACCGAGACGGATTCATCTCTCTCTTCTCATTTTTTAACCGCAAGGAATCCGATTTCCCCGAGGGCAGAGCTGTTCTATCTGCAAAGGATGCAAAGGTGTCCGCGGAGATTCCGATTAAAAAAACCCGAGTGCGCTCTTCTCCGCGCGTGAACGCGGGAGGCGGGGGCGACTTGGAGAACGTCAATCCAATAATAACGAGGGGACAAAAGTAGTGACCGTTAATTATTCCCATCTCCGACGGCCCTAACCGATGACCGGCCGAGCGTGGCGGGGATTTGCGGGCCCCTTCCACGTGGTACCCCCAAATCATAATTTCCGCGTCCCCGAGCAAGGCGAAATGCGACGAATTCCCGCGCGATCTGACACCGCTAATTTGCAGTCGGCCGCATTGTTAATTCTGCAACCTGTCGATTGTACCCGAACGTGATTTACGTGCTCTGAATAATTTAAACTCCGCCCCCGTTGTCGTTTTTCGCGGGGATGGTCGCCCTTTCCGCCCTGGTGAGCGTTATATTGCAACGCTGGAATATACCCCCCACCGTGGTCGGACAGCCGTTTGGCGCTTTGCTTGGTGGCTGCGGCAAAACAGTTCACAGTTGCTGTTCCCGGGGATTTTTTTCTCGTCGAATCTGAAGGGTTCTGCACCAATAAATTCTTCCGCGTTTTACTCAGGAAGCGCTTAGATTTGCACTCTTTGTAACGTCCAGTTTCATGTGCGGGATCCAATTTACTAAATTCCGATTTTAAAATGCAAGTAATATTACTTGGTCGCCCAATTGGACAACATTTTGCAATTCGGAAATACAATTTTTGGCTTACCTGTAAAAACACGTATGTGCGCGAGGAAACTTACGGTACATGCGTTGTTCCTGAACTGAGCCAGATATTATAGTTCCGAATTGCAAAATGCAGTCCAATTATCTAACGAGATGTACGTTGCCTCAAGTGAGCATCTTCTTTTGGTTTGTCGAATCAGAGGCAACAAAATGTATAAGCTCCGCAAATATAATAGCCCCCTTAAGGGAAGGGGGGAGGGGAGTAAGAACTTCCCTTCGTAAAACGTTACCTTAGTGTCACGAATCAGGAGCTAAAGAAAAAAAAATAAAGAAAAAGAAATTGACAAATTTTTATGCACGGTGGCAGCGCCGCCACGATTTCATAACCGTCTGAAACTAGCCTCAGTCTGACGCTAACCTCCGCCTATCTGAATATAACGCGATTTCATCCCCCCCCCCTCAAANCCCCCCCCCCGCCGCCCGCGCCGCTGGGAAGTGTCGGCGTCGGCCGGAGTCAAATTGAGAAAAGCCCGAAAAAACCCCCGGCGTCGCTTGGCGCACAGTGGATCGAGTCAATTAAAGAGGTCGGACATAAGATTTTTGACTAAAACTGCAAATTTTGATATTTATTTTGTCACATTTTACATTTGAAGAGGTGCTTCATGTAGAAAATTTCACGAGGAAACCAATGGAGCCACTTTTAGAACCTCAAAATTTCCTATAAACGGAGTTATGAGCGTTTGAAGTTTCCAAATTTTGTCCGGCCTCTCCTATCGACTCGATCCACTGTGCGGCGCAGCGTCCAAGAATGATCGCTCCTCCGGAAACTCCCTAATGAACTTACCGGGCTTTATTTACGGAAGCTCCGTTACGTGCAAATAATGCTCCGTTTTAAAGCCCCCTCCCCCCCGCCTGCCCCACCCCCGCACCCGGACTGCATTTTGAGCCTCGTTCGGATATTTATTTTCCGGGCCGAGAAACTGCGCCTGCAGAAATTGAGTCCGCCGCGCCGCGCCTTGAGTCAGTGACTTATGAAATTCCTCCCCCTCCCCCACCCTCGCCCCCTTCCCAAGTGCGTGACGAGGATAACGGGTCATTCTAGCGTGATAATCTGAGCCCCCCGGCCCTCCCCCCTCCCGCTCTGGCGCCAGGACTGCCATTGTCTGCGTTGAGTTTAATTAGCGACAAATTAAATTCAATTGCAATTAATGCGACTTAAGACTCCCGAGTTTGTTTTATCAGTCGATCCCGGCTCGCGCTGCGGAGGAGAATGGTCGCGGAAGGGGTGGGGGGAGATGGAGGAGGGGGCGGGGGTTGAGGAACCAGACGGGAATGTGGATCGTTTCTATCTCGGTTGGGTGGAGGGTGCCCCGTTACTTTCGATCGGTTCGCGGGTATCTGTTGCGGTTGATGCAGGTATATCGTCGCGTTGTGAAACATAAATGAAAAAAAATTATAGGCATTTTTACCAAGAAAACGATAAATATCACCGAAAATTTCCGGTCGTTTTTCATCCTGGTTGTTTCCCGGTAAAGTTACCATTTTTTTTCTTGAATCGGTGGTTTAACCGGAAAATCTCGGCAAAATAACTGAACTTTTCCGGCAATTCTATCAAGCTATGTTATTTATACCGGACTTAAACCGGTAATTATACAGGATTAAAATCGGTCATTTTACTGGACTAAAACCCATAACTACACAGAGTAAAACCGGCTAGTATATCGTTTTCCTGTCAACTTTTTCGTGAAAACCCAGGTACTTTACCAGAGTTTCTCAAAAATAAAACGCCAAGATTTTTTTTTCAGTTTAGATCCGCACCGTTAAAACTTTTCGAGTCGCTCTTTGAATCAAGGATATTTGAACTTCGAGTTTTTTATCGAGCCCCAACAGAGCTGTAAAATTAAAGCATATTTTTGAATTATGAGTTTCATAAATTTTATTTAAAAAATTCGGAAGGACGTGAAATCTCTGGATGATTTGACGAGAAATCTCTTTCACGTGGAAGGGAGTGTATCTAGGAAAATGTGGTGGTCACGACTTGTCGAGACCTCTCAATGAAATCAAGGGACAACCGACCGCAAGATAGCGGGGGCCCTGAGGGCGTCTATGTGTTTAGGCGATAGTCAATTAACTTCTAGCGCTTGCACAGAGTAGGTGATGTTGACAGAGGTCACATTCTGGGCTCAAACCCTTTGTTGATGGTATGGGAGATGGATTGGCCAATCAGCTGCTGCCTTTGCATGAAGCTCTCGCAGAGGTCCGAAGGCCCTCGCTACGCTGTTTTTATCAGAATCAGACGCGCAATGAAGTTTTGAAAAGTTCTGAAAGATCTTTTTAGAGCAAATTTTGAAGAATTTTTTGCAATTAATGATATCAAGGATATTATGATATAAGCCAAAGTATTAATAAAAATCTATCCTGCGGCTTTTCAAAATTGACCACTTCGGCCTAATCATTGAGTTTTTAAATCAGTTAATATAGCATAAATCGACGTATTTATGCTGAAAGGAACTATTTTAAAAGAAATGAAATCAATCAGAGCTATATGCACAATCTTATCGTCTTTGGTTGATTCATCAGTTTGATTTTCATTCATTTTCTTGAAATTATTTTTTAGCATCAAAGCAACGTATACACCACTAGTTTCTCAATGTACATAAGCCGTTTTTTCGGATGAGATAGAAATTGTATTTCTGAATTGAAAAATGTAGTCGAAATATTACTCAGCTGCCACTCAGTCATGCAAAAAAAAAACCAACTTGTCCGGGATTTAAAACTGAGCCTTATTTTAATAATCACGTTTTGTAGCAATACTACAAATCTAAAATGCGAAACCAATCCGTTTATATGAGATTCTGTGCTAATTTGAGCTCAAAATTACGGTTGATCATTGATAGGGGAGGATAAAAAGTAAATTTCATAAATTAAGAAATAGCCAACAGGACGATCCTAGATATTAAACACCACACTACGAGCTACTCATTAAAATTTCACCCGCAAGATTCAACGCGATGGACAGTAGGACGTTTCCTTCAGCTAACCAATTTCGATTGGAAAGAATCGTTTTCCTCGTTCGTTGAAACATCCCAAATCACTCTTGATTACAACTTCTATGAATGATAAAACACTATGGGGAGTAAATGTCTGTCTTGTTGAATAAAATAAAACGGAAGTTCGAAGTTTCAAAAATCAGCGATGAACGACACTCTCGGCACAATTCAACAGTCGTGTTGCACTGCGGGAAGTTTGAATCTCCTTCAATTTTTTTACTGCAACACGCCTCGTATCGGAGGTCGAATAGTCGTATTCTCATGTTTTCCTTGCTGTCCGAATACATTGTGCCGCGTTATGGAGGAGAGCCATGGGTGGAAAAATGAAGTCATGAGATAATGGCCTCAGCAGGTCTCAGCGTTCCTTGTCAGCCCACCTCATTGAAGTCAATGAGGAATGTTCTATCTCTTACCCAAACTTTAAATCCTTTTTTTTAAATTAAGGGAGCTTTTTCTAAGGTAAAAAGTGATTTTGCGAAAAACTTTACATTGCGAGCGGCCAAAACGGACGTTCTTAAGCTCAAAAAAACTTGGTTCAAATGAATTAGATCAAAAGCAGGTATGGACACAGGACTCGTGTGATTCCTAGTTCCTTTTGTTTTGATTCATTCGCAGTTCTTTTCAGCATACATCCGGCCACATAAAGGCAACTTCCGGGATATTCAACAGCCGCATTTTAATGAAACATCTACACTTCAAACTTTTAATCCAGATTGAGTTTTAGAACTTACTCTGTGCCCATTGTTCTGATCAATTTTTGCAGAGCGCAGTGACTCTGTTTTCATCATGTCCGATGTATTAATAACTTGACATGATCCCCTCTAGAGTAAAGGATACTTGCGTAACTTAGGTCATATGTCATTCCTAACTTTAGTAATGCTGTAATAACCTTCTGTCAGAGTTTACTCTATTTTCATTGGCCAGAAAATGGTTTCAATCCGATAAATTTGCTGCAGATAGATTTTGACCCCTCACGTTTTTTTTTTTTTTTTAGTCAGTAGACAGACTTCCAAAAATGTATCCGTTGTAGTTGTTGTAGTTTAAAAATATTCACAAAAAAAATGAAAAACCGCTAAAAATATGGCTCGAACGGTGCGTTAGAAGGTGATTTAGCACTGGTAATCGTTTGAGTTCAAATTTTTTAATCTAACGAAATTTTTGGAGTTTTTGGCCTTGATTTTCCCACAGAATAGTGTGAACTCAACATTGTTTTTACCTCCTATAAAAGTATAAATAGTAATTGATTAAAAAATCGAGCCTAAATAAACAAGTAATATTTCAAACTACATGTGGATGAGAAATAACATGAAACTTACAAGAAACAAAGAAACGTTCTTGTAAGTTTTATGTTATTTCTCAGCTATATACATGTAGTTTGAAATATTTCTTGTTTATTTTGGCTTGTAGCTAGGTCTTTTAATAGATTCCGATGCGACAGTTTCCCCTAAAGTATACCTCCAAAAACACGTTCTCTATCACAAAATAAAATGAGCAGCAAAAAAGAGCAAGACAGTACTGCCATGCGTAAGAAGACTGCTGTATGAACATTCGGGAGTTGCCAAATTTTCTTGGATAAAGGTGTATTTCTTAAGGAATTTATGCATATTTTCCCTTGAAATTTTCAGATAATCAGTTCAAGTTACATGCAAAATAGTCAGGAAAATTTGAAGAAAAAATATTCAAAATGTTCCCCGTGAATTCAGTGTTTTTTTGAGGAAAATATGGCAACGTCTGGAGGCTTATACGGCGTTCTTCTTTAGCACGGCAGAACACGTCGTCGAATCTTGACTCCGTCGGGTCGAGCCGTAAAATCACAAGCCTTTTTGCACGGATATTGAGCTGCTCAAAAAACAAGGAAAATGTGTGAGAGTTAGTTTCACCCCCCTAATCCTCACACGATAAAATGCGCCCCGGTTCCCCGGTTGGCGATGCTCAAAGCACGCACGTACCCCGAGCGGATAAAGCGCGGAGCATCAATATTTCGCGAGCTTTGCGAAATTATTAAATTAGAAGGGCCGCTCGAGCCGAAGTCTATCGTTTCAAATTTAATTTTTTCCCGGGCCGCCGTATGAAAAACGCGCAATTTCCAGCTGAAAATTGATATTTTTGAGCCGTCGCTTCATGAGAGCATCGGGAGGTGCGAGCGGGAGGAGGGCGAACAGGAACGAGGATGAAGTGAGGATCACCATGTTCCGTTGCCGGATTAGGAACGGATTTCCTGTTCCTACAGACGAAAACTTCTCCAGGAACGTTTCCTAGAATGGACTAGAATCTCTTTGTACTGGGAAAAAAGACAATACGAATCCATTTCTGATTGGTTTCCGTGTTTGGTTTCCGTGTTATAGGCCTCCAGAGTGTCACGAAAGGGAATAAAGATTAAAGCTCACCCATTGCAAAGTTCAACTGGAGCCCATGTTCCGTTATCAGAGTAAGAACGGATTTCCTGTTCCTACAGACGAAAACTTCACCAGGGACGTTTCCGGGAATGGACCAGAGCCTCGAAAGTTATTATAGCAATATAAGAATTCATCTTTGATTGGTTCCCGTATGTTAGGCCACAACAGTGTCACAAACGGGAATAAAGATTATATTTTCAACAATCGCTAAGATTACAAACTGGAGTGGACCGGAGAATTAGGGGCACGGCAATAAGGAAAAAACGGAATTTGAGAGGGAACAGAGACAGGGATTCGGGAATGAGTTGATTAAATATTTCGAAAAACATTCAATTTGTGTAATTTTCACTCCCATTTGTGACATCCATGAACCGCGTTGTCTCGACTCTTTCTATAAAGGGACTCTACATCAAGCGCGTAAGATTGTATCGATGTAAAGTGGTTCAACATGTAAACATAGCCTCCAGTGGCGTGGCGTGCTTTGCGATCTATCGATATTTCCCCATTTGAAGCTGTGGTAAATAATCGATTGTTAAGGTGTTCGCTGCGAACACCCTGTTTATCGATACTTTTCTATAGGTTTAAATGGCCGATCAATCGATATATCGCACAGCGCGTCACGCCACTGATAGCCTCAAAAGTCAGTCGAGTAATTTGAGGCAACGGTTTTCTTGTGATAGATTTTTTATTCTTTTGAGTAAAAAATGGTAACGAAAAGTGAAATTGTTAGGAATTTTCTCATTTTCAGCTTTTCCCACTTGAACCCCAAAACTTTTGTCTAAGGTTATGTTCTATTGTTTTAAACCAAACGATATATCGAACCACTATCAAGTACGATCTATTAGGACACAATGTCTGCCACTTTTTCTCGCCGTGATCGGAAACATGACGTAGCCACTAAATCCGTCTATTCTCAAGGAAAACCCCTTCCAATGGCAAAAATTCGGTTCTTGGGATCCCATCAAAGTTATTTCAAGAATTTTCCATCATTCCTGAGCTCGACGGCCGAAGCAACACGGCCCCGGCGGCGAGGCATTTAGGCTCACATCAGAGCGAGGAGCATCAGGTGTTTCGTCAGAGGTATTTAAAAGGCACCTGTCGCTTCCTGTTCCTCGAAAGCCACTAAATTTTCCGCCTCCCCCTCTTCCCCTCCCGTCGCCGCGTGCAGGCTGAAATGGCCGAGAAAGAAGTCTAGTCAACGTCGGGATGTCGATTTTAAGCTTCGCTTCCTCAAATGAATGGGCGTGGACGCCCCGGCGCTGTTGCCACGAGGATCGCCGTCGAACAATAACATCCATGGCGAAAGTGCGAAATCACGTATCTCCATTGCCATATGTCAACATGTCCGCTCCTATTTTATTTTTTCTTAACGGAAAAAAATCTCCGGCTTCAGGAACCGTAATTACGGACTATCGATCATATTCGATAGTGGTTCGATGTATCGTTCGACGTAAAATAAAAGAACATAACCTCAAACAATAATTTTAGGATTTAAGAGGGAAAAGCTAAATATGTGAAAATTCTTCGAAATCAAATCGATATGTGAACAAGGAAAATATGTTGGATTTTGTAAAGGCTTTTTCTTTAAATTTGTTGTCTTATTAGATGACAATGGTCTATCAAAATGGTACTTGTGCGGAAAACTGTAAAAACACAAGTTAAAAATGCTGACTGCGCGAGTTTGAACGATCGCGATCGCTCGACACAGAGCGGCCGGTGAGACTCGCATGTCAGCGCCTGCAAGACTGCGCGAATACTTCGCGCATTGCGTGTATGTCACGGTGCGCTTCAGTGCTTCACTTGTCAACAATTCGTAGTTTCTCGGTATCGGACGGTCGGACCTACTGCGATGTACACCATCTTCGACTAAAATACACCACGACTCTGCAATACTAAGATCACAAGATGGTAGAGATTTTGCACCCCTGCCTTCTCGTGGTATGTATACTTTTCGGAAGCAATTTTTCAAAGCAGATAGTGAGGCGAGGTGTCGATGGACTACATTTTGTAATTGAGAGCTACTGTTTCTAACTCACCCACAAAATCATTGAAAAACTAATGGAAATTTTCATTTATTTGTATATTTGAATGTTTATTTTATTTATTTTTCAATTTGTTTTACGTAGGAGGAAGTTTTCGAACGTTTTTGGTGAAATACTTTTCATTAGACTCTAACAGAAGTTTTTGCGTATCCGAGTTTTTTTAGCTTTTTCGGAGGAAGAAAAGGAAATGTTACTCTTTAAAATACATTTTGTTCAAAGACTCGACCGGAGTTTTTAGCCAAAAGATATTTTTGGGGGTTTTGAGCATTTTTTTCTCTTCTTGTATTGGGGCAAAGTCCAATTTGCTCGCTATGCTTCAAAATGCCTCATGTCCTGGTGGCATTTCACTCATAACTGCACGTCTACGGTTTTCTGCGTGTGTATTATTTTTACTTTTTTTTATTTCAATTTATAATGTTTCAAATTTAAGGTAGATTTCTTTCCGCAAGTGTTTTTTAAGCTTATCTATTGCAAATTTTTAAGCACCTACTGGGAAAAAGCTTTTGGATCCATATTCTAGACTGTGAAAAACTTCGATTGATTAAATCAGATTTGTGCTTAAATCAAAAGGAAATCCGTTCGGATTAAGAGGCTCGGCTCTCGATTCAAGCGAAAATCCGATTGAATCAGGATTATTTTTTTTTAAGAGTCTAGACTCTGGATCCAAGCATCTTTTTTTCCAATGGCAATCCCATTTAAAATACTGAACTCAGCTTGATTTTCAGTCGGATTAAAACTATTCTTCCTCTCTCACTGCAGTGAAACACAAGGAGGAATCGAAGCCACAGCCAATTTTCCCACCAGGTACGCACCTGCGAAGATGCACAAAGGCCGGCTCTCCTCGATGAGGGGGGAGGGGGGGCCCTATAATTGATCACGCAGCAATAAGACTCACCGCGCGTTAAAAATAGAGTCCATTAGGGGAACAGCAAGGTGTCGGCCGATTCCCGACAGCCAGGGCGTGGCCACCCATCTCCGAAGAAAAGACGTCGATTTCATCGATTGATCGATCCAACTTCGATTATTTCCAAAGCCGCAAAGGCACGCCTCCTCACTCCGAGTTCGATACGTCGTTCAACGCGGCGATTGCAGACTCTTTTGCTCCCGCCGGCCTAATAACGCTATTGATGTTTTCATTTGGAAAAGGCCCATTAGTAATTTTCGTGGCCGCCTTTGCTCGTCAAAGTTTGTCGACTTTCCGGAGCCGACAAATCGATTTTGAGGTTACTTTATGAAGGTCGCGTTGCCGGATGACCGCAAAATTGGATTTTTTTAAAATTCAAACTGATAAAACTTAGATTTTTGAAGCGATAGTAATTTAATACGTTTCTAGTTAGAAGACGCTTATCGGTCGACGAAATGGATCAGTTTTGGAATCGAGAGCCATATGAGGAAGAAAAGACTAGAGTACCTATATTGAGAGAGTATGGCCACTGGTGTTACCACCTCTGATTGGCTCAGCCATCTTAGGCTGAATGAAGCCCTTAGGACCCAAAAATGGCGGACGCCATAAATTAATGTAATGCAAAATGACTCAAAATGTAGTTTTCTTTGCTTATCGTAACGAGAAATTTACCCAAATGCACTATTGCGACTTCTTTACATATTTTTAAGGCTAATCGTGTGCAATTTTTGAGAAAACTTATCTTAGATGTAGTAAGGTTGGCAGCAAGTGCGGTTGGTGATAACGGTCAAAAGTTGGCAATGACCCCCCTCCCATCCACAAAAACCAAAACAAAGCACCGCCATTTTTGGGTCCTAAGCCTCTCCATGGGGCCCAGTGGCCATACTCTCTCAATATAGGTACTCGTGTAACGTGTGATAAACTTTTTAAACCTCTAAGTAGCCGAGATTGCATAGGCACTAAATTGAAGGCGAACCCAGTTGCTTGCTCTTAATGTCAGTCGGTGAGACTGTATTTTTGTCGTTCGGAGCGGCAGTTTTAAAACTAACATCGTTGGAAAAATCTGGTTGTTTCAATTTTCAACATGATACGGATGAATCCAAGTTTTTCTACTAAAAAGTAATGCCACTGCGCTGTCTTATACAAATTAGCAGTCTCCTTCGCAGAGTTCCTTAAAATGCGTTTGTTATTTTATTTCATTTTTTTTACAACGCAAACATATTCATGCTAAGGTCAATTTCATGGTTTTTATGGTTATAGCGGATAATAATCGCTAGATTAGTCCACTTACATAGAATATTCGAAAAATGACTCACCAAAGCATCCTATGAAGATTGACCCTCGGCAAGGAGGCGTAGTTTTTTTCCTGAGTGGCTTGGCGTGAATGATCGACTGTCAATATTTCCCCATTAGAAGCTATGGTGAACAATCGATTATTCGGTGGTCGTTTCGAACACCCAGTTCATCGATCCTTTTTTACAGATTTAAATGGCGGATCAATCGAGTAGGTAATTGCAATACACACCTCGGCACTGCTTTTCTTATTCTTCGCAGGAAAAAACGGGCAACAGAACCAGACCTTGACTCCTCCAAGCCTCAAAGGCTCCACTCTGCAAGTTGACATATCTCTCATCTAGGGTGGCACGAAACGTAAGAAAGAAATGAAAGATAGGAAATTTCTGTGAAATATTTCATGAAATTTCACGAAGCTTTGAAATATGTCATATTTGCCAGGGGCTGAAGTATGAAGTAGTAGGGGTTGCATACTTCAGCCCCTGGCAAACACACAAAATAAAAGAAAGTCACAATCTTTAAATTTTGCGAAACATGAAAAGAACCGGATTTTCCAATATCTAGCATAAATTTCTGAAATTTCATGAAATACCTCACGTGAAATTTCAGGCTTTTATTTTTCATGACATGTTTCCACCCTGTGTTCACACCCAATGGCGTTTCCAGTATGTTGACAATACTGTTAATACTCCATTTGAATCCATGTAACATATCGATTCTTGGTGGGATAGGCTATCTCACATCGAATCGATTCTTTAACATACATTTAAATTGAGAAAAACGGTGTTGCCAACTTGCCAACCACTGCTCTCATCCGACAACATCCAAGGCCTCGGGGACCCGTTGCGGTGATAATCAAATCCATAAAATGATAACATTGACCCCCATAAACGCGCAGCGCATACCAGTTTCTGGCACTTGGTCGTTCCTCCGGCGTAAAGATGCAACTCGATTCCCGCATGGGCCATGTTGTCCGTATTACCTCATGCTTTTTGCGGCTCGAGTTGAAATGGAGATACGCTCTGACGTCAGAGGCGCGACGAATTGAGTGGGCCCGATCAATTCCGCGGCGTCCATAAAGAAAGGGCGACGCGGGGCTGGCGTGGACACTCGGGGAGTGCTTTGCGATACATCGATTTATCATTCATTTAAACCCAAGGAAAAAATCGATAAACAGGGTTCGCCTTATTAATCGATTCTTTATCATAGATTCAAATGGGGGTGTATCGATAGTCGATCATTCACGCATCGCCATTGGTTCTGGACCGTCGTGGGCGAGGGGAGGGGGTGGCGGGGGCCCGTGAGGGGTTCTGAAACTCTGAATCGGAATCGGAACGAAAATGAGTGAACGAAATCATAACTTTTTACGAGCAGCTTACCTATACTCCGAATATAATTCGCCCCGTTTTACGGCCTTCATTTTTGAGGCCCTCCGGTTTGATTTTTTTCCGCCCTCTCTCCCTCGGAGGCCGTTCCCGCGCCGGTTCATGTATATTCCGGGAGTTTCACAGCCGTGCTAAGGAAGAGCGCCGTAAGAACCTTCAGGCGCCGCCAAATTTCCGCCAATAATCGACGAATTTCCATGGAATTTTTGGATATTTTTCTTCAAATTTTACAGTGAATTTTATTCGCATTTTCATCTGAAAGATCAAAAAATTACGAGCAATAATACTGCCGTGCCGAGGAAAAACGCTGTATGAACCTTAAGGCGTTGCCAAATTGCCTTTGATAAAACACGAGTTTCCTGGTAAACTTATGAATATTTTTTTTTTATTTTTCAGATGATTTTGCTCGCAATTTCACTTAAAGTTCCTGAAAATGCATAGGAAAAGTATTCTTAACTTTCCTAAATAATGAACATTTAATCGAAGGAAATTTGGCAACTCTCGAATGTTCATACGGCGTCCTTCCTTAGCACGGTAGAATACTTATATGTCCCCTTGGAAAAGAATATTTTTTTGCGGGGAATTTGGCAACATCGGAATGTTCATACGGCGCTTTTCCTTGGCTATGTAGGTTGGAGGCCAAGCATCGAGTTGGAACGGAGGATTAGACGATTTGCTTGTAAATTGCGTTGTTCGTCCTTGCGATGCGATCGGAGCGTTCGAACTATTTTTGAGTAGAAATTATGCCGCGAGTTATTGGACACTGATTTTTTATCAAAATAATATTCATAGGTCAAATATCACAGAAGAATGCTTTGCCGTTTTTAAGGTTTTGTAGGAAAAACCTTAGCAAGATCGCTCACTGGAAAAAAAAAAAAAACACATTGGATCTAGAGTCTTGACTCTTGAAAACATTGACAAGAAAAAATACTCTTGCGATTCAATCGGATTTTTGCTTGAATCAAAACGAAATCCGCTAAAATTAAGAGGCTTGGTTCTTGATTTAAGCTAGATTCTGATTGAATCAAGAGTCTTTTTTCTTGTGGATATTTTTAAGAGTCTGGACTCTAGATCCAATGTGTTTTTTTTCCAGTGAAGCTAAAGATCCACTGTAATACCTGCAAGAATTATTTTTGAAATTCGTTAGTTAAATTTTACTTCAACAACATTATAGGTATAGCCAGTCTCCTTTTTCTCAGTCCTCATTGAAGGTCGACTTAAGCCTCTCTTATCACAGCAAACCATATGAGCCGGGCGCGGGGAAGGCTCCGTTTGAGGAGCGACTATGAATACAACACGGAGCTAAAACCGTTTATCAAAAGTATGCCGGAGTGAGGCTGGAGCCGTCAATACAAAGGCCCTCGGATTGTTTCATGTTCCCTTTAAATTCCGCGTTAATCTTAACCGGGAAGTTATTACTTCCGCGCGCGCCTCTGGCTGCAAATGACAGGCTCATTCCACTTTTGTGGCTCCGGGGCTCCGATCACAATATCAATCCGAGTTGAGGCGCCACCGAGTTACGTTTATTCGATTTTATATTCCGAGTCTCATTCCTTCGCCCCCTCCCCCCTCCCCCTCCCCCTTCCCGCCCGGGGAGAGTTTGTTTCAAGTTCACGCCCAGCGACTCAGAAATGATTAACCCCTCGGATTTAATCAGGCCGGGAATCGCGCTTCATTTAACATGCCGTTGCATCTATCATTTTGCCCATAAAAATATCTGAAGAGGGATCTAGCTTATAATAAATGGACCACTGGACAATTTACAAATTTAAACATTCTGATGTATAGACAGTAAATTGTAAGTGTAGGCAACGTCCGTTACATTTCAGAAGACGACTGAGAATCTCAATACAGAGGGAAAAAGCTCATCCAAGCAAAATTGGACCGTGTTCAGTAGAAAAGAACCAAGCCACGTCATATATTGCCAAATTTTACCGCGAAATTAAATTTTTGTGAAAGAGCGGATTCCTTTCAATTTTAAAGTTTGTTCCGTATTATGCTAAAAAGTCACTGAAACTTGCATAAAAATCGGCACAACCACTACCGATTTATGTGTAAAAGTTCGCGAGAAACACGATGGTGCCACTGGTTTTCTCTGAAATCAACTCCCAAGCTCAAAAAAAGCTCTCAAGTTGAGGCCAAAATGGAGGGGATATCCCACGCTATCCTGAGAGTCCACTTCTACATCAAAACAAACTCTCCATGCAAATATAGGGAACAAATACATCAGCAGGGTTGTCGTGTTTTCAGTTTTAGAGTCCCCAAATAAAGTGGCAGCCCTGTCAATGTATTTGCTCCCTATGTTGGCGCCGCTAGCGTCACCAATATTTAGCCTTCATTCCGTCAGCTAGGCAAGCCACCCGCATCTCATGTCGCGCCGCGCGCCTAGTTCCGCCGCGGCCCGCCCGATCGCGCTGCGGGCTCTTTATTCGCCCCTCCGGCTTTCCTTTAAATATTTAAATTCTTTTATTTATTATTTTGTCTGTTTCAATATATAAAATTCATCTTTGATTACTTTTCTCCATAAATCCTCAATTATAAATACTCACTGGTGCCTTCCTTCACAACCTTTTTCAGCTTAAACTACGCGTCCGCACAATTCCTTTTCAAATCCAGTTTGACCGGTTGGCCCGTGTGCCGTAACTAAATTATGCTTCACCTACCACTCTATGGTAGCGTTTATGAGTATGTTCATTCGCCCCGCATATGTCTTGCATGCGCTGTGACCTTCCTTCTTAATCAGGTACGTTTTTTCTTTTAATCAAGTGAGTATGTATTCTAAATCCACTGTCTTTACTCTATCTTTTCCAATAATAATAAATTAATGTCGAATTCCGGCCTTCTGCCAATTACTAATTCCTTTCGGTCTCTAAATTCATTCGCGTTACTCGTGTCCGGACACGATTGCCTGCGGTCCGGGTGCCGCGGATGAATTCTTCAAAATTTCAATAAAGTAAATGTTCGTCTCTCTCTTTAATTAGCTTCCATCGCGCTACTCGTGACCGGTCACGATTGCCTACGGTCCGGGTGCCGTGGACGACCCTTTCGGCTAATCTTTCTAGAAGACTTTCATTAAACTTTCACCCTATCATTGCATGGAGAGTTTGTCTTGATGTAGAGGTGGACTCTCAGGATAGCGTTAGAGTACCTGTATAGCGAGAGTATGGACAGATGTGAAATTCCGAAAATCCATCAGGCCTTCACCGATGCTTCTGCGAATAAAGTTAGGGCCCAGAAATGCAGCCAACCTATGAATTTCAATTATCCAGAAAGATTTACTAATACTATTGTTACGAACCGTCGTTTATTAAGCACGTGTTTGACTCCGTTTTTGCATAAATTTACTCAATTTTCCGGAAGAACGCTCATTTATGTACATTCTTGGCCATCTTGGTTAGAATTGGAACCTGCAGACTGGCAGTGAAATTTTGTGCGTTAGAAGTTGGTTAGAAGGGTGGCTGCACTTTTGGGCCCTAAGCCCTCCATAAAGCGATCTGTCCATACTCTCGCTATACAGGTACTCTAGATAGCGTGTGATATCCCCTCCATTTTGGCCTCAACTTGAGAGCTTTTTTTGATTTTGGGAGTTGATTTCAGAGAAAACCAGTGGCACCATCGTGTTCCTCGCGAACTTTTACGTAAGAATCAACAGTCAAATCGCAAATTCCTCACACATGCAACATCTCCATTTGCAGTTTTACTCTAAACTTCACGCATGGTGGCAAACACACCAGCGCCGTCTTAACGACTCACGCCCAATTGCCTCCGCTCCCGAGCGAACCGGAGGGACTTAAATAGAACTCTGATTTGTGACATCGCTCGTTAAGTATCGGGGGATTGAAAGGAATCACCGTAACGTCAGACAATTAACTCGGGATCGTTTGTTTGCGCGATTCGCGGAGCAGCGTACGAGTGACCTAAAAGCGCCACTGCCGTCCGAGGAAAAAACGTCGTATGAACTCTCAAGCGCTGCCAGAGTTCCTCCCCATAAATCGCTAAGTTTTGGGAACGTTCTTGAATACTTTTCTTCCAATTTTCGTAGAATTGTGCTTGTAATTTGATCCAAAGTAAAGAGTAAAGTTTGATCCTACACCAAAAATAAAGAGCCCTAGTAGCAGATTTATATAAAAAAAATTTAATGAAATTATAATGAGTATTTAACGAAAGTATACCACTCACAACGGTTATATAACGGTTAGGTAACGGGATGTTCAAAGGAAACCACCCTACATCTTTAATATGAATACGCTCTTTATATATATTTTATAAAGCCGTTATACTTTGATTATACTTTCTTTATACAGGGTGTCTCACGAAAAACGAGCCACCTTGAATATCTGCCGAACGCGTCGGAGTTTCGAAAAACGGTAAAAGACGTGTTCGTTTATATCGAGGGGGACACCTTTTGGCGTATTCGACATTTTCCCAAACCGCGGGAGGGGCGCGGGGCGGGGGGTGCCCCACCCGTAAGTCGAACTTTTCAAATGGCACCCCTACTTTTTTATTTCAGAAATCAATT
>NW_017547232.1:842643-1163472 GCF_001854935.1 Bemisia tabaci | reverse complement strand
CCCCCCCAAAATTTTTTGGGGGTCTGAAAATTTGGGAAAAGAAGCGCTCAAGTATGAGTAATCAATAGACAAAGTCTGAAGAACTTCCAGAGGGGGGGCGAAAAAAGCCGTTTTTGCATCAAGCTCTTTTGTTCGGCCTCACCCATTGACTCGATCCACTGTGCCCCGTGTCAGTTCCGCTTCCTAGAAATTTCAAGTCAGAAAACATCGGCGGAGCCGCAGCAGTGGCGTGGCGTGTTTTTGCGATATATCGATTGTTATGCCATTTAAACCTATGGAAAAGGATCGATAGACAGGGTGTTCGCAGCGAACGCCTTAATAATCGATTCTTTACCATAGGTTTAAATGGCATAACAATCGATATATCGCAATTCACGCCACGCTACTGCCGCAGAACTGACCCCACTCGGGGGCACAATCTTCGAGCAACCCATAAGTGAACCTTGATGAAAAATATCGGCAACGACTTTGATGCACTACCACCGCTGGGCCGGGTGTGTGGTGGTGGGCGGGGGGGGAAGAGTAGATAGAGGAACAGGACCGTCAAAGCACTACTTAATGGAATCCTTAGTTTCCTATGTTATTACGTGAGTGAAAATGTCAACTTACTTCCTCCCTCCCCCCCTCCACACGACGCCGCGAGGTTTTTTCCCTCTTCCAGCCCCCGGCCTGGCGCGTCACAAGATTACTCGGCTCAACCTGAACGTAAATCGATCCCGATTCTTGTCCGGGAAGAACGCCGTATGAGCATTCTTACGTTGTCAAATTTCCTCGGGATTAGTTTTTGATTCTCAGAAAACTTTTGGATAGTCCTGCAGACCGATTATTGAATTCGACAGAAAAAGCGATAGAGAAAGAGGATGAACAAAAAATAAAGCGATCCCACTGGTTGAAACAGGTGATTCTCATAAACTAAGGGAGAAATGACAAACCATAAATATAAGTATTCTCTTGGGTTGCTGTCGGTTAGTCTATCACTTACTTCCTTTGTCCATTTGCCTCCACCGATAGGATTACTCCATTTCCTCGTTCTCTTCTTTGTCTACCGCTTTTCTGCTAAGTTCAATAATCAGCCCACTTATGACTTTCAGGTGAAGTGATGCATCACAGCAAATTAAGGATATGATTCTTTCGCAAGTTCCAAGAAAAAGAATCAACTGGTTTTGAGGAAACTCTTAGTTTTCGACGCGTTTGACAATATAAATCTACTCCTAGTTTAAATTTTGAAAAAGGAACAATGATTCCGTTTCCTGTCAAAAATCAGAAAAGTAACGTAGCCATTGAATTAGATTGTAGGATATCCCAAGTTTAAACTTAAATTACGAGACCCTATTATGGAGGAGAGAGTGGTACATTTTTCGTCAAAGAAGTTCTTTAACGATGCGTTTAGTCAAAACTTAACGACTTCTTCAAATCGGGAAAATATAATCGTCACAGAAAAAGAAATAATAGCGGTTATCCCCTAAAATTGTGGCAATAACTCAATGTGCTGGATGATGCGGACATTTCCCGTTGATTTTCGTAGTTCCGCAACGCAAGTGGAGTAGAGTAGCACCGCAACATTTGGTTTAGTTGCCGACTTTATTGGGGCCTTACCACAATTAATTAGAGATTTTCAAAATAGGACTTAACCCCCACGTCTTTTTTCGGGGGTTTATGGCTTGTTTGTCTATCGTTCCGTCCATCAATTTCAATAATCAGCCCGCTATAAGTCTCCAGAGCAAACCGGCCAAAAATGAACATTTTAGGTGTCCGAGAGCCTTAAGCGCTGGATTCATTGGTGATCGACCCTTTGTATTTTTTGTCTTTTACTTTGTTTTTCACTTTCAGTAATCACACTGGAAAAAAACACATTGGAACTAGAGTCCAGACTCTTGAAAACATTGACAAGAAAAAATACTCTTGACTCAATCGGATTTTTGCTAGAATCAAAACGAAATCCGCTTAAATTAAAAGGCTTGGTTCTTGATGTAAGCTAGATTCTTATTGAATCAAGAGTACTTTTTCTTGTCGATGTTTTCAAGAGTCTGGACTCTAGATCCAATGTGTTTTTTTTTTTTTTTTTTTTCTTTTTTTTTCCAGTGCAGTTTTTACTGAATAAATCAATTAATTCGGCAACGTCGGAATTCTCCGGCGTTGTTTCTGCCGAAGAGGCGGGGGAGGCGCCCGCGTTGCTGGCTCCGAATCGTTGCGTAACCTTTGAAGTGGATAACGTGTTTACGTAATCATGAGCCGCAGAGCGGGGCCGCGGCTGAAAAAGGCGAAAAGGCCGTAATTTGCGCCGTGTCTGCCGGGGTTTCCGGTCGCATCGCCGGGCAATCACGGGCGAGCGCCGCGCGGAAATCGCCGCGGCTGGAATCGACGTCCAACTTCCGGCTGTCGAACTCGGATTCCGTCTCGGCCCACGTCCCCGAGGCTCTGAAACTTTTCAAGAGTGACTCCTTATTCGGCCGTTCGATTTCAGCGCGGCTGCCTTTCAGTAATTTAAAAGTTGGTCACGGGTGGAATAGCAGACAGCGGTTATTGAATTTGATAGACAAATCTATAGACAAATATGACATAGAGGAAATGGAGCGATCCGATTGGTGGACGCAAATGGTTGCAGAGGACATATCAACGTTGAAACTGTAAAAATGCACATCTCGGTTTCAGTGTTTCGAAATCTCCGCTATTGTTTCATTTTTTTTAAAAAAAAAAGACCAATCCAACATCATGGTTCGAAGTTTTCACAATGTAATCTTCATAAAGAGATAAAAATCGTTGAATTTTACTAAAAATGAAGTTCAATATAGTTTTCCACGTGGAAAATAAAAAATGACAAAAAATCTGCAACGCCGCAGGCCGAGTTACGCATTTCCGTCGTTTCATTATCGATATTAGGTATAAGTGATGGCAAAATAATGGTCATCTGTGAGAGATCCTATACTCATCAAGTCTTTGAAAACTGTCCGTTACAACCAATGGGATCGCTACGTTTCTCTTTTGTCCTCTTTGTCTATTGCTTTGTCTATCAATGTGAATAATCAATTAGCAGTTTACAGGGCAGAAATTCAGCATCGCAATACATGTTTCATCGTTTAATAAAATTTCCCTTGCATACGGGAGCTTGTATGCTACCTGGATAAAGCAGGCTGCATTCTGATTGTTGACAAAAATAAGATGCATCAACTGAGCGCGCCTTCTATTTGGTGCCTATGCAATCTCGGCCACTCGGAGGTTAAAATAGTTGTATCACGGTGACTAGCGTAGTAATCGCGTTTAAGAGCAACGCATCGAGTCAAATTAAGTTTGAACCGTGAAAAAGAGGTTAGAATGTTTACATCAGTGTATGTTGCGTAAAAAGTTTAACGACTATTTTCATAGTTAAATTATTTTTTTCTCAACTCAGGTTTTTTTTCAGATAGAAGAAAATAATTTACGCTTAATTGAATTCAAAACCACTACCCTACAACTATTTTATTCCCAAAATGCACCATGGTGCATTTCTCTCAAAATTCAAGCCTAATTGCAACAGACGTCGTTTAATTTTCTCCGATTTTTTGTTGTTTTTTTTTTAAATAAAAAACCGAGCAACTTATACTGCTGTGCTTAGAGAAAACGCCGTATGAACATCCGGGAGATGTCAAAGTTTTCATCTTCAAATGTTAATTTTTGAGACAAATAATACATATTTCTATCTGGAAGTTTCTGATAATTTAGATCACATGGCAAAGGAAACTTTCTGAAAAATTGGGAGGAATATTTTCACAAGTTTTCCTGAAAATTCGTAGTTCACCAAAAGAAATTTGGCATCGGACGAGGGTTCATACGGCGTTCTTCCTCAGCAAGGCAGTATAAACTCGACATTTTGTGAATAAAATCGTCATTATTTAGAGTGAATTCCCAGAAAGTTTAAAGGTGCTAAGTACTTAAATCCTCTATTGTAAATAAAACACGAGAGGAAGTTGAGCTGCATAAAATGCAGCCAGAGTGATTCCAAGTAAAACCACTTCGTAAAGAGCTCCTATGGAACACCACTAATTTGGTATAAATTTAATCATAATGTTCTCTTACCAAATACAAAGGCAGGACGCTTCGGTACCTTATGGCACCATTACCAACTGCTAAGATAGAATTAAAAATAAAAAAATAAATTAAAATAAAAACCAGCAAACGGCGTTACATGGTGAAATAGGTATTGAAATGAGACTCCACCTTTATATTTTGTATTTTAACCTTGTTTCCGCATTTCACTATGTTTTTAATTTAATGTCGTTTCCGTTTCGGGCTGCTTTTATCTCTTTGTTTCCACTTTTCTCCTACCTCAACGCACGAGAGTAGTCATCGAGTATCTTCACGGAAAAAAAGAATTGCTGATTCAGCAATTCAATTGCTAAAAACAGTGAGTGCAATGTTTCAACGCAGATTTTACAACAAAAATATGCTACTTTAACCAGCCCCGTGGTTAAATTAGTTTAAAATGTGGTTAAAGTAGCATGGTTAGCATGTGGTTAAGTGCAATGCTACTTTAACCACATTGTAAACCAATTTAACCACGGGGGTGGTTATAAAGTAGCATTTTTTTGTTGTAAATTCTGCGTTGAAACATTGCACTCACTGTTTTTAGCAATTGAATTGCTGAATCAGCAATTCTTTTTTTTTCCGTGTTGCATTGCTGCACACACATTTCAAAACACATTATAAAATGAAATGATACCCCCGAGCGAATTTTCACTCCTCCTCGTCTCACCTACCCACCTCATCCTCCGCCCACAGGATCGAAAATAGGAGGGAAAATAGCCCCCCTCTCACACCCTCGCTCTATGGAGAAGCAGTAAACCTGCCAACGCCGTTCAACCCGACGGTCTTGAGAGGTCAACGTCTTGTTCTCAACCAGCTTTGAGGCGTGATTAATCGACTATCGATATTCTCCCATTTGAAGCTATGGCAAAGTATCGATTATTGAGATCCTCGCGATAAGCGATTCTTTCCCGTTGGATTAAACGGCAGATCAATCGCTTTATCGCGAAGCACGACACGCCACTGTTCTCAACGGCCAAGGAGTAAATCTCGCGCACACCAACAGGTCGTAAAGCACTTCTAAATCGCTCTCCATCCGCGCGAACCCAAATCCCGACCGCCGCCGCCAGATCGCGCGGAAGTGCTCGTGTTCGCGCGGGATATTCGCGGGTTTCGGGGACTATCTGGCAGGCAGCGCGCCCTATCGGGCGCGTATCGAATACGTCTCGGCGTGATTTCCATATGAATATCCAGGAAAAATATAATTTTCCGTAAGTGCCCCTCTAACTGTGCACCGCAGACGGAGGCACTCAATTGACGAGTAAATCTCCCTGCGGTTGCCGGGTTGACCGCTCGCCCTGGAATCAATTCAGCGTGTTAGGAAAATACACCCTGTGGCTCCTACGCAACTGAACCTCCAACAAACGCCACACCGTTGAAAAGTTTCATTTTCGTGTTTACTTTGGGCTACTTTGAGTTACTTTTTTTGGTCAGATCAACCAGAACGACTTTTGAGTGTTCACCACGTTAGTAGTGTACGCTCTTTCCCGTCGTTTTGCATCGGGTATATTACTAATGGATCCATTGGTAAAGGCCCACACTACTCCATGGGAATCGGCGCCATTTTTCGTATCGGGAAGCAATACCTAGTTTCTCAACAAAAATTGTTCAATTGTAGGGTACAAAGTACCCCTTCACTAATGACCCCTATATTTTACTCTATGAAGACAACTCATTTCTTATATAGATGTATGTTTCCTAGGTTACGCTCCACGTTTAGTGCAACAGCGTCTTGCAGCGCACTCTTCCGTCGGCGCAAAACCACTTTTACATATTGACGAGGTGCTACGGTGAACGCTGTCCAACGTCTTAACGTTGGAACCGTCGTCTTGTTTAGAACTTTGGCTACACACCTACCTAACAAATTCAAAAGGACTTGGTTGATCGACCAAATGTTTGGTCCAATCGACCGAGAACGTAGGTTACTCTAAGGCATTCGGCATTTCCGAATCCAAGGGAGGGCGTAGTGTTAAGGATTCTCCTCATACGCAGTGCGTTTCTATAAAGGAAGAAAAATAATCCACCTTTTCGTTTCGAAACTTTTATACCACAGGATGGACGTAATTTCATATCCCAGTTTCATAACATACGCGATACTCAAAATGAAATGAAAACTGGATTTTGTGACTGCCGCAAATGACCCCGCATGTACTTATCCCAAAATAGGATCATCCGTCCCATTTAATCCGGGCCCCCGATCAGACTGCCAATATGAGTTTGCATCCAAAATACATAAGTCGCATTTTAACCGGAGGCTAAATTCGGTTCATCCGCGCTCAACTGCGGTTTGACTTTGTTGAGGTGCGTTTCGCAGTCGCATGCGCGTCTAGCAACCAGGTAGATGTTGAAGTTCGAACGTTAAAATACTCATAGCGTGCGTACAAAACATCTTTTTGAATATTAACCTCGGCAACGCGGGGCTGGAATCCGGATTAAAGTGCATATGACGCGGATTCTGGAGTTCAAAGTCGTGGTTTTGGAGCTGCGGTGATCCTTCGCTTTGGTTCCGCCTTCAGCCTTCCCCGTTGCTGGGAATAACGACGCATACCTTCGGCGTAAATGGATTAATTTATTTGTATATTCATGTATGGATCGCGTTTAGTAGAAACGAACCAAGCCACATCAGCTATTGCCAAATTTAATTGGTCATTTAACTTTTTACAAGAAAACTATTGTAAACTGGAAAAAAAACACATTAGATCTAGAGTCTAGGACTCTAAAAAACATCAACAAGAAAAAACACTCTTGATTCAATCAGATTTAAGCTTAAATCAAGAACTAAGCTTCTTAATTTGAGCGGATTTCCTTTAGATTTAAGCTTAAATCTGATTGATCAAGAGTCCGTTTTCTTGTCAATGTTTTCAAGAGTCTGGACTCTAGATCCAATGTGTTTTTTTCCAGTGTATGAATAAGTTGGAATAATTTAAGGAATTTGCCTCGCACTATGCTGAAAATTCACTGAAATTTGCAGAGAGATCCTCACAACCGTTTTCATATGAAAAATTTAATTTTCCGATTAAATTTGACCACAGCTGATGTGGCTTGGTTCCTTTCTGCTTATATATGATGCCCCTCTTCTCGAATACTCACGCCATAGGCTTTAGTAAAGAGGAGGGCTGGGGTTCATAGCAGTGTATACCCCGTGGTATAAATCCAAGAAAATTGGAGGAATGCCCCAAAATAATTGTTAAAAAACTTCCGAATCGTCTTTTTCAAAAAATTTAGGAGTCTCATTTGAGAAGTGCTGGTGCTTTTTGATTTCAAATAGAGCCAGGCAGTGACACTTTTTGGCGGTTTTGACATTTTAAAAATTCGACATCTCCGACTTGTGAGTCCACCGTAGCTTTAAAATTGTGTCCCAACTGAATATCGCAAATGGACATCCACGACGGTTTGCGATAATCACTTTGTACCCACGCTCGGAGCCATTCCAAAGGGTTTTTGGTCAAATTGTGTGTGCTATAATACCAAACGTACTACGACGTAAAATAATGTACGCGTAAATTCTTAAGTAATGCCCTAAAACCCAGAAGTCATCAGTTGATTGTTCGAGCATCAAATCGTCCTTTAAAGTGGCGAAGAATCACCGAGGTTTCATTTCAATGATTCTCTTGCCTATTGTACTTCTTTCCGAGGAAAATTGAGAGTTAGAGAAGGTACCTAAGCGCAAACCGGTGGCGGATAAATTTACTTTTCGGGGAAAGAGAGAGGGGCTCAAAGGAACTTTCACCCCGCAAACTTTGAAATCCTGCGTTTCTGTGGAGGTCTAATTTTATTTATTTGACGGGGGAAAATGAGTTGGGAGAAAGCTGAAACTCTCCTAGACCCCTATCTGGGATCCACCGCAGAAACGACGTGATTGACTCGTGTTTATTGCAGAGATGATTCTTTATCGTTATTTGCGTTGCCCTGTCTGTTTTTTTCTATCCCGGACATAAAGTGGAACTTCTTATCTGGCTCTCCCTTTTTTGCGCTGCCTTTTCGGCTTTTGTTCTCTCGTCCTGCCCCTCAATGTCACCATCACACAATGTTATCGATTCGTTCGCAGAGAATTCCTTCGGAAAAGCGTGTTTTCTAGATGCGGATTGTTCCAGCGATTTCTCCCGGAGAAGTTACGGATACACCTGGAACTTTTTTGGGGAAGTTTTCTCTCTCTTGTCTTTCTTTAAAATTATGGTGTCTAGAACCGGAGAAAACCCGGAACTCACCAAGGAATGGAAAATTCAGGGGTAATAAAAACAAACCATGAAATCTCGTCCAGAAACCGGGAATCTCTACGTGTACCGCCTAGAAACCATTTAGTTTTCAAATTCTGAAGAAATTCGAAGTATCTATTCATTAAAGTTTACGTTTATTGTACCTCAGTTGCCGTTATTGACCTCTTGAATGGCATATTTGAACCCTTAAATCATCTTAAAATAAGACAGCTTTCATTGACTAGATGATATACACATCAGGAAAGCTTCCAGTACTGAAAATTTGAATGTGTGCCAATAATCGGCTGAAAAATGAAAGAAAAAAAAGGATATTCATAACTAGAACTCCGGAGAACCATTTATTTTTTCTTAAGAAAATTTATTTGGAAGTAGCAAAAAATTTTGGTTTCTCTTCAAAAAATGAGCTCCTAAAAATTAGGTAAAAATCAGAAAGTGAGCATGTTCGACACCTTGTTTAAAATCCTCTCAGGAAAAATAAATCAGCAGTTTTGACTTTTTTTCAGATTTCCTCTATGCTTTCCTCTTTAATTCCGTATTCAAGGTCTATAATTAATTTAACAGCTCAATTCCTTAGAAAACCCCTACTCTGTTCCAAGATGTCAAACAGTGCATTTAAAACATATTTCTTTCAAGAGCCAAACTGCTCCAGAAGCTTTTTCAACATACATGTCGTTGACTTGTCCCCTTGCCTTTTTTTCAAAGCTTGCAACGAAAGTTGATCAAACTTGATGAATCAATGTTCGAGAGTTTGGCGGCGGGACATAGCCGTAGATCCTGGATTAGATACGATAAGTTCATCAAGAACGTGATCAGGATTAAGAAGGGGTGGGAGTGAACTTCAAGAGGTAGCTTCAGCGACTTGGAACTTGACTGTTGTATTTAAATGAGTTAGGTGCAGGCAGGCTCGCCTTGTTGAATCCACCTCGGAGTTGCCGTTCTTAGTGGCTATGGGATATATCGATTGATCAGCCATTCAAACCTACGGAAAAGTATCGATAAACAGGGTGTTCGCAGCAAACACCTGAATAATCGATTATTTACCGCAGCTTCAAATGGGGAAATATCGACTGATCGCAAAGCACGCAATGCCACTGGTTCTTAAATAGACGCATTTAGTGGTGACGTCACGGAGCAATATTGTTGGTTCGATATCTCGAAAGTCGAAATGTGCCCCAACAAACAAACATAACCTCCAAAATGAACAATTGATAAAAGAATGCTAAAACAAGCCCAAAACTGAAACATTAATCCATGAGACCGTAAAATTAAAATTATAAAAGACAGTTATTTTCCAAAACGTTTGAGACCACATACACACGAATTGATAATATAATAAGCTCGTGACTTAGTACTTAGTCTTTGGACGAACGTTGTGTTCGTTTGTTGGGGCACATTTCGACTTTCGAGATATTGAAATTAAATCGAGATGTGACGTCACACTAAATGCGTCTATAGAGACATGAGTTACTTCATGGCGCTGATATAAGAGCAAAGAGTGATGAACTTTTTAATCTTCACGTTTAGGAGAGACAAATTGGACGTATTTATGCTAAAAGGAACTATATTACACGAAATTCCTATGCCTATAGTTCCTTTTAGCATAAATATGTTCAATGCGAGCTTCGCGTTTTAAGTTCTGTGCGACACCTAGCTTGTCACTGAGCATTGGGAGATCACACCTCACACCATCGCGCCTTCAATTTTTCAGATACTGCACGGATGTCCATCAAGTACGAATAGTTGTATCTCTGCGCCGTCATCAACATGTGTCCTTTAACTTGCTCTTTTTCCATGTTGTGTTTCTTTTCATTTGTCTTACATGGACGTATGGAAGTTTAAATCGAAAGAAACTATATCTATTCTGACATGGCACTGATAAACATAAGAGTGCATGCATGACAGGGCTCATGTAACAATTTATATAGTTCCTTTTGATATAAATACGTCCATAAATGTAGTGATTTTTGCAAAATAGGTTTGGTCCGCCGAGCCTATTGCTTAATTTTTTGGTAATCGGTTATCATTCGGCAAATCTGAGCGTTGAATTTCTAAAAAACACTTTTGGAACGAAAAGTAGACAATAAAGCGGGGTCTTTAAAATATATTGGAAGATAGTTATTTTAATTGTTTTATCTATTATTCTTAAATTTGCAGAAACAAGAAGTAGGCAAAATTAGATATTCTGTGAGGAGACGAACTATCATTTTGAACTTTTAATTTAACAATGTGAATTATTTTTATTTTAACTTTTGTTAAAATTAATCAGACTAAAATTTATAAGAAATCATACTATGAATAGTATTAATATTAACTTTTTACGGATTAAATTTAATAATATTCCACATGTTATACGAAATCTCTATAATCATCGTATCAACAACTACACTGAAAAAAGTATGTTAACAGCCACTGTAAGTCCACTTGTTTTTTACATAGTGATAATATTTAGTAAATTAACCAGACTAACAGTAGAATTCACCAGAACTCTGGTGATACCACAATATGGTACATTCTACCATAGAGTTTGGTATTTGTTACCGTGGTCGGATCTTTGTGTCGGAGTATGGTAAAATCGATACTATTTATTTTTCAGTGTATGACTATTTACGTCAGAAGAGTCGTCCCTAATTGGAATAATCCGTCATATATTTTCTGTTGCGACGTGAATAAATTGAAATCAAGTCACCAAGTGGCAGCGCTCTTTTCCTGAGCGTGCCTTCCCCCCCCCCACCCCACTCCACCACACCGAGCTGCTTGAGAAGTTCTGAGCCTAATGAAAAAACTTGCGCGTGACGTAGGGCCAGTGGCGTGGCGTGAATGATCGATTATCGATGTTTCCCCATATGAGGCATTGTAAAAAATCGATTTATAAGGTGTTCCTAGCCAACACCTTTTCTATCGATCCTTTTCCATAGGTTTAAATGGCATAACAATCGATGTATCGCAATTCACGCCATGCCACTGGCATCATCTTTCTCCCTTGCATGCAATCGAATCCTGCCAGCGAAAGTTCCGATTCATTTTACCATAGCTAGAAGTATGTGATGATAATATCATTTCTCTGACTATCAACTCACTCAGCTGCATGTAGGCTCTTGATGTTATGGAGCAGGAAAAGATACAGGCATCACAAGTTCGTTGATCACAACTAACGAGTTTGTCCTTCTATTTAAGTTAACCCTCTATGGCTTAGCGTCATGAATTCGTGACAACGTTTTCTGGGGTTTTTTTTAAAAATTGAATCTTTCCTCTGGCGTGATTTTGCAAATTTAGTATTTTAGTTCATTAGGTTTTTTTTTTTTGTAAATCCGATTCCCTGAAATTTAAATTTTTTAAACAAAAAATTTTACCCCATGTTTTTTTACGCAAGCTAAATAATAAATTAGTGACCCCTACAATATGAGATCCAAAATGGAGATGTTGCATGTGTGAGGACTTTGCGATTTGACTGTTGATTCTTACGTAAAAGTTCGCGAAAAACACGATGGTGCCGCTGGTTTTCTCTTAAATCAACTCCCAAGCTCAGAAAAAGCTCTCAAGTTGAGGCCAAAATGGAGGGGATATCCCACGCTATCCTGAGAGTCCACCTCTACATCAAAACAAACTCGCCATGCAAAGATAGGGAGTAAATACATTGACACGGGGCTGCCACTTTATTTGGGGACTCCAAAACTGAAAACACGGCTTCACTGCTAATGTATTTGCTCCCTATCTTTGCATGGAGAGTTTGTCTTGATGTAGAGGTGGACTCTCAGGATAGCGTGGGATATTCCCTCCATTTTGGCCGCAACTTGAGAGCTTTTTTTTGAGCTTGGGAGTTGATTTCAAACAAAACCAGTGGCACCATCGTGTTTCTCGCCAACTTTTACATAAGAATCAACAGTCAAATTGCAAATTCCTCACACATGCAACATCTCCATTAATGCATGCCATAGAGGGTTAAATACGTTTGTTTCTGGTTTTTTATTCTGCAAACGAAGCCAAGTCAAATGAGCGCTGTTAAAATGTGCGCGAAACAGAAAAGAATATTCCGGAGTGGGAAAGAGGGGGTCGGCGGGATCCCTCTCTGTGGGAGGGGGGAGGGGGAAAAGCCGAGATATATATATCTGTGATTGATTGGTGGAACGAGGATCCTTGCTCGGCGCAATCAGACGAAACCCAAGTGTAAATATTGGTCGGAGAGGTACCAATAAGGATATCTCATAAGGCGCTGCGTTGACGTGGCGTAAACGTTTTGTTGACAACTCGTTTTGCATGAAGCGGCGCGCGAATTGATAGCCGCCTCTTTATCAGGAGTGACAGCCGCCAGAGACCCCAATGACTCTCGTTTATTCATTCTCGCCGCAGGGCGCGTTGCCGTCCCGTCGCGTCACCACCGCTGGTGGAGGCTCCTGCACTAGCGTGTGCTACAACTATTTCAACTCCCGAGAGGCCGAAATTGCATAAGCGCTAAGTTGAAGGGGAACTCGGTTGCTCGCTCATAATGTTAGTCGATTCGACTCGCAGATTGACTGAGTTAAATTTTATAATATAACTGGGGGGGGAAATGCCCCCTGGCCGCTACGCGGCCCAACCCCCAAAGAGCGCTTCGCTCTCTCTTAGGCTCGCTTTTGCAAAAGAACGACCGAAAAAAATGAAGAAATTTGTCTCATTTGTCCAATTTGTCTCTGACCGGGAGCGATTGGACCAATAAGAATCGAGTGAAAAAAATCGACATTTATTTCAAACTTCACGCCGGGACTGAAACGAAAAGGAACGAACGGAACGGGGCGTTTCGTTACTTTTGGATAGTCTATAGTAAAGGAGCACACCTGCGATTCACTTACCTTACCAAAACAGACCAAGATTCAACATTTCCCGCTTTACTTCAAATTTTGCCCCCTTTCTAAGCTTCCAGGTATACTCAATTACAAAAAAAAATCTGGGTCTTATCTTCAAAATCTGATTACAGTGGGCTCATTTAGGAACTATCGCCTGTCGATAACCGCAAACATTATTGAAATCGGTCCAGTAGAACGCTCAAACAAACTATGACAAAAAATATAAATTATAATTGTTTAAATGGGAAAATTCGCAACTTTACCGCGTAATGTAAAAAAACCTGGGTCATATCTTCAAAATCTGAATAGAGAGGGCTCATCTGGAGACAATTGCCTGTCGATAGCCACAAAAATCAAGAACATCGGCCCGGTAGAACGGTGGAACCAAGCGTTACCAGATATGCAAATTTAGGAGGCCTCGGAGCCTATATATATGATGAGTAAGATAATATTGAATTCAACTAGTCGTAAATAAACTCCTGTCAACAATTGTGTCAAAAATTTCACCTCCAGGCCCCGATGACTCTCAGTTATTCATTCTCGCCACAGGGCGCGTTTCCGCCCAGTCGCCCGTCGCGTCACCACCGCCGAAATCGGAAGCCCCCGTCCTGCCGTGTGCTACAACTATTTCAACTCCCGAGTAGCCGAGATTGCATAGGCGCTGAGTTGAAGGCGAACTCCGTTGCCCGCTTGTAATGTCAGTCGATGAGACTCTTGGACCGACTCACATTTTTTAAAATAACGAGTACTGTAATTTTTAATTCAACTAGTCATACGTATTCTCATGTCAAAACTTGTGTTCAAATTTTGTTCAAAGATTTCAACTCTAGAGTAGCCGAAATTGCATAGGCACTGAGTTGAAGGCGAACTGGTTTGCTAACTTGTAATGTTTGTTGCTTAGACTCTTAGACAGAGTTAGATTTTTTAAAATAATATTAAAGTGATTTTGAATTCAACTAGTCATGTATATTTTCTTGTCAAAAATCGAAATTGCAGGAACAATTTGAACGTGAAATGGGCCATCGAACCTCGTCCTTAATATTAAGTTTCATTAAGGTGTAAATCTTGTCTCCGTCTCGCAATAACAGTGAATCGACGGCTCAAGTGATTTGCTATGATTTGATTGCAGTTAGATGCCCGCGTCGTTAGACAAAGATGTCCTCTTTTGATGTTTGGAGGATTAGCCCTGTTAGGCATATACTCTTATGGGTCTCAGGTCTCACGTTATAATCCATATAGTTTCGTTTGATAGAAATAGTCCAATTCGTGGCTGCATGTACAAATTTCGGTCTGATTTTTTTATTTTTCTGGATAATTCTTACATTATTTTTTCGGCTTCCCGGTCTTAAAAAATCGCGTTATTTCGAAATCTGTCGGATGGTCCAACGGCGGCGTGCTATTCAATCAATTTGCGGCCAGGATTATCGTTAACTGACAAACATTTTGTTAAAAATTGCCTTTAAAAATGTGGCAACGGGGACTTTTGAGGAATGTTTCCGCGACATTTCTGACAGAGTGCTCGGAGAAGACATGTCCCAAGGATGTTGGTAGCAAGCGGTTTTTGGCTTGCTTACTTTCCGCCCAAACTGGATCCGCTTGCAATAAAGTAGCAACTTACACCATCGCTGCCTCATTTGCCGAAATAATCCGTCTTTCGCCTGATTCTCTGCGAGTAATCTCTGACTGATGTGGCAACCAGGAATGACACGTGAAGCGAGTTATTTGTTGCTTGTGCCCTGCGGTGCAAAACCGCGGATATGAACGGCTTCAGTGGGAGGAAGGGCGGAGGTAGCATAGCAGTCACATAGGACGGGAAAAAAAATAATTTTCCGATCCAAAAAACACGATAGAAAAGTTAATTTTTGTCTACCTGAAAGTTGTCTCTTTTAAGGGAGCTCGTGGAATCCATTGGAATGTGGTGGAGAGGAAACTCCTTTATGAGAAAAGCTTCCGTAATGACTCATAGCTTGCGTGTAAATCTGGTTTTAGCATTACATAAACGCACAGTCTACATTTTAAACAGATGCAATGTATTAAAAATCAGATAGCGGTGTGACCTTCGAGTTGTTCAAAGGGAGGGTTGGTGATTTTGCCAACGGGCTCTCAAATTTAGTCTAATAATGGTGTTTTATTGTACAAAAAAAATAACATCACCCAAAAACTTTACTCTCTATGTACAATGTAAATAGTTGTTCTTTAATGCTGAAAAATGTTCACATTGTAATGCTGTATCACTATGACCTTCTGCGAGCTCAAAATGACATTTTTAGCAAAGGCTTGTCTCGTCATAAAGTTCCATTTCAGTCGCGTGTCGGTAATAGTATCACGCTCTCAGAAATGATGCGAAAAGAACCGATTCGTAGGTTTTTTTGAAACCTGAGGCAGGCTTATCTTATCACAGGTAGAGGAACAGTTTTTACAATCGGACTAAATTCTAACCTACTCTGAGGAATTACTAACTCTAGCGTCAGTCGAAGAATATCTATTCCCCTAGAGAAACTAATGGCACATACTTTATTTCTAAAATGAACAAGGATCAGTAGTTCCTCGCTGTAGAATGAAAATCAATTGTGCTTACTATCATGCTTTGACACTACACCGTTGATTTTTATCGCGGACTAAAATTTTGAATAGGCGCTTATAATGAGTCCTACAACCCATCCAATTTGTAGTCGAGAGATTCTAAATCTTCATTCTAGGAAAAATTTTACTGCGACATGGATAAAAATAACCGTTGAGAATTATTTTTGTGGATACTTCGGGCCGATTGTAGAGATTGATAGACAAAACAATAGACAGAGAAGACATAGGGATGTAGGGAGCGATCCCACGGAGTGCCAATAGACTGAGGGAGAAAATGATTAACTAACTATAGGGTATCTCTTGGGCTGTCTTTAATCAGTCTATTACAGTCTATTGCCTACCTCCTTTGTCCATTGCAACCACCCCATCCCAATAGGATTCCTCCATATCCCTTTTGTCTTTTTAAGAACTTAAAGTGATTCGACGGTTGCCATTTTTTGCATCAGAGCAACGTGGGATATATCGCATCAATTCGTTCCATCAATCGTTAATTTCAGCTACTTGTCATTTTTTTCGGATTTTGAGATCGCACTTCTGTTGTCATGAGACTAAGAATTCAAGTACCGAAGACAAAGAAATTCAACGTATTAAAGGCAGGGGTTTTTCAGAGGAAAGATAGTGCATTCGAGTACAGTTTCGATATCAGTATCGAATGCTATATTTTTCATCTAAAAAAACCCTGCCTTCATTACGTTGAATTTTTTTGTCAAATTTGGTACATACATTCTTTAGTATCATGACAACAGAAGTGCGATCTCAAAATTGGAAAAAAAATTACAAGTACCTGAAATTATGGAACTAATTGATGCGGTATATCGCACGTCGCGTCGCTCTGACACAAAAAATGGCAACCGTCGAATCACCTGAAACTTGGCGAGACATTTGATTTTCTCACGTCTAAATCCCCCTTTTGGTTCCTCAAATTAGACGACACTGCAGGTCTCAGCTCAAGACCGGAACAGCCATAAATTTGATCCTTACCGACCACAAATTAGATCTGTTGTCCAACAATTGTCGGTGTTTTCGTCGCTGGGAACCGGTGCACAAGTTTTTATTCAAGGTAATCACGATGTTTATTCTGTCATTCAGCGAGGCACCTATCATCGTTCAGGCGGGAGCCCCGTCGCAGGGTTGTCAGGTGGTGCAAACAACAAAACGGTGCTGTAAAAATTCATATCACCACAAATTTTCAATTCTGAGAACAAATCGGCAACACTGTTACGGTGGATTGCGAGCGCATTCGAAAGCAAGTAAAACTTACGCCCGCTGCAATTTTATGACTTTTCCGTCCTGGTTTGTTTTCTAGTTTGCTTGACTCGAAGCCGTGTTGTCATTTTGTCACACAAGACGAATAGTTCTATGGAGCATTATGGCCCCTAGTAGCACAATTAGTGTTTAAAATGTTTCAAAAATGTGTCACTGAAATCAAAAAACATTGTCAACACATTTCATCGAAACATTTTAAACACATTCAAAATGTTTTCATTCAGTTTTTAACACGTTTCAGACACTTCTCTATGTCACCCCAAATTTTTGTCAAACTGACACCCTATGCAGATGTTTCTGATACCTATTGAGGATGTAGCAAAGTTTCACTGATACGTTTCAGGAACATTTCTGAAACATATTTTTGAAAGGAAAGGTGGTTGATGCTCTCACAAAATTGTTTCAGAAACGTTTCCAAAACATTTCGATGGTTTCCAAAATATTTCTTACGTTTCATCGAAACATATTAAACACGTTCAGAATGTGTTCATTCAGTTTTTAACACGTTTCAGACACTTCTCTATGTCACCCCAAATTCTTGTGTCGCCTTCACCGCGGGAAGATGTTTCTGAAACCTATTGAGGATGTTTCAAAGTTTCACTGAATCGTTTCAGCAACATTTCTGTAACATGTGTTTGAGAAAATTAGGTTCTGACTGTTCACTATGAAATGTTTTAGAAATGTTTGCATGTTTCAGAAATGTATTTCTTCGAGGGTTAATTAGAGGCTAAGTATTAACAATTTTCAGACATTTGTTTTAATAACTAATGTCGCTGTGGAATTAGAATCATCACAACAGGAATTTCTTGATACCAACCATGCCTGAAGGCTGAATCGTTACATTTCATCATTATCAACCTATCAGAGGGATCAGAACACCTTCACTTTAGAAAAGTATACGTAAAGCGCGATGTACGGTTTCAATATTCTAGATAATCCATAACTTATGAGCTTTTATGGAGATGAACTCGATTCATACAAGGAATTAAACGTGTTTATAACCTCCACATAATTAAATGTCCAAAAAGTATAGCTTGAGACGAAAAATTAAGCTGAAATTTGGTAAAATTGAAAAATTAAACGTTAACGCCCTCTGGTGGATTCAGTTTGAACCAGGAAAAGTTTTAGAAAGGTCCTAGAAATGTTTCTATGTTAATCAATGAAACATTTCTAAAACGTGTCAAAAACATTTTTAAGTGACGTATAAATTCAAACAAAATATTCCAAAAGGTTTTAGAGACATTTTGAAAATGTTTTGAAAAGGATTTGTTGAAACATTTTCAAAATGTGTTCCAAATATTTCAACTAAAACCACCCATTTCAGATGACATTTATAATTTGTTTTGGAAACGTTTTAACAAAGATTAATGAGATGAAGAAGAAATGTTTGGAAAATAATTTTGACTCAGTTCAACGTAACAAAGATCAAAGTAGGTCAAAATGTTTTAAATTTGTTTCAAAAATGTTTCAGATGAAGTGGTATTTTTCTAAATTCATACGAAATATTTCTGATATGTTTTAGAAATATTTCTGAAAAATCGCGTAAATTTTTTTTAAATTTGTTTTCAAAACAATTCAAAATTTTGGTAATCACGCATCAAAAAACTGAAAGTAAAACATTTCAAATTTATTTCCAATATATTTTTTAGGTACACAATTTGGACGTAGGTTTCGGAATAATGTTTCCAAGATAGTTCTGAAACATTTCTATTTTGTTTTATTTTTTACAGCCGCAATTTATTTCAAATTTCTTTCTAATATATTTTGATTTTAATTTTTTTAATATAAAAAAAAAAAAAACCTTTTTAAAACGGTTCAAATTTGTATCAATGAAACCTCTGCAAAGCTTCGTGTCAATCATATATTTCAAAAATATTTCTAAAACGTTTCAGTGAGATGGCACAACTTAGACACCTATGAGATGTTTCTAAAATATTAGTGAAACGGGTTGTGCTACTAGGGGCTAGCTGATTAAATGCGAAGATCAGCAACCGCGCTTTTTACGTTGGGGACCAGAGAACTATCCTAAATTCTGAGATTTACTTCTTCGAAGGCCTTTAAAATTTTGGTAGCTTCTTTCGGGTTATCAAACCTTAGAGGTTGGGTGTTTGACGGGATGTAATTTTGAATTTTGTTGCGAGTGGCATAGATTTTTGGGTATAATACATAAAGTAAAAGATGGTGAATTGCAAGGGTCGACACGTAGAGCAAATTTGAACTTGCCACGACAATAATATTCTCAAAGTATCTACATTTTCGAAAAAAACATTCCACGTATTTATCTTGTTCCTCGTATTTTTTAATCACAACGAGTTCAAACTACTTATTACAGCTGTCTGTAAGTATTTTTTAAACTTCACTGAAAAAAAAAATATTGGCGTATTTACCAAGGTCCAGTAAAATTACCGAGAAAGCTTAATAATTTTACCGAGATTTCTGGGTAAAATTACCAATTCCATACATGGTAATTTTACCAAGAAAAAAACTGAGATCAAATAGAACCCTGAATTCTTGGTAATTTTACCCATTTCTTAGTGAATACACCGAGATTTTTTTTTTCAGTGTTGAAGTTTTGAGATCGAAGACAAATGCACGGAAAAGAACTATGGATCAAGAGGAACTCCTGATGTTAAATTTTATGCGACAGGAATTTCTCATAAAGTATCAGAGAATCCCTTCGTTTCGAGCGGTGTTTCTGCAATTTTCAAGAGATGCCTTAACGCATTGATGATACTTCCGGTTTACTCAGTGAGAATTCCATTATAGAAGGGCCTAAGGGTTATGGTATCGGTATTGGTAACTGCGTTTTTATGATGGAATATTAGCTCATTTTCGTCAAGGAGTGCCCTTGTGCTCTTGTGATCCTGGCAAAAAATCCTAATGAGCCATAGGCACATCACTTTTAGCCAATTTTTGAAAACCCTCGACATTTTGGGGGGTCCATTCGACTCCCTAAACCTCCAAATTGTATTTCCTACACTTGAATTCGGCTGTAGAAGACTATTTGGATGGCATTTTGCAAAAAGGAACCAAGAGCATTCCAATGTTGCTAGGATTGTGCAACTTACAATCTTCGAGATAAAATTACTGGAATCGTGCAAAAAATTAAACTGACCAAGATAATTTTTCTGTTGACTTTGTAGTTGATTGGGAGTAAAATTATAACTTGTTTAGATTATCAGTTTATATTTCCAAGGTGAAAAGAGTTGCACGATCTTAGCAATATTGAAATGCTCTTGGTTCCTTTTAGCAAAATGCAATCCATTTGGTGCACAGATAAATATTTTATGGAAAAATGGACTTGTACCCTCGATCGGATACGCTTCAATTTCCTCTTCATGGACAGTTTAAATGTCCCAAATGTCCACTCTTCATTTAAATTCCCACCCTCCCCCACCGCGGCAAGTTTCGCGGGTCCCATCACCATTACTTCCCGCCCCCATCATCATTACTTTTCTCCTCGTTTCGGGCCCCAGCTCCGCGGAAGCGATCTCCCGCTTAACCTCCTCCGACGTTCACCCGTTCCAATTAAAGGTAGCCGAAGGATTAAACTTGACCGCAATTAACTTTTCCAGGCCCTGTTTTCATTATGACCCCCCCCCCGCGCCGCCGCCCCCGCGGATCCCCCTTTCATGACCCCACTCGGCTAGACAAATGGAGCGGTGTAATCTCCGTCGTCCAGCCGAGCTCCGTCGTGCGGTTGCCGGTTCTCCGTGTAAAATGATAGATTCGCAGGTTGGAGCGCCCGGTTTTACTTTCATCTGGCAGTTTAATTCCTGGCTCTATTTTCTTTTTGGAACCCCGTTGGGAGCCCCGCGTTGAGATTCGCTGTTAGCTTCGATAGGGGTTTTCGGCCCTCTCACCTTGGATTTTGTTTGATTGTCTTTCGGGATCGTAGGAGGGATACCGGTTCGAAGGAGGAGGTAAATCGTTTGTTACGCGGAGGAAAAAGGATGTTGGTTTGGAAGTGCCGATGGCGCGTATTGGATGAGTGTAACCGAAGCTGCGGGTCGATTATTGAACTTTATAGACAAAGCTTACGACAAAGAAGACATGAGAAGTGTGGAGCGATCCTATTGGTTGAAATGGGTGGTTCTTATAGACTAAAGGGGTAAATAATGGACTAACTATCGGGTCCCTCGTAGTTTGCCGTTAGTCAGTCTATTACCTACATCCTTTGTCCATTGCAACCACTAGCTTCCACCAACAGGTTCCCTCCATATTTCTTTTGTCTTCTTTGTCTATTGCTTTGTCTATCAATTTCAATAATCAGCCCGCTGAAGTGCGACCAGCGGGCTGATTATTAAAATTGATCGACAAAGCTATAGATAAAAGAGACAAAGGCGATATGGAGAGATCCTATTGGTGGAAGCGGGTGGTTGCAATGGACAAAACCAGAGGGTCATAGATTAACTAATGGCGACCCACGAGAAACCCGACAGTTAGTCCATAATTTCCTCTCTTAGTCCATAGAGAAAATGAGATAATGAGAAATCACCAATTTTTGGGGATATTTGTAAATTTTTTTCTTCGATTTTTAAAAAATTTTGATCGTAATTTGATGTTCGAAAGGTGTTCGAAAATTTTAAGGAAAAGTGTGCATAACTGTCTTCAGAATAAATATTTTCTGAGAGGCAATTTGGCAATACTCGAACGCTCATACGGCGTTTTTTCTCAGCAAGACAGTCGACAATTCATAGTTGAAAGAATTCATGGAAATGGATACTGTCAATCTCTAAAGCAAATGTTATCCAGCAGAAAGTACGCGGAAATTGATCAAATTGGAAAAACTCATAATTTAGACTGTTCAATTAAAAATAGTGTATTTTCTAGAAAATACACCAGGAACTGGCTGGTCATCTTTGTAAGATTCAAAAAAAAGGGGGACGGGGGTTATGTAGAGGATATTACTGCCGTACTAAGGAAAGCGCCGTATGAACATCCGAGAGTTGCAAAATTTCCCCTCTTCAAATGTTAAATTTTGAGACAAATGATGAATATTCCTATCTGAAATTTTCTGATAATTTAGATCACATTGCGAAGGAAATTGTCTGAAAAATTGGGAGGAAAATTCTCACAAGTTTTCTTGTAAATTCGTATTTTATCAGAGGAAATTTGGCATCGTTCGAAGGTTTATACGGCGTTCTTCCTTAGCACGGCAGATTACCTGCCAATGGCCGGAGATGTATGTAAAAAGCGGCCTCGCAGATACCTAGATATGATTGAATATGAACACTTGAAGAGTTACACAGCTCACATATATCATTCAGCTCCCGAAAAACTTTCAAACGAGGAATTATAGCGCAAAATGATGTAGGGCCTAACGAATTCATACTTTATTTGGGCATTCCAGTATCTTCTCCACCAGTTTATTTGTCAAAAGAAAAAATAAAAAATAGGATCTCATCAGTGAAGAAATGATCTTGAAGAGCTCACTCTGTGTCAGCCATAACAGGTTTTCGTTTCATGCAAAGCTGAAATGTCCGAAAGCCAACTACTTTTCTGCGTCAGTATTAAAATTTGCTTCCAGAGAATTTTCCTGACTTTCTCTTCATCTGCCTAATCCACCGTTGAAGGGCAACGACATGGCATGCTCCGTATTTTCAAACTTTTTTTAGCGAATTGTTTCTCGGAACGTGGAACTCTCCGTGCAGTGTATTTTTTTCCATCCGAGCGAACTCAAGATCGAAAAATCGGCCGCAAAGCATGAATCTATTCCGATGTGACATTTTCGAAATGCCGCTCTCAGCCTCCAATGTACCCACGCAAACGGTCAATCTCAAGAATAGAAAAACTCATGTCGCTGAGAAGTTTAAAGGTTAAAAGGTTTTCAAGGAGTGTTCAAAATAGAATCTCTTCGTAGTGATTCGCAACAAAAAATCGATGTCTCGCACATGATGTCGTCTACAGGTCACGCTAGATGTTAAGTTTGTCAAGCCATTCGTATTCGGAGAGTGACACTTGAAGGCCGATATTTTGAAAAAAGCACCATTTACGCGTCGATTTTTTCCCCCTCCTTACCATTCTGAGCGTCATTTTACTGCACGGTGTTCTTTTTTAGCATGGAAGAAGTCCATTAAAAATAGGATGAAAAGAACTGTTTTTCCTCTTTCTCAAAAGCGAAACAAGCTTAAAATGTTATTTTAATAATGTGTTTAATTTTTATTATCCTTATGTCAATTAACATAATGATTTTTTAGAAAAACCACAACTATTATGATTGAATGAAAGATAATGCTTAAGCTTTTAAGCTTTTGATAACAAGCGACAATGTATCACTTCAGTGGAGAAACTTCTCCTTACTTAAAAAGACCCAAAACGTTTCAGATCTCTCGGCGTGACCCCAGCTTGCTTCTACAATCAGTGGTGTGGTGTGCTATGCGATATATCGATTGTCGTGCCATTTAAACCTATTGAAAAGGATCGATTATCAGAGTGTTCGCAGCGAACACCTTAATAATCGATTCTTTACCATAGGTTTAATTGGCAGAACAATCTATATATAGCAAAGCACGCCACGCCACACCGTGGATCGAGTCAATCGGGAAGGTCGGACACAATTTAGAAACTTTAAACGCTCATAACTCCGTTTATATAAAATTCCGAGGTTCTATGAGTGGTTCCATTGGGTTTCTCATGAAATTTTCTTCAAGAAGCGCCCCTTAAAGTTTAAAATGTAGCCATATAAACGTAAAAATTTTCAGTTTTAGTCAATAATTTCACGTCCGACCTCTCTTAATTGGCTCGATCCACTGTGCGCCACTGGCTACAATGCACCTGCCCAAGCTGAACCCTCTCTCCCCTCAATCTTGTACTGATACTCATTAGAGCTAAAAAATTTATGGGTTCAATTGAACATTTTTGAATTTTTGGCCTCGCTTTCTCCGCAAAATAGTGTGAACCCAGCCAGCGTTCGAAACTCACCTTTGAGTTTTAGGAGCCATGTGGCGCATCGAGCTCGATTTTCAGGCGCCATTGAAGATTTTTTAGGGGCCAAATTGACTTTATGCCTACATGTTACGGCGCATTTAGTGAAAAGTTAGACGCAAGATGTTTTCGGAATAGAACTAGTAAGTAGCTGTAACTTGGGGAAGACAAAAGCACCAAGAATGAAATCGTGAAGAATAGAAAAAGCAAGCTTTCACTTGCAGTGCTGAAAATTCTGAGTTTTTTCAATTCAAATAGATTTGTTTGTCTTTCTTTGTGTGCCTTCCTGTGAAGATCCAGATTTTTGAGGGGCAATTTTTCGGGGCCATGTTAGCACAGAACCTTCATTTTTTAGGCGGCATGGCCGATTTTTTAGGCGCATTTGGCGCGTTGGCGCCTGTGAGTTTCGAACACTGGACCCAGCAATACTTTACCGCATTCTTACATACAGGGTGTTCCAGATATAACCCATATCAGGATTTTTTCTCGGTTGTCCTACGTCGCGCGGAGTCAGAGACTGCGGGGTTATTTTTTCATCTTCGGCTTCAGAAAGCAATGACGTACTAAGTGTCAAACTTCATCTCTGTGAAGATCATTGTGATGCGATGCGCAAGAGAGTGGCAAGAAAAAAAAATCCATTACTCATGTGAAAGGTTCTGCGAACGACCTCTCTTTTATGCGTGTAAGCGCGTCATAAAATCATAAGCAATTTTTCTAAATCCTGTCCCTTTTTGAAACTAACGAGAAGGAGGCCATTCGTGTGATATGAGTGGAAGAGTGAAGTCAGAGCGGATCCAGCATACACTTACACAAAATTTAACTGAGCTTATGTGATTGCATTTTGAAACGACATTAAGATTTTTCAAATGAAGTGTTTTATTATTCAGTGACCGCAATAAAGCGTACTCAACATGTTTGCTGCACTAAATTTTCGATGGGTTTTGGTTTGGATCTGCGTTATTGTGTTTGGTTTTGCGACTCAAACCACACAGGTGCCGGCTCAGTTCGTAACGCAACCGTCCACTGCTATAGGTAACATTTTTAAGGACTATTTTTTTTGATCATTTAAGTTGGCACTTGTGTTCATACTGCTTCTAATATATTATTTTGCGATGTAAGTTATTTTGAAAATTGAATTTTATGAGTTTTATGATGTATTTCATCGTCATGATTTTACTCATGATGTGTGCGGTACTTGTTTTTAGTTTCAAGTGAACCTGCCTCACACTGGAGATACACTAGAGATACACATAAGTGAAAATACTTTTTCGAGGTCCAGTAAATCTAACATCTAACCTTGGGCACAATTGCGGAAACCATAGCTATATGCAGAAGCAGGGTCTTAAGGATCCAAACCAGACTGAAAAAAAGTTAAACGCATTCCATCAGGAACTTTATCGATTCTCAGTTCTTCAGAATAGCAGCTGAGGACGATTTCCAAAGGGTTGCCATTAAATGGGTCTTCTTTTGTAACTTTGAAATTATTGGACCGAGAAAAAATTTTTTCGAACGATTTATAGTTATAATACAATTTTCCATCAGAACTGTATTCATATGTATGTTTTTGCAGTTTTCCCCCTTCGAACTATCCAAATTTCAAATTCAGGAATGAAACCAAAAATCTGAATTCAGAATTTTGGTTTTTTTGTAATATTCACCAATATTAGCCATTTATAATATGTTTGAGGTTTAAAATCCATGATATAATTAAATTGTCCGCCGAAAATGACATCATCCTCATTGCATAAAAAATGTCCTTCGAAGAGAAAATTGTCCATTTTATTTTCGCCCTCGGGGAAAGATTTATTTTTACTTGGAAAACTACTACACTACTGATAATTAAGTTGAATATTACTGAAGCAAGCACGCCTCTTATAATTTACATTTATCTTTACTTCAATGTAAGATGGTCAATCAGGAGTAATCGCATTGTGATTGCGAAGAAGTTGTCCAACCAGATTTTGCCTTCTATCAAAATCTGATGATCAGATACAATATCAATATTTTCAGAGATTCATGAGACAGCAGAATGTGAGACTCTTAAGAAAAGACGGAATTTTCGGTGTAGGCTCCCGCTTCTCTCATGGAGGATGGTGATTGGTGGAGATCAAAGGAAAGGCGGTCAACCCAGAACTTTTGATCTCATTGAATGAACTCATTGAATCCGGTTGAATTTTTTTTTTTTTTTTTTGTTAATGAAAGATCTCAAAAATAGCTATCTACACTTGTAAAAAGAAGCTAAAAAAATTCAATATCATGCCAACCTATAAAATGTTTTCGATTTCTTAGGGTCCAAAAAAATTTACATTTTGCCAGCGGGAAATGACGATATAAAGGAAAAAATAATTTTCAGATTCTGAGGCTCGATGTTCTATGCGACCCAACAAATCGCATGTTGTAGACATTTTTACAGCAAGATTTATACCGTGGTAGAGATGCAGTGCCTCTGTCTCTACTGAATTAACCCGGGAATTGGCTGCAAATCACAAAAAAACCAAAAATGAACTAAAACTGGGACGTTTCTGAAGTAAGAAATGCCATTTTCAACGAGATATTAAAGGAGGGGTAAAAACTGCAGATTAACGATTCATTTGCCTTTTTTTATTTCTTTCCGGTTGAGAATGAAACTGCTCCATTTTAAAACGACCCGGTTTTTAATTTATTTTTTGAGTTTTGTGGTTAAAGTCATTTCCGAGGTTATATTTTTTTGTATAGTGTGCTTTCTGGCTGATTAGGTTGCATCCCGTTTTTCAGCAAAGTTGACGCATCCTCAGCTAAAACGGAGACTGATGATTACTTCCTCGACCCGGACGATGACTCCAACAACCATGATCAGGATCTTCAAATCAGGGTGCCAAGAACTCCAAAGCCTAGACCATCCCTAGCGGCCATACAATCGAGTAAATACCTCGGCTTTCAGGGTCCGAACGGAAAAAACCCCCTAAAACCCTCAACACCTCTACCACTTTACGAAACAAAAAACTCTGGGGTGGACCAACTGGCTCAGAGCCTGGGCGTGATGACACTCCAAAATCCGTCTCAATCGGCGTCTCAATCAAGAGGCTGGAGCTGGAGCAGGTTCAGAAGCAGCCTTAGGAGGAGTACGTTGAGAAGGAGCAAGATGCAAATGGACTTGAGTTATTTATTAAAATCTGCGACCAAGAATGAACCTATCAAGTCAGAGAATGAACCTACCAGTCCAATGTCATCGGACTCCGGGTATGATGCCGGGTACAGTTCAGGTTAAATTGTAGGCCACACTGAAAAAAAGTATGGTAACATCTACTATAAATCTACCTGATTTTGTACACAGTAATACGATTTAGTGAAAATACCGATAATTATAGTAGTATTCACCAGAAATCTAGTGACTGTTACCACAATATGGTAAATGCTACCATATCGAGTCTGGTGTGTATAAATTGCCACACTCGGATCACTGTATCAAAGAATGTTAAAATCTACCATATTTTTTTTCAGTGCATGGACAATTAAACCAAGTACAGGAATGGAGAGCGAAATGGAAAAAAGTAGTTAAGACGAACAAAATTTAAAAATATATATAAAAAAATCAAGTTAATATTTATTAGATTTATTTTAAATAGTATATTAATACAATCATAATATCTGCCCCGTTGTATTCTGATCTATACCAAAACACCTTGTAGTAACTCATGACATCAAGATTCATTCCATTTTATCCCGATCCGTAAAACCACGATAATTAGGGAAGGATGTTATCCAGAAACCAAAGTTTAGCCAAGGCCGTAACGTTTTGTGATTGGCTAATGGATCGATGGATCTTCTATATTTTTTTTTTTAATTACATAGTTTTATAATGGAAGTTTTCCCCGGTTCTTTCGTCGAAAGAATCTGGGATGGACACATTTTGCTGGGACGCACCCCCCTCCCCTCCCCCTTCCGACCTTCCGATAGAATCTGTAACGTCCGTCTGTCTGTAAGAAAAATGAAAATCCTATCTCTGATTATTATCTGATGCACTTTTCCTTGAAGGAGACGGTGATCGATGCCAATAGATAGGAGGGCCCCCCTTCATCCATTCCTACCTTTCCAAAAAAACTTTCAACACCTAGTTTGGATGAGGTTGCGAAGTGGCCCCTTGGGTCGTGGAGCGAGGGATTGGGGCTCAGGGGGCGGAGCCTTCTGGCTAGGTGCAGAGCAGTGGCGTGGCGTGCTTCGATGTATATCGTTATTTCCCCGTTTGAAGCTGTGGTAAAGAATCGATTATTAAGGTGTTCGCAGCGAACACCCTGTTAATCGATCCTTTTCCATAGGTTTAAATGACCGATCAATCGATATATCGCAAAGCACGCCACGCCACTGGTGCAGAGGCGAGCGAAGCGAGCTGAAGCAGCTAGTATTTCATGAAGTTTAAAAATTTAATCAAATTCGATCTCACATAATTATTAAATTATTATCGGTTTCTTTCCATGTTGAAAATATTGTGATTAATAGTTAAGTTTTATAATTGAAGCCTAAATTTTTATAATGGTTATGTATTTTTATACTTTCTTTTGTTTAAATTGTTAATTTTATTTGGTTATGTCATTCATGAGCAATTAATCTGTAAGAACTAGATTTAAGTATATCAACGGACCACTCAACAAGGTGTGAAGTAGACAGGATCATCACACGTTTCCTTTTTAAAAGCTCACATAGAAAGCGATTCGTAGAAAGTTCGGATGTTAACCGTAGGCGAGGCGTCAATGATCGATTATCGATATTCCCCCGTTTGAAGCTGTGGGAAAGAATAGAGTACCTATATTGAGAGAGTATGGCCACTGGGCCCCACGAGGCTCAGGACCCAAAAATGGCGGTGCTTTGTTTTGGTTTTTGTGGATGGGAGAGGGGTCATTGCCAACTTTTGACGGTTATCACCAACCGCACTTGCTGCCAACCTTATACTACATCTAAGATAATTTTTCTCAAAAATTGCACACGATTAGCCTTAAAAATATGTAAAGAAGTCGCAATAGTGCATTTGGGTAAATTTCTCGTTACGATAAGCAAAGAAAACTACATTTTGAGTTATTTTGCATTACATTAATTTATGGCGTCCGCCATTTTTGGGTCCTAAGGGCTCCATTCAGCCTAAGATGGCTGAGCCAATCAGAGGCGGTAACACCAGTGGCCATACTCTCTCAATATAGGTACTCTAGGAATGAATGGATTATTGAAGTGTTCGTTGCGAACACCCTGTTTATCGATCATTTTCCATAGGTATAAATGGCTCGTCAATCGATACATCGCAAAGCACGCCACGACACTGATATTAGCTCCTGTGCAAGGTCCTAACATTTATTTTACAACATATGCCGCAATCAGACGCTGAATTTAGCACCTGAATGTGGAAGTCAACAGTCATCGCCCAACGGCTGAAATTTAGCAAATTCGAGTTATTTTCATCCAGATGTGTATCAAATCTACTCGAATAGTTCAGACAAATTCAAAATTGGTCCGATGGTTGCTGAGAATCGTTGCTGAATTTTGCGCGTCACGCGCAAAATTCAGGCATCGGGCCGATGACTTCCACATTCAAGCCACATTCAGCTCCCACTTTCAGCGTGTGATTGCGGTGACAGTTTAAATGGAAGTTAGATTGTACAAATGACGTCATTTGTACAGTTGTCATTTACCCAATGCTAACCGTGAACACTTATAATCTTGTGAAGGAGTTGTTTCCTAGGTTTTCCGTGGTATGACTAGTTGTAAAATTTGAAGAGGAAACGTGATAAATACCTTCATGCATACCTTGTTTAGAGGCCCATTACACTGATGGAATGACTTCAGATTGATTTTTATCTTTAAAAATTTAAATTTTTAAGAATCATACGTATGTAATAAAGAGCTATGAAATAATTACATTTCATTTCTAACAAGTAGGTCAATTTAAGAAGATGTAAGTTAGAGTATATAATAGCACTCCTAGTATATATGGACTACAAATTAATCACATATAAATATGTTTTATCTGCAAATGGAGCTTTCTTGTATTTTCGAAATCCAAAAAATCCTCCCGCCTTCTCCTTCCATCTAGATGTCAATCATATGTAAGGCCACTCCATGTATGTTATTCATACGTTTCAGCCGGCTTATTTCTATCTCGCCGCACAGTGCATCCAGCCAATCAAAGAGGTCGGACATGGAACTTTTAACTAAAACTGTAAATGTTGTTGTTTTATTCGTCACATTTTAAATTTTAATGGGTGCTTCTAGAAGAAAATGTCACGAGGAAACCCATGGAATCACTTTTAAAACATCAAAGTTTTGTATGAACGGAGTTTTAAGCTTTTAAAATTTTGTCTGACCTCTCAAATTGACTCGATCCACTGTGCGCCGCTTGTCATGGCGTAGAACAGACTGATTGTGAGCCGTAAGCGCGATTTTTGAAATTTATATTTCATCGGTTCATGGACATAGAGGTGACGTAGCGCCAACAAGCTAAAGGAACCTCCGGAGTACCCGACAAAAGCTAAGTCAATTTAAGACCTCAAATATCTTTTCAATTTTTTTTTTTTTTTTTCAAAAATTTTTTTCTTGTCCAAAAATTGCTCTCAAATTGCTCGAGTGGCATCACGATTTTTTCTTTCTTTTCAAGAAAAAGGAAGATAAATTATTTCATGGAGATCGTGCAATGGATACTTTCTCTGTGCAGTTTTGACATCAGTAAAAAGGATAAACTAAATTGGTTAATGTTACTTCTACGTTCATAAGATGAAGCATTGACAACAGAGGGAACCAATGGACTACCATGAGCACGATACAAAGTTAAGCACTACAATGCATTTATCGATGGCTAAAGTGTGAAACCGCACGTATTCTCATTGCACGGTTTTAAAATTCCCGTTTCTATGTTATCTTTTCAAAGAGGAACAAGCCGACTTTATAGTCTGAAATATTTGCGGGATATTCTGCAAAACGAGAAGAAAAGGCAGGGAAGTTTTCAAAAAATTACGTTAACTAGTTTTCCAGGGAAAATTTAAAGTATGTCGGGAAATATGCAACGTCGCAAACGGACATAAGTGGTTTCGCACTTCGGCTATCAGTGTACTTATCGAGACTTTATTAAGCGTACGATGGACGCCGTGTCACTTTCGGAATTCAACTCATAAATTAGTATATACCGTTTTTGGTGCATGTTAGTTCACGATTCTGGCTCACACGAGACACTTGTCAACTCAAGTCCAATTAAAGCAGCGGGCTGATTTTTAAAACTGATTTACAAAGCTATAAAGGAAGAAGACAAAAGGGATATCGAGGGGTCCGGGTCCTATTGGTGAAAGTGGGTTGTTGCAAGAGACGCAGGAGGTAGGTAATGGACTAACCAACGGGAACCCACGAGAGACCCTACTAGTCCATCATTTTCTCCCTTAGTCCATAAGAATCACTCATTTCAACCAACAGGATTGCCTCATACTCTCTATGCCTTCTTTGTCTATCATTTTGTCGATCAATTCAATAATTAATCAGCAGTAAAGGTGATCTCTGTATCAATATTGTATGGGAACTGTTCTGCCTTCGATTTTACGTGATACATTTAATCATGCTCTGAAGTACGTTCTGATGCTATTTCGCTATTCTCGGGATTTCTAACTTGACGTTAAGCGTTCTACACTGAAAAAAAAATTAGCTTGGGTCAAGCATGATCAGTCTTGAATTTGCCGCCGAGAATTTTCTTTATCTTGCTTTAAGCTGACTTTTTCTTGATTCAAGAAAAATAATGCTTGGGTTAAGCAAAAAAGTAGCTTATATTAACCAGCAAAATTCTTGATTTAAGAAGAAATACTTCTTGGCGGCAAATTTAAGATTCTTTTTTTTCCAGTGTACCGAGGCTATGATGAGATTTGGCGCCGTTAAAGTATACGTCACCAGTGGCGTGGCGTGAATTGCGATATATCGATTGTTATGCCATTTCAACCGATGGTAAAGAATTGATTATTAAGGCGTTCGCTGCGAACACCCTGTTTATCGATCCTATTCCATAGGTTTAAATGGCATAACAATCGATAAATCGCAATTCACGCCACGCCACTGGACGTCATGACAAGCACGGCAGCGTATGTCGCAGATGTAGAAATTTGTCGTTCAGACAAATCTCAGCTGCAAATGTCTCAACGAAGCTGTCCAAAAATTTTACCGAATTTTCTTCGTTTTTGTATAAAGCCGCTTTTATAGCGCTCTCCGGCGTTCTACGAAAAGCCGCCTAAGTCCCCTATCATCCCAAAGCCTTTGCTCCCCTGCTGATAAAAGTCAGTAAATTTTCAAACAGATTCAACCAACAATTTCTCTAACAATAAGATGGCGGTGGAAATTTTGAAACGTCGCAAGGCGCTTGTGATACTTTAAGATGCTTTGGCCGGAAGGTGAGGATGTACCTTCGCGGCGCACGGTAGATCGAGGCAATAGGAGAGGTCGGAAAAAATTTGGAAACTTTAAAAGCTTATAACACCATTTATACAAAATAAAATGAAAATACTGCGAGGAAACGGACCTGCGTTGATGACGGCGCGGCGCTGAGATACAACTATTCGTACTTGATGGATGACCTTGTTGCGTGTATGCAAATTTGAAGGCGCGATGGCGCGAGGCGTGAACGCGCAATGTCCACAGATAACTTGAACGAGATTAAATACTTTTAATTGTCATGGGAACGGAGTTCCCCATGATATTAGAATCGTTCCGTTGCTTTCGCTATGGGATTCCCTATACCTCTGCGACCTTGAGCGTTTCGCCCAGTCTCCGATTTTTGGTTGATTTTCCGATGTATCAAAAACCGTTGTATTTTTTAGCCAATCATGTCTCTACGTCAAGTTGTGTTGATTGCTAAAATTCGCTTTCAGCGAGTTTTTTTCCACCTTAAGATGTCGTGTCTGACTGGTAAATCTGCGCAGAACCACGAAGTTCCGTTTTTAGGCAAATTCTTTTTTTTGGGAGGTTCTGATTGGTTATTTTTCGCCATCAGTTTTCTGTTCGTTGGTGCAAAAGATCGCCTACCTCGGTGTTCTTGAGAAGCCGCCATTATCCCACCTCAAATTTGAAAAATAGAAGTAAAGAAATAATAACCATCGTACAAGGTGGAAAATTGCTCTGGAGGACCCGTTACGGATATATGAGCCAAAATCAGAACTCGATTGATGGATTTAATCCATGAATACAGAAATATTGCCTCAAGCTTACTGCAGCGATCGCAAATCCATACTGAGATGAACCTTGTGACATATGACAGCATAGGTAAACAATGTCTCACAGAGTAATGCGCTTTAATCCGATGTCTCTTATGACGCCAGTGGCCGAACTGCCGAAATCTCAAGGTCGTCTTTTGTGAAGCCCCGCTCAGCGTCCGAGATCACTTAACTGTTCTATTTTCTCCCGGTAATCTCATACGGCGAGATGGCTCAGTCAGCAGAGACACCATTCTGACGTCGGGTAAATTTCACTTTTTGTGCGAGCGGGGGTTCGAATCTCGCAGGGGACAGTTAATTTTTACTGGTTGTATTGAATGTTTTAGACCAATCATCAAACAATAATTAATACTTGGCAACTTAGGAAGCACATAGGTCCCTTATGATGCGTATTCAGGCATATGTGTAGAGTAAAAATATCATACGTAGGGTGTCCCAAAAGTACCGGGACTGGTTCTGTAACTTCAAAAGTAAGATAGATACAGACATGATTTTGGTCTCATTTTGAAGATCAACTCAATACCTATCGATTAAAACCAAGATCAGCTCAATCAAATAAAAATTGACTGAGTTATGACAATTTGAAATTAGTGAGGAAAGTTTACCCCTACGGTTTTTAGGAAGATTTTTCGCTTACCAGGATTCAAAAAGTTAATATTCGTATCCACTTTCCTCCGAATCTTCCATAACTTCCTTTTGCTTTTCAAAGTACCGTTCATCAAACCGGATGCACTTTTTCATGCGCTCTTGCCACTTATCCAACATTGTTTTCCTGAATTCTTTCTCTGGGATGGCGTTGAAAAAGTTTTGAATTGCATTCTGGATTTCGGTCTTCGATTCGAATCTTCGTCCACGAAGCTCCTTTTTAAGTGTAGGAAACATCCAAAAATCACATGGAGCCAAGTCAGGGCTGTAAGGGGGATGAGGGATTGTTTCAACTCCATTTTTACTCATAAATTCACGTGTTAAGCTCGATGTGTGAGGCCGCGCTTGTCTTGATGGAGTATCCACGAAGCTTTCAAGTCCGACCGTTTCCGGGAAATGTGCATTCTCAACTCCTTTAGCACTTTGCAATAATACGCACTGTCAACTGTTGTGTTTGGTGGTACAAAATGTTGATAAATGACACCTCGAAAATGAAAAAAACACAATAAGCATCACTTTATAGGCCGACTTTTCGATTTACGGCGATGAAGAATCTTCCTTAAAAACCGTAGGCGTAAACTTTCCTCGCTGATTTCAAATTGCCATAACTCGGTCAATTTTTATCCGATTGAGCTGATCTTGGTTTTAATCGATAGGTATTGAGTTGATCTTTAAAATGAAATCAAGATCATGTCTGTATCCATCTTACTTTTGAAGTTACAGAACAAGTCCCGGTGCTTTTGGGACACCTTTTGTATACTTTACGCCGAATAAGCGAACCTGAAACTTAAATGCGGTAACTTCCGAAAACCATAAATAATCCAACGAAAATAAATAATTTGTACATAACAGGTTTCTTGTATGCAAAGAAAATAATTAAAAATGTTAAAAAAGAGATGTCAACACAAAATTACATAGCCCCTTCAATTCAGAAGATACTACAAACGAACTGTATCTTAACATTTTCATATCCCAGAAGCTAACGTTCCCATGACGAATATTGCTATCGCTAGCGATTGCAAAATCCAACTTGTCGATTTTACTATGGTTTTTGTATACTGGGAGTAGAATTACATTTGATGGGAGTCGAGGAACCCGTGCTCGTTTCGGATTGGTACCGAATGACACAATTCCCTTGGGCGCCAAATCGGGCAGGTCCGTTTTAAATTTGCGGAAAAGTTGCGCTTTTTCAACTACGTATTTCTCGGTTTCTGAGTTACTTTTTCGCATTTTCAATGTGCGTATCGTGTTCTACGCATCATTTACCGTCAGAAAAATTTATTCGCAAGTCAAAATTAGTGCATGGTTTAGTGACTCATGATTATACTTCTTTCCGAAACTCTGCGATTCTGTAGTTTAAAAACGGATCACCTCACAAATTCGCATCAATTTTGCCTTTCATGCAACGAAGACTCTTTGACAGACCGTCGTAATTTTTTCTCTTTTGTGATGTAACTACCTAAAGCAGATCTGCTGGGTCGTGGGGGGGGGAGGGAGGAGAGGGGGTGTGTACACAGGAAGAAAGTAGCAGGGGATGGAATCGGGGAGCTGCAAGAAGATAGCGGAGAACAATAATGCATTTAGATACTCAAACCTTCCTGTTTACGTGTTGGCGCTGTAAAATTCATTTCCTTTTAATTTAGCCAGCCAATTCTCCTCGTTTCGAGGCTCGAGTGGGCCTTGAGATAAAACTCAGGAGAGAAGCTTTCCGTAAAGACATAGGACAAAAGATGAGCTAGATGCCGAACGAAAAGAACGGGCCCGACTGAAAGCCCTGTTGTCAGATCTAGCATTCGAAAAATTGCTCTGAGACCCATAAGAATACATGCGTAAAAGAGCTCACGTCATAATGCACATAGTTCCGTTTGATAGACATACGTCCAATTAGAATAAAAAATTTTCTGAAAATCCGGGAATTATTGGTTCTATTTTAAATTAAAATATATATTAAATTATTTAATAAAAAAGTATTTAAATTATTGGTTGGAACCATCGAACTAGTCTTCAATAAACTGAAAAGTCACGTTAAAAAATAGGATTTCTCAAAGTTTACCCGTTGGAAGCATTCGTTGTCCGAGTGAAAGTAATCGAAAACTGGCTAAGTCTTGTTAGAGACAGAATTGAGGACTCGAAACACACCTACAACTTTTTCTCCAAATGTTCCGCTTGTTTACGGAAGGAGTACAAAATTCTGCCCGCACCCTCTCAAGCAGTTTTGACTTCTATCAAGGTTTGCTCCTATTAATAACATAAGATGCTTTTCAGGCACTAAAAGAGGAACGTCAAGTAAAAAACTTACATCTTAGGACGCAACGAACTGAGTAAGGGAGTCGATATGAAGTGAAAAGATTCGCAGCTTTCGGCCGTTCTCTTCTAAGTTCGGGTAAAATAACTAGAGCCTTCGGATCAAATTGAGGGTTTGATTGACGTGTCAGGTGGAAAAACCATCAGATCTTCAATGCAACTCTCACTCTCATTGCATTGTCACCAGCTTGTCACTTAAAAAATAACAGGCTTACAAGAAACGAAACTATCTTAAGATCCAGGAATTATCGTGAAAAAAGGTGTTTCGGAAGTGGATTTCAACGAGAAATGCATTTCCGAAGAATTTTTTCGAGACATGGTCTAAGGAACTCGTATTTGTGGTAAACAGAACTATACAAAAATGCTTCGAATCAAACAAGTCCATAAGCACGCAAATCCTACGTACATAATTTATTTTTATTATGTAGTTGTGCTTAAATCTTTATAGCAAAAATATGCGTCCGAATAACATTAATAATGCTACCCCTTAATTTAATAATAAATTAGTAAATTATTTATTGTTGTGCCATCTTCAGAGCCATTGAAGCCTTCAATGAGCGAAAAAGGTGGCATTTTGGGGACATGGAAACACTTAATTTTCAAGTTACTACGACGTAAGTTTGGCGAAAATTTGCGTAGAACATTCAAAATTTCAGTTTCTCAAACACCTGTTTCAAATTTTGAGTACACGACTTAACGTATTGTTTTTAAATTTCAAATGCTGCATTTTACATCCCTTGATCTCACCACCCTTCTCCATAGATCAATATAAGATCTCAAATATTATATTCACGAATGAAATAAAAATAGTCCTCAGCCCCTCACGCAAAAAAGGACAGTTTTTTTCCTTCTAATTTTTTTTTCATGTTATTTTTCTCGTGAAAAACCTTGTAAAATGCAATCGGACCCTTATTTATTTTAGCGGCGTCTAGTTATCTAATAATCAGTAGAGCAAGTTTGCAGGTTCCATCGACTATAAGCGCGCAAGCTGACTTTTACCTCCACAGTTGATATCCTGACTAGAGTCCCTTTATACTGAGAGTCAAGACAACACCCCTAATGGAGTCACAAACGGGAATAAAGATTACACAAATTGAACGTTTTTCGTAATCTTTGATCGGCCCATTCTCAAATTCCTCTCTCCGTTCCTTCTCTCATTCCGTTTGTTCCTTGCCGAACCCGTGATTCCCCGGTCCATTCCAGATTATAATCTTTGCAATCGGTGAAAATGTAATCTTTATTCCCGTTTGTGACACTGTGAAGGCCTAAAATACGGGAACCAATCAGAAATGGATTCACATTGTCTTGACTCTCAGTATAAAGGGACTCTAATCCTGACCAAATTCTTAAACGCCTTCAATGTTGCCGGATTATTTTAAATATTCCGCAAAACCCCTCGCGGCCTTTAGTTAAATCCGTTGATTTTTCACCGCATGCTCGCAACTTCTGACTCACCCCTGGAGCTGGGGAATACTCGCCTCCTTGAATACTGAACGGTAGGGGTGGGGAAGGGGTTGGGGGTGGAGAGAGAGGAGTGAAAAGGGGGCTTGATAAACTCCAATCGGTGAGTGGTGGTACGTGACATCTGTAGTATTTAAATCAGGCTGAGGATGCGGCAAATTGACGTGCAGCTGGTGGAGGCGCCGTTGTCGTCCTCACCCTCGCTCGTGCAACAGTTGCGGGTTGCCGATGTTACCAGGGGCTCTAAAAAATTACACCCCCTTCTTCATCCTCATAGTATCTTCTAATGGAGATGTTGCATGTGTGAGGGATTTGCGATTTAACTGTTGTTTCTTATGTAAAAGCTCGCGAGAAACACGATGGTGCCACTGGTTTTCTCTGAAATCAACTCCCAAGCTCAAACAAAGCTCTCAAAATTAGGTTAAAATGGAGGGGATATCCCACCCTACCCTGAGAGTCCACCTCTACATCAAAACAAACTCTCCCTGCAAAGATAGGGAGCAAATACATTGACAGGGCTGCCACTTTATTTGGGGACTCTAAAACTCTATCTTTGCATGGAGAGTTTGTCTTGATGTCGAGGTGGACTCTCAGGATAGCGTGGGATATCCCCTCCATTTTCCCTGGTAAAAATTGGCGATAAGAGCTGCGTTTCAAAATACCATAGGAATTCTTATGGCTAGCTAAAGAAGGCTACAGAAAATCGTATAGCTGGCTGTAGAATGCGGAGAAAATCATACGGGCGGGCTATACGAAGCGATAAAAAATTATGCAGCCGGGCTAATGTTCCTATCTCCGGGCTTTACACTTTCTCACCTTGCTGTTGCTTTTTCGCCATCGATTATAAAAAAGGCTTTAAGAAGTTGTGTAGAAATTCGTGTGCTTTAGAAATCATTAAGTTTGATACGGAACCACCTTAATATTTACAAAACACACATTATATTTTCCTTTAATACATATTTGTTTTCATCAATTAAAATGAGAATAATCCATACAGGATGTGCAAACATTTCAAAATCACAAACTTGAATAACGCTGACTCCGCCAGATTAAATATTAGAGCCTTACACAAAGCGGAGCGGCCACGCACTAGCGCCTACAAACCTAACAGGGATACTTCACGCATTGCGCAACGCGTGAAGTATCCCTGTTAGGTTTGTAGGCGCCAATGCGCGTTTCGCGCTCTCTGCCCGCCTCGCCTCGCCACAGCGGGCCACGGCGTCTGAAGCAACTATTTCGCACCAGAGGTATTGCACAGTATCATAAGAAATTGAAGGCGCTCCAACATATTAAGAATGACAAGCATCCTTCAAAAGTACGGAGCTTTCCTCTTAAAATAAATCAAGATACTACGGCCCAAAAAGAGAGCAGTCGTAGTCCAAAAACTCACTCAGTCCTAGCATCCGTAATTAGTAACGTTTAGCATACACTTTATCGCCTGGCTGTCGCTTAGTTGCCATCGGCTAAAAAAAAGCTATAAAAAATTGTGTAGCCGGCTATAGAAGCTATTGGAAATCTTACAGCCGGCTGTAGGTCTATGGTATTTTGGAACACAGATTCTACTGCCAATTTTTACCAGGGTTGGCCTCAACTTGAGGGCTTTTTTTGAGCTTGGGAGATGATTTCAGAGAAAACCAGTGGTACCATCGTGTTTCTCGCGAACTTTTACAAAAATATCAACAGTCAAATCGCAAATTCCTCACACGTGCAACATCTCCATCGATAGACAAAGGACAAAGAGAAAATAGAAAACTATGGTCGAAGCGAAGGTCGAAGGCACACGGTGGAAGCGGAAGTGGTTGGCGGAAGACTAACTGGACAACGTTTTGCAATTTGGAACTATAAATTCTAGCCCGGTTTAAAAACGACGTAGGTGCCATTACTCTCCCTATGCACATAAGTGTTTTTCCAGAAGAGCCAGAATTTACAGCACCAAATTGCAGAATGCAGTTCAACTGAAAGCTACCCACGAAAGACCTTACAGACAGTCCATCCTTTGCAGCTCAGTTCATAATAACTACACTTTTCAACCAATAAGATCGCTCCATTTTCCCTTCGTGTTCTCCCACCATCAATATCAATAATCAGCCCACGCGCCGAGCACAGCGAGCCGACTTTTGAAACTGATAGACAAAGAATACATAGGGAGTATAGAGCAATCCGATTGGTTGACATGGTTGGTTCTTATAGACTAAGGAAAAAAATGATGGACTAACTGTCGGGTCTTTGGTGGGTTGCCGTTAGTTAGTCCATTATCTACCTCCTACGTCCATTGCCACCACCCGCTTCCACCAATAGGATCCCTCCAATCCCTTTTTGTCTGTCTGTAGCTTTGTCTATCAGTTTCAATAATCGGCCAGCGGGCCGATTATTGAAACTTATAGACAAAGCTAAAGACAGAGACATCAAAAGGGATTCGGAGGGATCCTATTGGTGAAAGTGGGTGGTGGCAATGGACATAGGAGGTAGGTATTGGACTAACTAACGGCACCTTACCAAAGACCCGACAGTTAGTCCATCATTTTCTTCCTTAGTCCGTACGAACCAACCATGTCAACCAATAGGATCGCTCCACACTCCCTATGTCTTCTTTGTCTATCAGTTTCAATAATCGGCCTGCAGTCGATGCGAGGACGTGGAAAACCCGCGACGCTTGGCAACAAAACAGGCTCATCCTCGCTCGGGAGAGGAGCTCAAGTGGTTCAACCCGATCGTGTTCGTATTCAAATGAGAAGCGCCCGGCTCCGAATACAATTAACTTATTATCGGGGGGCGTGTTCTCTCCCCCTCCCCGCCCCGCGCCCCACGGCGGGGGTATCTCCGCGCGAGAATTATTATAGGCGATTTGAGCCGGGGTCCGCGGGAGCAAGCTCCGTGTGCATAATATGCAATTCTCCGTGCACCATGATCCGTATCTCGCGCCCATTAATGGCCAACAAGCCCCCGACCCATAAACAATTACCCGCCCCAAAACGCCCGCGCTTCGGCAGACGGCCGCTTGGCGCGCTGTCGGGTGTGGATCCTCGTCGCTTAACGGATATAAGTGAGAAACGTCCTTTAGCCTGTTCGGGGTAGGTGGGAACTTCTCAAAGGGTTGGAAATTATCTTCTTGTTGAATGTTTAGTCGTAGTCTGACGGACTCTAAATGTATGTACAGTCATGGATGCATCAGAACTCTGAGGAATAAGGAGAAGGAGGAGGGGGAGGAGGAGGAGGAGGAGGGNAGGGGAGGAGGAGGGGAGGAGGAGGAGGGGATTAGGAGGAGGAAAATATCAATGAGATAATAGAGATGTTGCATGTGTGAGAAATTTGCGATTTGATTATTGATTATTACGTCAAAGTTCGCTAAACACGATGGTGCCACTGGTTTTCTCTGAAATCAACCCCCAAGCTCAAAAAAAGCTCTCAAGTTGAGACCATGATGGAGGGGATATCCCACGCTATCCTGAGAGTCCGCCTCTACATCAAGACAAACTCTCCATGCGAAGATAGGGAGCAAATACATTTGCAGGGTTGCCGTGTTTTCAGTTTTAGAGTCCCCAAATAAAGTGGCAGCCCCGTAAATGTATTTGCTCCTTATCTTTGCATGGAGAGTTTGTCTTGATGTAGAGGTGGACTCTAGAATAGGAAGGGGATAGAAGGAGGGGTAGAATATCCCCTCCATTACACCCTCAACTTTGAGAGCTTTTTTTGAGCTTGAGACTTGATTTCAGAGAAAACCAGTGGCACTATCGTGTTTCTCTCGAACTTTGACGGAATAATCAATAGTCAAATCGTAAATTCCTCACACATGCAACATCTCCATTAAGAAAATAGGAAGCGGACGGTTGAGAAGAGAAATAAATTGATGCATCGAGGAGTAATTAGAAGATGAAGATGAAAGAGGAAATGAGGAGATTAATCAACAGGGTTTTTTTTCTCGCCTTTAACTTCCACTTTTTCTTACTCTAAATGGATTACGTTTTGCAAAAAAAAAACAAGCAGTGAACTCCAACACAATGTGTTGATAAGGCGCGTCATTAACTCGCACATATCAACCCCTTTAGTTTTCATTTACAGAGATTTCAAAATAGGCAAACAGCATAAAAAGAGAATTCACGATCCAACACTGCGAGGTCAAAGACGCACCTTGACGAGACCGTGTATTGTGAAAGTAGAAAGCTATTCGATCGAATTTAAGTTTTTTGATCTGCCTCAAGCAAAATCTTATCAGATTCTTGAAGAAAAGTGCTACGGAATAATTTAAGCGAAGAAAGGAAAAATTCTGTCGAACTCCTAGAAGATAAAGTCGATTTAAAGGTATTTTGGGGCTAAAATACCCAAATCACCGGTAGTAAAAATCCCGTTATATTATTGAAAAGAAATTGACTCGATATAAATGCAATTGCATTAAATACGTCTTGATTTTGTTATTTTAAACGTCTTTCCATGCAAAGAAGTTCAACCATGTCGTTGCTTTATTCATTCATGAATTGAAAGTAAGCAATCTACATCCCGAAAATCTACTGATTTGCCGTAAAAAATTGCAGAAACTTGATATACCAGGTCGATGCACCCACTCGTTGAATTTACCAACCAATTTTGTGAGTGCAAATGTGTAAGAATCAATATGCTATAGTCATTTTGGGTGCATTTATTTTTCATGAAACAATAATAATTTCAATCCCGAAAAACCATCAATTTTCCGTATAAAATCGAAAAAATCAAAATATGTCAACTCCCCGACGTGAAAATTAGATTCTACGTATGTAAAATGTAAATACTTATGTATCGATATGCTGAACAGAACTATGTGTGGACAGTCAGAAGCCCGCGGCAACATTAATTCAACAGAAAAACTGTAAAAATTAGATAGGATTTTAGCCGCTTTGCCCGCCTCTCCTCGCTACTTACAACAAACCGTTCTTATACTCATCTCAAAATTTTTCTCAGAGCTTTGGGTTATTATCAGCTTCCATTTAAACTCCGGTTCGATGGCCGAATCGGCTGCCAAAAAAGCAAGCCACTGTTGAGGGGTTCTATGAGAAATTCGTGATATTATCGGCTCTCAGGAAATCACCCCATGGCTAAAATTGGTGGTATAAATGTTTAAGTGCTTAAAATAATCGTATTCAAGAAACTAAGGAATTAAACTATGGAGTCAATTTCTTTTTAATAATATAACGAATTTACTACCGGTGATTTAGCTATTATAGCCCCAGAATACTTTTAAAGCGCCTTTGCGTTCCAGAATCTCGACGGAATTTTTTTTTTTTTTTTTTTTGCTTAAACGATTCAAGAAACATTGTAGTTAAAAATATAAAGATTTTTCGATTTGGACGTATGAAAAATGTTTAACTCGTTCAGGCACACCGTGTATTGTATGGAGTACTGCTGTTATTCGACCGTTGTCTTCAGGTCAAAATTCTTACAAAGAAGCCCCTTGCAAGAGGCAAATTTTTTGTAATTTCTCCCAGTTTTTTCAGCGTTAGGTATATAAATGAATTGTTTGTCAAATTTTGAGGTCAATTATATTTAATTGTAATTTATACTTTCTTTTTTTCCCCTTCATTTTATTTTTCGTATCGAGGAGTCGAGGTTTTGTTGATTTCTTCGGATTTCGATTACTGTAACTTCTCTTCTATTCGGCCGATTTTTATGAATGAGGTCTCTTTTTATTTGTGTTTTAACGGAGAGTAAGGAAAAAATTGCTAAATACATGCGAAACAATTTTTTTTGAAAATTGGATGAATCCTAGCGTGACGGTGAAATGGTTAATGAAGCGTGAGTAATTGGGGTACGGGTATCGGCCGCGTTGGGACCCAAGGCCCATTGTTCTTCGTGACGCCGACGCAGTGATCAGGAGCGTGGGGACGAGAGGGCTTAGTGGACTCCTGTATGAGCCACGTTTAGCAAATGGTCTAATGAGTCTCGAGGCTCATCACAGATTGCACTTACCACTATCCTGGTGGCCCCGGCTATCAGAGCAAGGAGTACCAACTTTTGAAAAGGATAACAGTGTTGTGGAGATATGTCAAAGCAACGTTGTGAACAAAACGGAGTGAGTGAAATTCTCATTCAAGGAGTGCCGAACTGGTCAGCCATCCTCGAATCAGTTCGCTTGCTTCCGCTTATATATGCATATTTTAAATCAGCGCGCCCCATTCTAAGGTTTTTTTAAAAAAAACCAAGAAACGTAGACTCTTGGTATTCATTACACATAAACTAGCGAGCCCCAGAATGAGAAACAAATTTTAATCATTATTATTGACGGATTAGTAAACTTTTTACACGCTTTGGAAAATCTCAGAAGTTCGCGGTAGTCACTTTTCGGTAAGGAACTAAGGGACTCGGTTATTGTATCGAGCAGGGTTCGAAACGATCGCAAAGGCGGTATACTACGTATACGCGCCAAAAAAAAAAAAAAAACGGTGTATGACATGATTGTCATTCTTTGCCGGATGCCCACTTGAAAATCGTATTTATACCTGGAAACTGTTGGTAACCTGTAAAAGAGACGTATCAAGTTGAATTCCGGAAAAAATAAGTAGATGAATAAATACGATTGGTCAGAATTTATAATTGTCAAAAATCTGAAGTCAGAAAATACATTTTTGAATGTGATAATAGCCATTGAACTTTGGAATTAACATTGGATTATACGGAGGAGTAAAACCTTAAACCTCTTTTTCACGGCTCAAAGTTGATGCGGTGTAGGGCGTTCCTCCTCAACCCGGCTAGTATGTTAGCAGCTGTGTGTGATAGTGATACAACTATTTTAACCTCCGAGTAGCCGAGATTGCATAGGCACTAAATAGAAGGCGAACTCAGTTCCTATAAATCTTACTTCCTCACCTGATTTCGCTTCTACTTTCATAAGAAGCCACCGCCTGCCCGCGGACTGATTACCAAAATTGATAGATGTCAGGACTTTTCACATTTTTCAATCCCATTTTTAAATTTCCCTATGTATATTTCATATGGACATTTGAGTGATGACTGGATTTTTTCACTTTTCAACTTAATCTTCAACTTCTTCGTTTATCTGTCAGACATCAACCATTATTTCAATGACCAGACTTACAAGTGATAACTACATCGATCGTAGCCAGTCTATCACGTGTAGACATGTTATCTCACCACCCGTGATGTCACCAAGTCTATATAAGCATGGGCTGCCTGTTCTTCGGGGTCCTTCCTACCAGACCCGTGCGTGCAACACGTATGCCTTCCTCGCCTCTCAGGCTTTTATCTCCAAGTGTAACTTTCAATCAATATTTTGTAAAACCGCGTAAATCGAAACCCCTCTCTCAATACAATCTTTCGACCCTGCCAATCTTTTGTTCTGTCATTTTCTACGCTCTCGCCGTAATTCAGCTTTCCCAATGGACCACTAGACACGGTACGAAGTTAGGCATTCTAATACATATTCCTTGATAAAAATTTCACATAGCACACGATTTGCGCAGCAAATATTACTGAAATCAACTCCCAACCAAGATATTTAACGTTTCTTGTCGCATAAATTCAAACCTCCCGCTCATGGAAACGCAATGGTCTACAAGAGTCAAATCGCACGTTAAACGTTATCATCGGAGTCTCTGCACTGAAAAAAAAAAGTATCGGCGTTTTTACCAAGGTCCGTTGGTACCTTTACCATCTCACTTTTTTTTTACCAATTATTGGTAATTTTACCAAGACAGACTGGTAAGCTTACCTAAAAACCGGTATTTTTAATGTTTTATATTCAGGTAAGAATACCACTTTTATTGGTAATAAATTCCCGGTAACTTTGCGATTTTATCTCGGTAATTCTACCACAGTCGATAAAAAATATTGGCGTTTTTACCAAGGTCCGGTAAAATTACCGAGAAAGTTCAATAATTTTACTGAGATTCTCGGTAAAATTATCAATTCTATAAATGGTAATTTTACCAAGAAAAAAGTGAGATCAAATAGAACCCTGAATTCTTGGTAATTTTACCCTTTTCCTAGTAAATACACCGAGATTTTTTTTTCAGTGTGCGATACAAAAATATGGCAACCGCAATATTGCCACTTTGCCTTAGGAATTGCAAATTGTTCACACATTGAACAATAAAGGGTGGAAAAGGCGCAATGCCCGCTTGAGATGCCTGCCAAAACCGTAATTGTAATACGCGATTTGACTCACGTAGAGTATTGTGTTTATTGTGACCGGGCAATCCAAATTTCCCGTACATACATACATATAAATTGCTTTATAGCACTCCCTCGCGCTCCACGACCCCTAACCTCCACTACCCTCCGTCGAACCACAACCTTTGGGGCATTGAGCAACTTAACATTTCCGCTTCAATCCCCTCCCTCCAACCTCTCGTTGGGTGCCATCTGCGCCTGCTCCCAGGAGTAACCGTAATTTCCCGCGACCGATGTAAAATAAGTACGGTAATATCTGATTTAAGAGTTGATTTCAGTGATTTTCAATGCAAGACTCGGGTTTTACGTGAAATTCTGGAAAAATACCGGGTGATCCAGACCACCCCTCACTATCTATATCCGGAGAACCACTAAAAATCGAATTTTGAGAGTGTAACTCTCATTCGGTACATCGATGGGGTAAATAACATGGGGCACCTTCTCCCCCCGGTGAACATCCCCCCCCCCAAACAACCCCAAGGGGTCATTTTGGGAGGCGGGGAATATTTTCATTGGATTCTTTTCACTGGGAAAAAAAAAACACATTGGATCTAGAGTCCAGACTCTTAAAAACATCGACAAGAAAAAATAATCTTGATTCAATCAGATTTAAGCTTAAATCAAGAGCGAAGCCTAGCTCTTAATTTGAGCGGATTTCCTTTTGATTTAAGAATAAATCAGATTGAATCAACAATCCTTTTTCTTGTCAATGTTTTCAAGAGTCTGGACTCTAGATCCAATGTGTATTTTTTCCAGTGTTGATATAAATATAGCGGAGCGGAGGTATGGATCACTCAGTACACTGGAAAAAAAAAAACACATTGGATCTAGAGTCCAGACTCTTGAAAACATTGACAAGAAAAAATACCCTTGATTCAATCGGATTTTTGCTTGAATCAAAACGAAATCCGCTTCAAGTAAGAAGCTTGGTTCTTGATTTAAGCTAGATTCTGATTGAATCAAGAGTACTTTTCCTTGTCGATGTTTTAAAGAGTCTGGACTCTAGATCCAATGTGTTTTTTTTTTTTTTTTTTTCCAGTGTGCCTTGTCTACTCTTGGAAAAAACCGCTTAGATCTAGAGTCCAGATTCTTGAAAACAATGACAAGGAAAAATACTCTTGATTCAATCGGATTTTTGCTTAAATCAAGAACCCAGATTCTTAATTTAAGCGGATTTCCTTTTGATCCAAGTAAAAATCCGATCGAATCAAGAGTATTTTTTCTTCTCAATGTTTTCAAGAGTCTGGACTCTAGATCCAATGTGTTTTTCTTCCAGTATTGTCTAGTGGTCGATTGACTTAGACGCTACCTACAATAAAAGCAACTAATCATAAACTCCGTTATCCTATGTTGCAGGTTACTCGGACCAGTACATCCCCTCCTCGTACGACTTCAAGTCGGAGGACTCCAAGTCGATCCTGGGCCACGATGGCGGGATCCCGATCTTCCGGGCGCGGAGCCAGGAGGAGACTGAGGCGGCCCACGACCTCCTGGAGCTCTCCCGCTCGCTGCCGCCTCTCCCGGCGCCGGCGGTCGCCCGCATCGCCGTCAGCTCGCCGCACCCGCACGCCGCGCCCGCCGCCGCCCACTCGGTCGAGTACATCATCTACCCGCAGACCTACCCCGGCGCCGCCTCCCCGCTCACGCCGACCACCTCGGAGTACTCCTCGGACGCCGAGAACAACCCGAACCCGCAGAACGACGTCAAGCCTGTGATATACACCTACGACGCGCTCCTCATCACCGACGGACGCTCCAAGACAAGGAAAGAGCTGCCTGTTGAGGTAATTGTCCATCCTTCCTGGCTCCATCTCGTCGTCTTCCGCACGAAGGAACGTAACTTCATTTCAAGGTTGCCAAATTGGGTCAAACAATTTATTTGTTAAACAATAACGGACCGCGTTTAACAGAAAGGAACCAAGCCACATCAGCCATTGCCAAACTTAACTCGGCAATTTAATTTTTTACGAGAGAACGTTTGTGCGGATTCTTTTAAAAATTTTAAGGAATTTGCTTCGTATTACGGAGAATATTCACTGAAATTTGCACAAAAATCCGAACGACCATTTTCATGTATAAAAATAAATTGCCCAGCTAAATTTGGCAATAGCTGATGTGGCTTGGTTCCTTTCTGTTCAACGCAGTCCAAATGTACCGGTGCAATTTTATCCAAAATTTCCCTGATTTTTGCATGAAATGTGAGGAAAAATCAGCGCAATTTTCAGTCAGAAATGCTCAAGATTCTCTTGGTTAATATGCAATTTCCGAGGGGAAATTTGGCATCAATGAAATGGAGTTACGTTCTTTCGTGAAGGAGACGACGATCTCTGCCGTCCTCAGCAAAAACGCCCTAACTCCATACTAGATTTGTCGGCCTCCTATGCTGCCGTTATAGCGCAAAGAGAGCCGTAAGTGCAAAAATGAAGTTTTGAGAAAATGGGCCCAGAAGCTTCTGAGTGAAACATTTTATTGAAAGAGGCCTCCGTTCTTTGTCAAATCGCAACTAATCATTCAATAGACTGTTAGAAATCATTTGGGAGATTAAAACTCGACCAATTTTGTTTTAAAGTACATGAAAAAGGTAAAATTCAGTTTCATGTTCGGTTAGTATTTGGCAAGACAGCCGTAAGTGCTATCTCCTGCGTGCTTTTGTGGTAGCGTGTTGGACACACAACAAACACACTTTCAGGTTAGAAATCGGCAGATGAGGGCGGCGTTCCTCTTGAAAGCACTGTTTTCATTGGCTCTCATGCACCTATGGCTGTCTTGAAAAAAACTATGTCATTTTTTGTGCACTTACGGCTTTTTCATACGTCTCGTTTTCATTAAATTAGGATGAATTTGGCTGTTTTAGCTGTCTCAGTAATTACATCTAAAAGAGTTTAGACGAATTTTGAAGAAACTCGATTTCGAAAATTTTGCACTTACGGCTCTCTTCGCTAACATGGCAGTGCTGGCTGCATCTCTGCGGTCCTCAGCAAGAACGCCGTAACTCCATACTGGATTTGTCGGCCTCCTATGGTGTAGTGGTTGTAGCGCTAGCTCTATTATCGGGAGGTCCCGGTTTGATACCCCGCCAGGCTATACCGGAGTTTGATGGTCTCAAACAATGGTTGCCTGGGACTGGTTGTAGGGACGGTGGGGGACGGGACTAAAGCGCAAGGATTAGCCCTTGTGGGCTACTTGAAGAATTAAAAAAAAAAAAAAGCTATGTCACATTTTTACCGAAAACATGTTTTACTACGCCCGTGCCCCACGATCAAATGAACCCATCAAATACTTATCAAATGCAAGATGGCGGTTTCATCAACATTTGACGGCCCGCCAACTTTTGATAAAGCGGACTTGCGCGAAAACCAGTGCGCATCTCAGCCATCTTGTGTTTGATGAGATCATTTGATCGTGGGACGCGGGCTTTAACGAAAAACCAACTACCATTCATCCCTCTCAGTTCTGAAATAACTGTGGCACACCACTGTGAATTCAGATTTTCAGAATGAAGCATCGTTGCGGTCCGGTTTTCTCGTAATAGAGCAGTATGTGCGGAAGAAAAATGCGAAGCGTTGATTGGAGCTACGGCGTTTTTCCTGTGGATAGCAGATCTTAGGCCTTGTATCCATGAGATATTTTCATGGGATTCCCAGGGTTGCCATAATCAGGGAATACCGAGAAAACCAGGAAATGTCAGGGAATTTTAAAAAGTCAGGGAAGACCTGCTGGAAATGTCAAAGAAAATGACGGAAATGTGAGAGAAAAATTTACAGGTCTCCTATATTTCCTTTCTACAATAGGTTTGACGTTTTGAACAACAAATTTTGTCTGAAGACTTTTTCGAATCATGTTTTTTTAAGCACCTGGCATGTCCTCAATTGTCAGGGAATTTCGCCGAAATGTGACCGAGAAATCAGGGGAATATCAGGGAATCTCATTATGTAAATTTGGTGGCAACTCTGGATTCGTCCCTGTGAATATTCCCGCTTGCAAAGTACTGCAAAATCGGAACAAAATTGACTAACTCCAAATTAATACTAAGTGCCAAGTTGGAGATCTGTAGAAATTCAAGACCTACTGTAAGAAAAGGAAGAATTGGAGGTTATTTTGCTATTAGGAACTACAATTCCTTGCTGGAGCTAGAAACAACGCATAGGCCATTATTTTTCCTATGCACGTGAGTGTTTTCACGAATGAGCTAGAAATTATAGGTCCTAATTGCAAAATTTAGTTCAACTGAAAGCAAATGGACCACTAGACAAGGTACAAATTTCAGCATTCTGATGCATGTTCCTCAACCAAAATTTAACGTAAAACACGATGCGGACAGCGAAAATTACCTAAATCAATTCCCTACGAAGATATTTAAATGATTCTTGATGCATGAATTCAAACCACTCGCTGATGAAAACTCAATGCTCCACGTGATACACATCGCGCGCTAAACGTTATCATGATAGTCTCTGCGATATAAAACTCTGGAAATCTCAATCTTGACGCTTTGACTCAGCTGAAGCAAATTGCTTATGGTTTGAACAACACATGGTGGGAAATGAACATTGTTCAATTTAGAAGCTTGCTGAAACCGTCGTGGTGCGCAATTTGACTCACGTAGAGCTTTGAGTTTCTTGTGAGGGGGCAGTTTAAATTCTTCGTGACCAGTGTGAAATAAACGACTTCGCATTCCACAACCCGCATGGCGCACAACCCGCCTTCCATTACTACACTTCATCTAGCGTTGCGAGTTCACTAATTACTTAACACGACCAGCATGTAATTTAAAGTCGAAAATTTAAAGAAAAACTAAGAAGAAAGGGGGAAAACCATTTACACGATACACAAGTTTCTCCCCGCTAAAAATCGGTCCCCACCCGCCCACCGGGAGAGCCGCGGCGTGCCGTAAACTTGCCCACAATTAATAGGTCAGGGTGTGAAAATGTAGGCAATTTGACATCAAATTCGAAATTAGCGACTCAAGAAACATCAGTTACGAAACTCCCGTGATCTTTAAGTCATTATCCGACTTATTCCTTCGTATTCTTCAGTTTTGGACCATAGTCCGGCGCTCATGAAATACTCCCCTGTGTTTAATCGGTGAAATAAAAACGTTAATATCTTCGTTAGGAGTTGGTTATAGTAATTTTCGTTGCGCGAATCGTAATCTGCGTGAAATTTTGGTTGAGAAACACGTATTAGTTTGCTTACATTTGGACGTATTTCTACCAAACAGACCTATGTGGAGGTGAGAAATATGGGTGCTCGTTAGTTCTCTGGCCGTAAGAGTGAATGAGAATAATAAAGCGCCAGTGACGTCAGCGGCAATGATGCAGCCGAGTATCGAGGGGGAATCGTCGTCGGAGCGCTGTAACTCATGAGCCCTGTTCACAACGCTCTCGCCCCATACTCGCGGCTCATGACTGCCGCATTCAGTTGACACATAGGTCTGTGTGATAGAATGTGATATCCCGCTTTTCCAATTCTTCAAAAGGAATCACGCCCTCTTTTACATTGTTTCTTATGCAGCTTCGACAAGCACACCCCATATTTCTCACCTCCACATAATTCTGTTTCATAGAAATACGTCCATTTGTACCTTGTCTAGTGGTCCATTGTGTGATGTTTTGTCTTTCCACTCCATCGTTCGTGTTTGTTGTCTCGCAATACTTTTTCTGAGTTTGTTGATTTTCTTTTCCTTTTTGATGAAAATCCAGGTTGAAATGAAAGAGTTCTCGTCGAAAGGCAACAAGTACACGTGCACGGAGTGCGGGAAGCAGTACGCGACGTCCTCGAACCTCTCGCGACACAAGCAGACCCACCGAAGCCTCGATTCCCAGTCCGCCAAGAAATGTCTGACCTGCGGGAAGGCCTACGTGAGTATGCCCGCGCTGGCCATGCACCTCCTCACGCACAAGCTCACCCACGCCTGCGGGATCTGCGGCAAGATGTTCTCCCGGCCCTGGCTCCTGCAAGGTCACCTCCGCTCCCACACCGGCGAGAAGCCCTACGGCTGCGCGCACTGCGGCAAGGCGTTCGCCGACAGGAGCAACCTCCGGGCCCACATGCAGACCCACTCCGCGGACAAGAACTACGAGTGCCTCCGCTGCCACAAGACGTTCGCCCTCAAGTCGTACCTCAACAAGCACCTGGAGGCGGCCTGCCAGAGGGAGGAGGACTCCAGCAGCGAAAAGGATTACGGCAACGAGTAGCATTCGGCCGCGCCGCGCAACTCTGTCATCAGGTTTGCCGGCGCTGAGAAACTCGATTAGACTCCGCTAGGGGATTTTCTTTCATCGGTCCAATTCTCCATTGGTCGAGTCTCAATTTCTCGATGAGTCGATTTTCGATATTTCAGGGGTCGCGGCTACTTTCGAATTTAAAACAGTGCATGCGAGTATAAAACACTTGAAATGAGGTTCCTTTAAAAAATAAATGCTTTTTGAACGAGCATAACGTACCGTTCTGACACATACGTTGTTTTTTTGCTTCGAAAGCACTTATGAATCAAACAAAGCTAGGAAATTCAGTGAAACAGCCTCTCCCCCCCTCCCTTGCATGAAAGGTCGAAATTTTACTTCTTCCAGAAATGTTACTCAGATTATGCTCCAATTACTTGAGTAAAGAAAAAAAATACCAATCGTGTCATTTTATTTTTTCTTTTACTTTATGGCTCCGTTCGAAGTATAATTAAAACCCGTCAATTCTTAACAAAAAATACAAAATCCATGATAAATTTTTCCTAAAATCATTATTCTGAAGGTAAAAATATCGTGCTTTATCCGTCTCTCTTTTCTTTGAAATGAGGAATTTCACATGAGTGAAGTTCGAAAGTGCTCAACCCACCAAACTATTCTCGTCAACACCCTAAGTACCTGTAAACGTACCCTTCGTAAGTACCTGTGTACTTAATTTGGTTTGACTGTAACTGGTGAGTATTTTAATGTTGTATAGTTTTCCGTTGTTTTTTCCTTAATTATTTCGTTACAAAATTTAAATTCTTGCAATGAAACTAGTCTTGGCATATGTACATAGTTCAAGGACCTAGGAGAGACCTTTTTTTTTTCGATCCTTGCTTTATATTGCATTATTTACTGGCTTCATATTTTTCACGTGGGTTCACGGAATCTAGTTTTGTTGACGATATAAGTGAATGTTTTCGTCAACCAACGAATTATAAGTTAGAGGCTCGCTTTTAAACAATATCTATGGTTGAGCAACTTAATCATAAAATGATGTCTGCGAGGTGCGTGATTTTTCTTTTCTTTTCTGGCTCTTGAATTATTAAAAATTATGCTCAAAAATTCTTGCGGTTACCGCGGGAAAGCTTACACATTCCCCGCATTGCCATTACCTACAAAATTCCCTCTAGTCATTTTGAACAAAAATTAAAGATAGGTATTTATGCATTTATTTAGTTTATTTACTGTATTTTGGTTAATTTAAATTGTTTTGTGCTAGGCGCACCTCAAATTTGCGACATAAAATGTGACAAATATCCGAAATTTTCTACACTAACTCACACTAAAATTTTCTAGTTCCACCATAAATTATCTTCATTCAGGGACAAAACCCGTGAATTCACTTTGATGAAGCAATACACGGTCAAACAAGCCTCTGAATTCCTCTGAACATTGTAAAGTAAAAACTGCTCAAATCTGTAGAGAAAGGTCTATGAAACAAATTAATTATGAAACGGTCAATGATTCATTTCAAAAATTTGAGAATTGCCAAATTGCCTCCAACACCTCCTCATTTTTGAGAAAAGTCATGAATATTTTCCCTGCAATTTTTAGATAATATAGACCTAATCGCGATTGAAGTCTCATGAAAATCCGAAGAAAGATATTCACGAAACTCGCTGAAAATTGATATCTCATCAAAGGAAATTTGCCAACGTCTGAGGGTTACGCGCCGTTTTTCTTTAAGGTGGTAGCGTGATTCTTGCTCAGGACGGCTGTATGGGGGTTGTTTCAGGTGGGTTCATTCAGACAACAATGCGCTTCAGAACGACTGAAATGAGAAAAAGCAACAGTTATTATCTTAACTTTCCAGTGCCGTAAACTCGCTCTACCGCTGTGGGAGGGGCGCGGAGGTGGGCCGGGGGGGGGGGCGGCGGCTGAGTAATCAATTGACCCAGTTATTCCAATTTCCACTCGAAATCCGTAAGGGCCTGCTTTGACTCGTCAGCAGTCAAAGTTGGGATCGCGAAGCCAAATTCAATTATCGAATTTGAAAAGCGGGTTTAATTTTCGGATTTGAAAGCGCCCTGAAAACAATTAAACACCCCTGACGTAGGCGTACCCCGGAACTCCGGCTGGCACGCGGTTCCGCAAAACCCCGAACTTGAGTCAAAGAGCCCTCCCCCCCCCTTCCCTTCCAAGGCCCCGCCGACCCCTCCCCCGCGACGGATGTGCTGTTCATCGTCGAACAACGATGGATTCCAAGGAAATGAGACTCTGTTGTGCCTTGCTGCGGTGAACTTCTCGAATTTCGAGTGTGATACATTGAGCACAAACACAGAATTCCGTGCGTAACATTTATTAACCTTTGTCGGATTAAAGGGCGGAGGGCTGAAGCGGGGCGCTGTTCTTTGGGGCTTTTTCGCTGGAAATAATTAAAGGGACACTGTTGTCGAGTCGATTATTTACTCCACCGTACTGCCGTACTAAGGAAGAACGTTGTGTAAGCCTTAAGACGTTGCAAAATTTCCTCTCAAAAAATGTATATTCTTGAAGAAAGCTATGAATAGTTTTGCTTAAAATTTTCAGAAATTTTACATCGAAGTGCACACAAAATTCCCCCAAAAATAGACAGGAAAATATGTATACATTTTTCTGAAAAATCGTGATTTGTCAAAGGATATTTAGCAACGTCTGAAGGCTCCTGCAGTGTTCTTTTCTCTACACCCTCCCTCCCCTTCACCCCACACCCACCCCAAAAGTATAAACCGACAGCTTTTCAGGCTGCAACCCCCGATTTATTTTGAAATGCAGGGATTTTTTCAGAATTCATCCAAATGCAATAATTTTGTCCTTTTAAAAATCAGAAAAGTTACTTTTAATATACTAATTACCTATAAATTTCATAGCCAGATTCAACATAAAAAATCACTCAAATGCTTAGAGAAGGAACAGACAAATATTTTGGACTACTTCGTCGACTGAAGAACCAATTAGTGGCATATTCTTCAACAAAAAATTCAATCAGTTTACAATGAAAAATAATCATTTCAACCGTCAATTGTTATATCCCATAAATCTTACTCACTCATGCGTGACTCATTGATATTTGTAAATTAGTGCAGTTGCAATGTTTTGCACACTCATTTTGACTCATCGAAGTGTATCGAAGAGAATCTATAAATCCATTATAAATAGTTTATATTTTTAGACTGTTGATATGTGCATAGTCATTTATATCCATCGTAGATTAGCCAGGAATTAATGCGAGAATTTGTTGATTAATTCCTGTCCTTTAATTTTTGTGTTCTCTTAGAAACCCCACGCTCATCGTCTCACATATGTGTGTATCATGATCAGAAGTGAGATGAAACGCCAAAATACCAGACCAATTGTCTGGGTTTTTGGTGTTTTCTCCCACAAGCAACTATGCACATTTGTGTCTGTACATTCCTGAATGGCCTTTTCGTTCAACGCATGCAATTATTTTAAATTTAGTGTTTCGTGATCCAATAACTTATGACCTGCTGGTGTTGTGCTTAAGTAAGTGTTCGTTTCATTATAATACTTTGACTCCAATTTTTCCCCAAGCCATTGAAGCAAGGAGGAACCAAACACTGGCTGAGGATGAAATACTGTCTCAATTTCAGCAAACTGAATTTGCTGAGGAGGCATTTTATTAACAAAGTAGAATTTCCTAGATTATATACTTGCGTAGATCTCTCTGTATTCGGACATGATTTTGTATTATTATGTTGGCAGCCCACAGTTTTCCCTTAATTTGTACAGTTCTGTATTTGAGATATTTATAGAGGTTATTTTATTACACTTTTTTATAATGTGTACAGTATACATCAGTAGTTTCTAGGTGGTAGTGAACCCTTTCAACCTTGGCTATTCGCTAGCTTGGTAAAGTCGTCTTTATAGTTACCCGCAATCATTGCATTTTTCCATGTTTGCATAATTTTCTTTGAGCTTTCCTCATGTCACTACCGAGTTTGCGACGGGCGGGACGTGTTTCTAAATTTATGGCCTCTCTTCCTTGGAAAGAGACAGAAAAATATTACCAGATACAATCGGACCAGAATATTATAGTAGGTCCAAAAATGACCCTAATACACTAAGAATAATGGATTTTAGCGCACCTTTTCGAATGATTTGATGCCATTCTGCTCATATTTTTTACCACGGAAAGCTTCAAAAAACAGCTATGATCGCTAAACAGAAGAGACCGAGACTGATGCGTTGCCATTTACGGATTTTAATGCCGAATAAAAAGTCTCAGGTTTCGTGAAATGGACTAGCTTCTGTAACCTATGAGTATGCAGTCCGAAAATTTCCGCAAGTTTTCCAGGAAAGGATTTCAATTCTTAATAGGTGGAGTAATCTCAAATTCAACGTTGCTTATTTACCACGTTTACTTATACACTCCGAAACATATATTTTTGGGGTATATTTTGAATTGCCACCGTGTTCTTTGAATTACTTAGCGAGGACGTAATTGAATCGGTTTCTGTTAGACAGGCATCAAGAGCCCTGGTGTCTTACGTGATCAACGGAAGCCAGAACTCATGGATTTCGGACTTACGACCGTCTAACGGAAACCGATTCAATTAAGCTCTCTCTCTGCACATTTTTTCCGTTTGTTCTTAACTTTTACCTTCTGCTGATAATAATTAGTAACAGTACTTATAGTTATAGTATTTATACAAGTAGTATCAGATGTAGGAATCAGTGGCGAGGCGTGAATGATCGATTATCGATATTTCCCCTTTTGAAGCTACGATAAGGAATCGATCATTAAGGTGTTCGTTTTGAACACCCTGTTTATCGATCCTTTGCCACGTGTTTAAACGGCAGATGAATCGATATATCACAAAGCACGTCTCGCCACTGGTAGAAGTAGTTTTAGCGAATCACGTATTATTCAGTCTGACCATTCAAAACGCTTCAATATTTTTTTAAACATTTAAAAGTACCCTCACTCCTTCACTCGCTTGTGAATATATTTTTTTCATCTCTTTCATATACTTAAAATATTTATTTTAAGTTTATGACCGGAAGTTGCACAGTTTTTTTCTTTCAATTCATTACAGGGTCACACATGAAGAAGAAAGGAACCAAACCACGTCAGCTGGCGCCAAATTTAATTTTTTACACGACAACAGTTGTGCGGATCTTTGTGCAAATTTCAGTGAATTTTCTGCATAGTGCGAAGGCAAGTTCCTCAAGATGTTCAAAGGAATCTGCACGAGCGTTCTCTTGTAAAACATGAAATTGCTCAGTTTAGTTTGGTAAAAGCTGACGTGACTTGGTTCCTTTCTGCTGAACGCGATTTATTTTGTGTTGAACCAAAGATAACTGAAATAACGCTTGTGTTCCGAGTAGGAATGGTTTTTCTGAGTTTTCAGCAAGTCGTTAAGCGAGCTAAATCACTCGTAGAATGTCAATCTAGTAATGTATGAGTTATGATGCAATGTGGGAATAGACGCTCTCTGAGTGAAGCAGATGTCAGCTTAGCGAATAGCCGGGCCCGAAAGCGGATCATATCTTTTGCTCATTAATTTAAGTTTGCTGAGAATTGTAAGTTGATTATTCGTTCATGGTGCTGTGACTTTGGACTGTAAATTCTGTATTCAAAACCGTCGTCGTCAAGAAAGTCAATACAGTTTTAATGCATTTCAATCGGTAATCAATTTAAGAATTTGAAATTCTACCCTGCAACAATTTATACAAAATTTATAACTCTTTCGCAAAAAGATTTCAGCGCCTTAAAGCATGCAGTCCCATGCTGGAATGTCATTAATTTTTTCTGGGAAATTAAAAGGAAATATTCATTATGACTCGATAAGTTGTATGAAATACAACTATATTTGAATATGTGGAATTCAAAACATTATAAGTTTTATATATACAAGCAAAAATATAGTCTAAAATTAGTCGTGTAATGAAATAAAACTTTCATTGTGAAATCTTCTTAACATTTCAAGTGTCAATTAAACCCAAATCCGAAAGGCTTGAAGATTGTTCATTATAAAGCAGGGGAGAAAATGCATGATTGACGACAACGGTTTTTGTCATTTTCAAGTTTCATTTCATGACCAAAATTGTAAAGTTGCACGAGTGTTTCATTGCACTGTGACGTTTGTAAAGAAAAGCGAACGAAGAATATCATTCTTCAAAAATGAATGTTCATTCGAAAATTGCTTTAGCATTTTACGGCGCATTAATCTCTGGGTATTTTTGGTGAATTTTCACCATAATCTAAATATGTTGATAAATATGAGATATACCACAGTCTTTAACGACAAATTGTATCACTTCAAGGCAACAAGTGCAATGTGCAGTTTACGTTTGAATAGGCCAAGCATGACCGCGGGGATCTTTCCACACCTTAAATTCTGCGTGAAGTATATGTTCTTTGTAAATTGCGCTAACACACTAATATGGGACGGTTATTTTAACTAACAATTTTGTTCACAGTATACTGACTCTTCATGTTAAATTCGTGGCATCACCATTTTTTTCAAAATGCACGAAGTATGAAAACCGAAAAAATCAATAAAAATACACTTTTTTTCTGAATGTAGTAATAGCTTTTAAATGACCATTGAGCATTGTCCAAAATTTTGTACGAATATTGAAATAAACTGTTGATTTGCTCCCTATATGATTTTAACACCAATTTAACTTATGTCATTTTCTATTTTAAGAGTATGGTTAAGTGAGTTTTGGGCCCATTTACTTACGAATGCATGTGCACTAGATTAATAAAATTTGTACCAAAGCTTTAATTGATCCCTCGAAAATTGCAAAAACTTCCTAGAGCAGACCCGGCTTAATACCTCCGATTTACATGATATCCTCATTTTTTATATAACGAATCCTGAGTAAATATGTTCTAGCTTGACCCTTGATCCTATTTTTTGAAAGTCAATTTTAGGTATATTGAATGTACGCGGAGGCCAAGGTTCTCGATTTAACAGGCTTGGAGAACATTCTGAAGATATTTGTATGCAAATCCAATGAATTTTTATGAGGAAAGTTGAGCTTTGCCAAAATCTAGAAAACAAATCGCTCCAACGAACACTTTCATGTAATATCATGCTCTTCAATTATCTTTTTCTGTTTTTGGAGGGGGATGTGTTAATTTGTTTGATTAATTAATTAAACGGTCAAGTGTGATCAAGTAAAGGACTGAATAAAATATGTTTAAACTCATACAAAGTAAAACTTGCAATCAAGTTGCATCAATGTCTTCAGCTTAAATCGGGAATAGGTGTGGTAATGGGCTTCAAGAGCCTATATTAAAAGATGAAAATAATTACACGTTTGCTTTCATTTAGTTGTAAATGACTCATCTATAGTTTTACAAAGGCTGGGAATGATTGTTCACGTTTGTTTCTGGCAAAATATGATTTTTCATAGTCGTTTTCAAAATCAATCATAATCATTTCAAATATGATTCGTATACCATCACAGATAGGTCCTCATAAAATTACAAGCTGGAACATCCCGAAATTCTTACCATCGATTTTACGAGACCGTATCAACAGACGTAAGTGCATTGTGTAGCATATTTGATGAAACTTACCACGGTTTATATAGCCCATGTGAAATATACATTTCCATTCTGTCAATTTGTACCCTTTTAAAAAAAATTATTATTTTTTTAATCATTTTAATTCATTAACATTTCTGCGATCTTTAATAAAGATTTAATTCATGTAAGTGTGTTTTGTTATTTCAACCACCTGACACGGTTTAAGACTGGATTTTCCGCCTCACATACACAACTCTCCCCAAAAATGTTGAACATTACCAAGATTAGACGCTTTTCATGATTTTTAAAGTTTTTTTTTTCTCAGAAATCATGCAAACTGTGGTCATTCTCCCCTAACATGGCAACCTTGGGTTATTTTCTCATGTGAAACAATCCATATTTATAGATACGTACTGCTTCGCATCAATTGCTTGCTATGGAGTCATATGGAGGGGAAAAAAGGTGTTGTCTACTTGCAAGAAACGCCACTAAATGAAAATTATTCAAAATAGAAATAGTCGAATCACGTGAATATTCTAATGATATGGGAGGTCATCTAAGAAATAGAAAATAGAAGCGTGGTGCTCTCAAACTCACTTTAAACGTTAAACGTTACGCTAAAAGGCCGTAACGTGTAATACAACTGTTCTACCCTTCAAGTAGCTCAAATTCTGTAGTCTCTGAACTGAAGGCGACTTAACTTTCTTACTAGTGTTCTTTTACTCGATTAGAGTCCAGAGAAATGTCTATAGACATACAGTCATGCGTTTGTGATCATTTTGTATGCACAAACCTCGAGGCAAAACGTTTTAAACTTTCTACCATGTTTTGTTGTGATGTTTGAGGCCCTCACACAGAGTGATGACCCTACCTATGATTTAACTTGAAAATATTGACGGATAGGGAAAGTGACTCTTTCATGATATGGACCACATTTTACGATAAGGAACCACTATTTCTGGCTCATTTTAGAAACAGCATATATGCCATTGGTTTCCTTACGTAGAAAGGTGCTTTTATGGAAGAACCGGCGATAAAGGGAACTTTTTATGATATTGGAGATTGATCTCAAACAGTGACATTACTGTGCCCGGTGCACAATTTCACGTAGAAATATCAAATCCAATTGCAAAAAGGCCCAACTTACACCGATTCTTGCGCAAGCCGTAGCAAAGGTGCAATGCGAGAAGTATTTCCGCAGTCTTGTAGGCGCTAATCTGCGCTTCTCGGCGCGCGCTGAACGCACTGCGTTTGGCGCGGTGCGTGAAGTATTCCTTCAATCTTGTAGGCGCTACTGCGCGTTTCTCGCCGACCGATCTGCGTTCGGCGCGATCAGTTAAACTTGCGGAGCCAGCGTTTCTCAACAACGTTGCCAAATTTCCTTTGATAAATCAAGAATCTCCTGATAAGCTTATGAATATTTTTTCTCCAATTTTTTTCAGGTAATTTTATTACCTGTTCAAAATTCACAAGTTTTCTAGGAAATTTTTACTTTATCAGGCGAAAGTTAACAAAGTTCCGAAGTTCTGACATCAGTCCAGCAGAATACATAGATGGCGTTCTTCAAAAGGGTCCAAGGCGCTCTTAGCTGAAGAACGACCTATCGGCGGGTCAATTCCCTAGCTAGATAGGCGCTTTCATAAAAGTCTCCTTGTAACGTGCCTTTTTCATCAACGTAGTTCACGTTGTGTGTTACTGGCTTCTCGGAACCTCTGATCCGCTTACGACGACGCAACGCAAATAAACGAGACTTACAAAAAGACACATTTAAAAAAAGAACAAAGTTCATTATGACATGATCCCCTGTTATACATGTATTCTTATGGATCTCAGGGCCCATGCTAGGATGGATCAACTTCCTTTTGCTTTAAATACATCCGATGGATCTTCACGGGGTCCAATCGGGCTCCCGAGTATTTCTGAGAATCGATTCAATCGGTGTTAAAACGTATCATTCAGTGGCGTGGCGTGAATAATCGATTATCGATATCTCGCCATTTGAAACTATGGTAAATAATTGATTACTTAGGTGTTCGCTGCGAACACCCTGATAATTGATCTTTTTTCATAGGTTTAAATGGCATAACAATCGATATATCGCAATTCACGCCACGCCACTGGTATCGTTCCTGTTTCCCGCTGAGCCACGATACGCAACCATTTATTCCGCGTTTCGGTCTCATAGCGGAATCGATTCAACAGGGTTTGAACGTGGGCCGATCTGATTTGGGATGTTCCAAACGCGCACATTCACAAAATGAGATGTCCGATCGCTATGAGGTGCGAGATGCGAGCAACAAATCTCTGACGTCAGATCAGCGATACTGCGAAGCACTTTTTTATTGCGGAGTGGTGTGTTGATGCCAAACGTTGAGACGATGAGAGAAGCGTTGAGACGTAATTTACTTAAACATGTTGCGTCTAAAAACGCTCAATGATGCCAACTCAACAAGAGTTATGACGGATAAAAGTTTGCGGTACGGAAAAAATATTTTTTGGAATTGTTTCTGAAAATGTTTTAATCTTCCGAGTTTGAGGCATGAATTTGATGAGTAATGATACAATTTTAGCCCATGTTTAAAAAAAACCTATATCTACACTTTCTGAGACTTGATCCGTAGAAACCAACAAAGAGTACCGGCGAAACCTCATAATATTCCGTTTTTAAATCCAACTTGATAAAAGTATAAATAGAGCTCTACTGGAAATTTTTCCCTCGTGCATGGTCACAGTTACCTATATAGATCGCAATTTGCAATAAGGAACTACAGTCTTTGGCTCTTCTATAAAAGCACGAATCTGCATAAGAAAATCAATGGAGCATACGTTGTTTCTAATGAGCCAGAAATAGTGGATTCTTTATTACAAAATGTAATCCATATATTTTTCTATGCCCCGACGGCGCATATTTCTCTCTTCCCAATGAAAACCACCATGAACCCTCTGAAAAAGAGTAGATGTAAACCCATTCAGACACCATGCGCCTAATAATGCACGGTCGTTTAAACGGAGCCTTCAGAGAAATCAAAAACTTACCATCTCAGACCAAGTCTCAGATAATTCCAAATGGTTTCAAATATTAAAAAAATATTTTAAAAGCGGTAATGGTAAGAGAAGAAAAATATTGAAGGTGACTTTAACTGGACTTCAGGGCTTATAGGTAAAGCCCTTAACATCGCTTCATTCAGGGTGTGCCGTTAGCTCATGGACTGTCTTCCTCGAGAAATGTCGAAGAAGCTCTGACTTCATCAAATTTCTAACATTCTAGGCAGCATTCCAATACTGCCGTGCTAAGGAAGAACGCCGTATGAACCCTCATACGTCGCTAAATTGATTTTGGTAGAATACGAATTTTCAGGAAACCTTGCGAAACATAACCGTCCAATTTTGCCGAGAATGTTCTTCGCAATGTGATCTAAAGTATCAGAATATCCCAAACAGAAATATTCATCATTCGTCTCAAAAATAATATTATAAAATGGAAAATTTGTCAACTCTCGGTTGTTCATACGGCGTTCCTCCGTAGCACGGCGGAACACCGGTTGACCCCTACGACGGCGTCGGAGAATGCAGCCAATTCACACTTGAGCAGATTTTCCCTGAAAGGGACCGGGAGCCTTCTCTGCTTCGGCAAGAACAACGTATACACATAGAGTGCCTCCGACTCTTAGTCGGTTCTTACTCGAAGGGATGTTATCTAATGTTCGAATCCGATCGGCTCCTTCCAAATATCATTAATTAAATCAAATTCAAATCGTAAAAGCCATTCATTACCATTCATTCATCGTTGACGTCACCCCTCTCTCACACTAGCGCAGCGTCACGTCAACGCTGAGCGACTTGAATTCTACCGTGCTAAGGAAAAACGCCGTATGAACCTTCAGGCGTTGCCAAATTTCCTCTGAGAAAATACGAATTCATTGGGGGAATTGTAAATATTTTTCTTCCAATTTTTCAGACTATTTTGTTCGCAATTTAATCTAAAACATCTGAAAATTTCAAGGAAAAATACGCATAAATTTCGTCAAAGATACATGTTTTATCCGGGGATATTTGGCAACTCTCGAATGTTCATACGGCGTTCTTCCTTAGCACGGCAGAATTCCGTCGATCGTTTCACAGACTGCCGAACGTGACTGCGCGTCGATGTTGCGCGATTAGTTTTTACTTGCAAGTGGGCCTGTTGCAAACTTCAGCCGGAGCAAGACGAGGATTTATTTCCCGTAGAAAATGGCTCTAAAATGACGATTAGCGTAACGGGGAAGTCTGAGATACACTCCGAACTTCACAATCTGCGAAGGAAATATGCGCTTTTTTTAAGCTTCCCGCTTCAAAACCGATGCTACGGCACAGGTGAACATTTCATAAGAGGGGTCAGTCCATCTAACCCTTGCAAACTACACTAGAAAAAAGAAAAACAAGCAGAAAAATCCAACATGAATATGTTGGAAAAGCGAGCCGAATAACTAAAATGTTGGACACATACCTACTATTTTCACGTGTTTGTTATTTGCATCAATTGGTACTTTTTGCTAAATTTGGGAGAAAATATTGATTCATGAACGTTGAATGTAAATTGATTTTAAAGATTCCGTCCAATTATCTTGATTTTAAGCTGATATGCGGCATTTCGCACGGCCGTGATTTGGGCGAACTGCCGTGCATCGAAATCGCGTTGAGTTAATCTCTTTGGATTTCGAACTGTAACTTCTCTCCTATTCGGCCGATTTTTACAAATGAGGTCTCTTTTTATTTGTACTTTAACGGAAAGTAAGGAAAAACTCGCTAAATAGACGGAAAACAATTTTTGTGAAAATTTGGTGGATCCTGGCGTCACGGTGAATGGTTAATCGGGCGTGGAAGATAATAGGTTCGACGAGGCGACCCTCTCCTCGCCGTCTTTTATTGCCTTGCTCGAAACCTGACACCCAAAGCTATACCGGGAGATAACTGCAGTGGTTTGAGTGGATTTCTGCAGGGGCCACGGTTAGTACATGGTATAAAGAGTCACGAGGCTCATCACAGATTGCACTTGCAGTGCAAGACGCTCATTGGCTAAACAGTTTTGGTGGGAAAGAAGGTTCTAGAGTTGAGTCCTCCGAGCGTAAGAAAGCTTCTATGAGGTTTTTGTCAAATGAAATAATACGGTTTTGACAGGAAAATGTTCTCAAGGGTTCCCAATTAGCAGTTCATTCGGTTTTTTGGTAAGAGACCATTAGGGCTTGACAGTATAATGGTTCAAAGACAAGAAAACGGGTCCGAGGAAAAAATATTTGGACGGCCCGTTGAATAGCATTGGTTGATCGGTGTGCTGTACTATGGTACATCCGAGTGATTTCAAAGAGCGAGCCCTACTGGCACGCTTAAAAAAAAAACAAAAAAACACACATTGAATCTAGAGTCCAGACTCTTGAGAATATCGACAAGAAAAAATACTCTTGATTTAATCAGATTTAAGCTTAAATCAAGAACCAAGCCTCTTAATTTGAGCGGATTTCCTTTTAATTTAAGCAAAAATCTTATCGAATCAAGAGTCTTTTTTCTTGTCAATGTTTTCAAGAGTCTGGATTCTAGATCCAATGTGTTCGTTTTTTCCAGTGTAGGATGCTAACCTATGCAACATTTCCGATATCAACACGCCAAAACACAAGTGACGAGGCGGGATTTTATCAACCAGCGAGTTCAAATTTATAATAACATTCCGTTGATAAATACCACGGTGCTTCCTCACTATGTGCGCGCGGAAGTGTGCACACTTGTACTGAATGACTGATTCAAAAAATTAATCTTCCGTGCCTGTTTCCATTGATAGTTAATAAAAATTAGACCAATGCATTGCGTCAAAAGTTGAATTTTTTGCCTGAACATAAATGGAGATGTTGCATGTGTGAGGAATTTGCGATTTGACCATTGATTCTTATGTAAAAGTTCGCGAGAAACCCGATGGTGCCACTGGTTTTCTCTGAAATCATCTCCCAAGCTCAAAAAAGCTCTCAAAGTGAGGCCAAAATGGAGGGGATATCCCGCCCTACCCTGCGAGTCCACCTCTACATCAAAACAAACTCTCCATGCAAAGATAGGGAGCAAATACATTAGCAGTGATGCCGTGTTTTCAGTTTTGGAGTCCCCAAATAAAGTGGCAACCCTGCCAATGTATTTGCTCCCTAACTTTGCATGGAGAGTTTGTTTTGATGTAGAGGTGGACTCGCAGGGTAGGGCGGGATATCCCCTCCATTTTGGCCTCACTTTGAGAGCTTTTTTTGAGCTTGGGAGATGATTTCAGAGAAAACCAGTGGCACCATCGTGTTTCTCGCGAACTTTTACGTAAGAATCAACGGTCAAATCGCAAATTCTTCACACATACAACACTCCATTATCTCAGTTTATTCACAGAGCGATCGGCCGAGAAATTAAAGGTAGGAGTTTGAAAAGGGAAAGGGGTGTAGAGCGAAGTGTGAACGATTAAATATCGATATTTCCCCATCTGAGCTGAGGTAAGGAATCGATTCTTAAGGCGTCCGTTGCGAACACTCTGTTTATCGATCTTTTCCCTCAGGTTTAAATAACAAACAATCGATTTATCGCGAAGCACGCTACGCTAATGCTGTAGAAGGTCCTGTACAAAGACATAAAGACGGAGCACTGAAAGCAAAAAATGAAGCTTCTAGAGCTTCTTTTCAATCACCTCTACTATTGGCTAGAGGATTGGCGGCGAAATCGGGACAAGTTTGAATTCAAATGTAGGGCGGGAACTAATAAATAAAATTGCGGAAACAAAGTATTTTAGGTTGATTTTTGCCCAAATTCAGGTACACACTCATATTTTATTAACTTTAGGTTAGTTTCGGTCCGTCGTCGACCGACTGATTTCATTTGGGAGTAACGCAGATCTAGAACTGTAACGGCCTGTTTGAACCTGCAGAACCACCATAAGCAGAAGAAAAACTAACTTTATCTGAGATTACTGCCTGTTACCGAGCAAAAGTAGGTGTAATATATTAGGACGCAGACCGAACTTTCTTAATATAATCGTTTTAAGCATTTAAAACACGTTTCGAAGAAGAAATAAGGAAAAATCAAGAGGACAAGTTCAAATCAAATTTCCGTTTGCCGCCATGGATTCCCGCGCTCATTTACACACTCACACAAGCGCGCAGCGCCGAACCTAGCTTCACTTTTTCCCCGTGCTTTTAGATACGAGCACTCCGTCTTTATGTCTTTGGTCCTGTATGAGGGTCGGGCATCCGGTAGAAATCTGAAACTCCTACAAACGAATCAAAACTTCAGTCGCCGGTTGATTGAGTGACTTTTGATATTCTTCGCTTTTTTTCCAATCCATAAATTCTGCTATGCCCCCCGTTAGAAACTGAGGCCTCCGAGTCGGTAAATAAGTAAATAGGCATCGTGTTCCCTTCTGCCTCATATTTTCCAAGTTTGAGAGAGGATGAAGTGAAAGCCCCGGGAAACGTGCTCCAACATAATGAGGGAATAATTTTCGCGGCCATCGAATGAATATTTGAAGAATTGCAGGCTTCAACTCAGTCGGCGAATGTTCTCGGAGCGGTGTTTTACGATTAGTTGTCTTTATTGACGTGCCTTTCTTCTGCTATTGTTGTTTTTTATGACGTTTTCAAATTTGAAACATTCAAGAGTCATTCCGCTGCCCGATGCCCGGGATAAGTACTGACTGGAAAATATTTATGAAGTAAGTGAGCTTGCTTTCTTGCAATGTTCGCTTTGATTTTTCGTATAAAAAACTACGGCATGATATGACACGTATAGGCCTATTCGTAAAATCCGGCCCCGGTTGACATGTCCGAGACATTGAAGCCAAAAATTTCGCGCAAGTAATCACTCACATGTCAACTTTAAATAATTCAAAAATGGGGTTTTTAAAAATCAATTTGTATAAATATTTTTCGAGTGTTTTTAAATTCATCTCTAAATATGAATGTACATAATGTAACATTTTCACGGATTTTTCTTTTATTGCTGCATCTCTGCTTTTTTTTTATTGCTTCCATCGGAATCGCTCCTCTCTTAAACCATCGGGTAAATTACACCGCCTGATTTCCCCCTCCACTCCCTCCCGCCAAATTTTTACTGGACGCCCACGCCGTCTTCTTCCGGGAGGAACCCAATCAAATACGTTTCTGGCATTGAGTGCGTAGAGTCGTAATGTAAATGGGAGAGCTGGCGCCATGTTCTGCTCGACGAATTCCGAGCTCGGTGTGCGCCGGGTTCGGATCGCTTTTTCGATACATTTTCGATCCAAAATGGCGGTGTGGAATACGTGGTAATTCCTATCTCCTTTGTTGTTGTTGTTGTTGTTGTTGTTGTCATCGGATGGCCGGGTACCCATGTATCGCAAACAATCGATTATATATCGAAAAAGTGACCCGGCGTCATCCAGGAGTCTCGGAATTCGGGACATGGAAAATGCTTAAAAGTGGCGCCAGCTCCCCCACTTATATTACGACTCTATGTACTCAATGGTTTCTGGGCAACCTACCATCTGCCATTCTCCGCACGTGTCCATACCAAACCGTGTGTACCAAACCATATACGTGTGTTCCTGCTTACCGCGGTCCAAATATTCCATTTTGGGGTACGCAGGTCCTTCCCCCGGATTTCGGGCCGGGGAGATCGGTGGCCAGGATTAACCCGGGCCTGAATATCATTAAATGTTCAAAGAAGCGGGCTCATCCGGGGTGATACACCGAGTCTTTGACCCATAAATCATACGCGTTTGTCCTTTCATACAACAGGCTCACCGGCGGAATGGGTTCGAGTAACGATCTCCTTTCGCTCCGTTCTAGCCGCGCCGCGCCGGCCATGGTCCTCCTTTGTGAAAAATAATTGTATCGGAATGCACCGCGCCGCAAGTCTACATTTTTCATTCATGCACTGCTTCACGTGGTCGCGTCGTCCACGTTGCCGATGTGACGTGGAAATTTCAAATTTTTCACTCTTCCTCATCGCACTAAAGTGAGTAGCCTTCGCTGATAGACCAAAACGCACATGGGGGAAAAAAAAACACATTGGATCTGGAGTCCAGACTCTTGAAAACATTGACAAGAAAAATGACTATTGATTCAATCAGATTTAAGCTTAAATTAAAAGGAAATCCGCTCAAATTAAGAGGCTTGGTTCTTGATTTAAGCTTAAATCTGATTGAACCAAGAGTATTTTTTCTTGTGAATGTTTTTAAAAGTCTGGACTCTAGATCCAATGTGTTTTTTTTTTTTTTCCAGTGCGTGTGATACAACTATTTCAACCTATGAGTAGTCGAAATTGCAAAGTCACTGAATTGAAGGCGAACTCGGTTACTCACCGCACTGAAGAGAAACGAGTGCGAGGATATATCAAAACCTGTGATACAACTATTTCAACCCACGAGTAGTCTAAATTGCATAGTCACTGAATTGAAGGCGGACTTGGTTGCTCACCGCACTGAAGGGAAACGAGTGCGTTGATATATCAAAACGTATGATACAACTATTTCAACCAACGAGTAGTCGAAATTGTATAGTCACTGAATTGAAGGCGCACCGCAATGAAGAGAAACGCCTGCACTGATAGACCAAAATGTATGTTACAACTATTTCAACCTACAAAAAGACGGAATTGCATAGCCACTGAATTGAAGGCGAACCAAGATGCACCTATTTTCACTGGATTGCATCCCATGTTAATGCCTTACGGACCAAAATATCGACAGCCTAACCATAGTAGACCACATATATCCGTTTGCGACGTTGAGGATTTCCGGTCAGTCTTTATTTTTTCTTTAGAAAACTGGTAACCGTTATTTCTTGAAAATCTTCTCTGTCAGCAGGCTATCCGGATGAATTTCAACCTACTTAGGTGCCTTATTTTCCTTCAATGAATTGAAATAGGAGCGAAAATTTTGAAACACCGCGATGAAGATACGCTGTTTTACACTTTGACCATTGATTTACGATGTTGAGGCTATTTCAACCTTACTCGCGAGAACCTACTGCTTTGTATTTTCACTCAATTGGACCCTATGTCACACGGAAAAAAAAATTGCTGATTCAACAATTCAATTGCTAAAAACAGTGAGTGCAATGTTTCAACGCAGATTTTACAACAAAAAAATGCTACTTTAACCACATTGTAAACTAATTTAACCACATTGTAAACTAATTTAACCACGGGGGTGGTTAAGGTAGCATTTTTTTTGTTGTAAAATCTGCGTTGAAACATTGCACTCACTGTTTTTAGCAATTGAATTGTTGAATCAGCATTTTTCTTTTTTTCCGTGTAATGGCTGACGAATCAGATTGCCGGGATTGCATAACCGCTAATCTGAAGGCGAACTTATTTACTCGCTTGTATTTTCATTCGGTTGAACTCTACGTTGGTGGCTGACCAAAATTGGTAATATTCTTCCAAGATAAAATTAGATGATATCAGTTCATGGTGCTCCAAACGATCACAATGACACTACAATTCGTACCGTTTTTCATAATCTTTGATCATTTTATTTCCTAATTCCTTTCCTCCATACCTCCTCTCACTTTGTTCACTCCCTAAAGTATTTTCACTTCCCTGGTATATTCCAGATTATAGGCTTTGCAGTCGATGAAAACTCAGACCTCATAACCGTTCTTGGAAAAAAGGAAGCCTCAAATTCGAGAACCGAACGGGAAAAAATTGATCCCACATGAAGATACTCCAATTTTACCCTGTTATCTCAGAAATCGGTCGAACCGTGGCAACGTGGGGTATTATCCGCCGTCATGTCAGGGTATTATCTGTTGTGCGTGTTTTTGTTGTTGGTGCATGAAGTTAACGAGTTCCGCGATCGTGCGCGAGATTTTTGCAACGGGGGCGCTATCTGGAGGATGTTATTGAAAACACCATGCACGCGGCATAGATTCGAGATCCGCATCACTGGCTCTTTGTGATGGATTGATTCGGGGATGATCCTTTCAAAACTTACAAAAGTGGATGCGATGAGGTATTTTATGCTTCTGGGAACGGTGGGGAAACTCACATTCGGACCCCCTCTAGCAATAGGAATGGAAGTTAATGGACGCAGGGTGGAAAAAATTAGGGATTTTTTTTTTTTTGCAATTTAATCCTGTCTATTTCTGTTTATTTCGTACCTTAGGAATCAACAACAATTAATAGATATGAGTTTTAACATAGAGATTATTTTATTGTCAGAAGACATCAGGGGGATTTTGGCACATTCATGCTCCGGCTTTCAAATTTTCAGGGATTAAGGTCGAGTAGAATTTGTTTCTGCGGAACCATTTGTCAGTTCTGTGAAAATTTGTCGCCACTACCGGGATTCGAACCCGGGACCTATTGGTCTAGAGTTAGACGCGCCGACTACTAGGCCAACCTGACCGACTAAGGAATTTTAGAATCGCGATGTTTCTATTGTTGCCGGGATTTCCGTAACTTATGACAAAAACCGAAACTTATTTTCCGCACTGTACAGTATTAAAATATTTAAAAATTTCAACTAGCGTGTTTGGAGGTATCAGTTCTTTCCTTTTTTTACTCATATAAGTAACATTCGTGATATATTTTACATCATCATATCGTAGGGGAAACTATACCCATCTCTGCAGAATTTTGTTGAATTTGCGTTTAATTGGAAGAAAAATCCATGACAGTTGAAAACGCATGATAATTTTCTGGTAAAAAAAAGCAATTAGCTAGAGGCGACTCTTGAAAACTATCCACACAGTTTTATCTCTATTTAAATGCATGTAAAACAATCGATTCGTGAGACGAGCTTGCCTCACATAAAATCGATATTTTTAATGGATTTAAATGGAGTAAATAGTGCTGCCAACTTTCAAAATCGCCACGGAAATTAGCGAGTGCAGATTTTGCGACGTTGAAATGCGGTTGCGTTCTTTTGTGCGGGTATTGTCACTTTCCGGCCAAAGTATCACAAGCGCGCCATGCGAAGTTTTTAAATTTCCGCCGCCGTTTTATTTTTTTACCGGAAAATTGTTCAACGAAGTTGTCAAAAAATTTCATTGAATTGTATTTGTGCTGCCGATAAACTTCAGTAAAATTTTCGAACAGATTTAACGAACAACTTCCCTGTACAAAATAAAATGGCGGCGGAAATGTTTAAACGTCACATGGCGCTTATGATACTTCAGCCGAAAGGTGGCAAAATGACGAGTTGTGACTCTACGGTAAATGTCTGACTTTTCCATTTGAAATATTAAGGTTTTTATGAATCATGTAATCCCAAAATTAACGTCTGGTAGGGCTCCTCTTTCTAGTTACAATTTTCACAAAGCTCTTACAACAGCGTCGCTAAAATATCTTGTCCCTGAAATTGATGAGGAGTGCGAGATGTTCATTCTCTAAAAATGAGTTGCATCCTCGTCTATGAAGGAAGTCGCTATATTCAGCCGGGAGATTATTATGACAGCCGCAGCGTTAGGAAGAAAAATAATGGAGCTAGGACAGGGACGATGGAGTCAAGTCGTTGGTATTCAAACTTCGCGCCTGGCTAATAATTCCTCGGCTGCTTAATATTCACCTCTCCGTGGCCAATCTTCTTTAGTTTTCCTCTCCTCAAATCTCGCGTTTAAAAAGTCAGCAGCTTCGCCCTTTCCAATTAGACTTTGTTAATTACACAAGCTATGACGTGGTTGTCAACTCGCCTCTTGCCGCAGCGTCTGCCATCTCTTTCTTATGCACTTTAGCAGAGTGTGCAATAGTGGAAGGAGAGAGACAGAGTGGTACCTGCACACTGAAAAAAAAAATCCTCGGTGTATTTACTAAGAAAAGGGTAAAGTTACCAAGAATTCAGGGTTCTATTTGATCCCAGTTTTTTCTTGGTAAAATTACCATTTATGGAATTGGTAATTTTACCCAAAAATCTCGGTAAAATTATTAAACTTCTCGGTAATTTTACTGGACCTTGGTAAAAACGCCAATATTTTTTATCGACTGTGGTAGAATTATCGAGATAAAATGGCAAAGTTATCGGGAATTGATTACCAATAAAAGTGGTATTCTTACCTGAAAAAAAAAACAGTAAAAATACCAGTTTTTAGGTAAGCTTACCAGTTTGTCTTGGTAAAATTACCAATAAGTAGTAAAAAAAGTGAGATGGTAAAGGTACCAACGGACCTTGGTAAAAACGCCGAGAATTTTTTTTTCAATGCACAGTAAGAAAAATTAACCAAAATTTTGCGTCAACAAAAGCAGTAAAACACAGCCAATTTTTTCTGTTAGTTTTCCCCGCGTCAAATCGACAAAAACTTTGGGTTGAAAGGACCAAATCTTTGTGTTGAAACCTGCGACCTCGTTAAAAATTACGCGGCATTCATACCAGGATTTATCCTGCGGGCTGATTGTTAAAATTCATAGACGAAGCTATGGACGAAGGAGAAAATAGGGATATGATCCTACTGGTGGAAGCGAGTGGTTGTACATATAATAGACAAAGGAGGTAGGTATAATACACTGATTAACGGCAACTTACGAGAGATACTATAGTTAGTCCATCGTTTTCTTCCTTCTACAGGAACCACGCGTTTCAACCAATAGGATTGCTCCATACTCCTTAGGTCTTTTTTGTCTGTATGTCGTAGTATACTGCACAATTTTTAACACTTTATCGGCGCTATGAACACTTATTTTCTATACAAATGACACTTTTACGAAAACTGATTATAGTTAGATGACTTACTTTTTTATTATTCTTTACGCACTATGGCCATTTCGGGCAGGCCGCCCCTCTCAGTCACCTGAAGATGGGCGGCCTGCCCGAAATGACCATGGTGAGTAAAGAATAATAAAAAGTAAGTCATCTAACTACAATCTGTTTTCGAAAAAGTGTTTTTTGTCTGTCACTTTGTCAAACAATATCAACAGTCAGCCCGCAGGACCGCGTCGATGGTAATCATATGCGCTAGCATTTCGCAAATCACAACGTCTGGTTATAAGGAGGAAAATTAGATTCCATGAGTTCCGCAGGAACACAGCAAGACGAAACTGAAACAGCATCATAAGCTTGTTCGACTGTCTCACCCGATTTCCTTGAATCGCCTTCATCGGTCCGGATAGGCAACTCGCTGAAAGCACCTTCTTTGGTGATCGACAGCCGATGAATTACCCACCCTGATAGAAACACGACAAAGAAACCGAATGCTCCAATCGACCAACCTCATATCTCCGTCTCAGCTTAGTGTTATCGCTTTCCGTCAACCATGACAAAATCATCGCCAGGATCAACAGTTTTCAGTTCATCTTTCTTCTGGTTACTCCTGTCATATAAACTCCCGCATGTGGAACGAAAATATAATCTGCCGCAGCCTCTGGTCTGGTTGTTTTGACATAGAAAGTTGACGGCGCAACTCCCATACCACCATCGCCGCGGTTCGCGACGTTGCAAGCTCCTTTCATGTTTTTTTCTTTTCTTTTTTTTAAATGGAAAACTACGCAACGTTAATTCTTAAAAACTTCCATGAGTTTTCTTTTCGGTGCGAAGCGAAGTCTGAAAAAAATTCAAGAAATGTGTTGATTTATTCACCTTTGAAAAATAAAATAGGACCGAAGATTATCAAATGGACCACGAGACAAGGTACGAATTTAAGCGATCTGATACATGTTTCTTAACCAGCATTTTACGTAAAACACGATTCACACAACGAAAATTACTGAAACCAATTCCTAACGAAAATATTAACGTTTTTATTTCACATTGGTTACGAGGAATTTGAACTGCCCGCTCACAAGAAACTCAAAGCTCTACGTGAGTCAAATCGCCCATCACAATGGTTTCAGCATGCTTCTCAATCGAGAAATGTTCATTTCCCACCATGTGTTGTTCAAACTATTTGCAATTTGCTATAGCTGAGCCAAAGCGTCAAGGTTGAGGTTGCCAGATTTTTATATCGCAGAGACTGTCATGATAACGTTTAGCGCGCGATGTGAATCACGTAGAGCATTGAGTTTTCATGAGCGGGTGGTTTCAATTCACGCATCAAGAATCATTAAATATCTTCGTAAGGAGTTAATTTCGGTAATTTTCGTTGTGTGCATCGTGTTTTACGTTAAATTTTGGTTAAGAAACACGTATCAGAATGCTGAAATTCGTACCTTATCTAGTGGTCCATTGACGTATTTCTGTTAAACGGAACTAAGCGGCAAATTGAGTTCCTTTTAGGATTTTAGAATCCCGATAGCGCGCTCTGACGGTCGTTCTGTCAAACGGAACTAAGCGCCATGGAAAAGCATTGCGAGTGTAGGACGGAACTAGAGTCCCTTTATACCCTGAGTTACAACATCTCACTTTGGTTGGGCTCTATTTGGGCTGAAAGTGGCTTAAAAAAATTCCAATTCTGATTGGTTCTCGCTCATGGAGTCCGCCAAGACGGCGTTACTTCGAATGTGAACAAAAGTAATGCAATTATGACTAAATTGTGGTTTATCAAGAGTGAATTGTTATTTTCATCGCACCAAAATGAAAATAGATTCAGAAATTATCCACTAATCAATCTAATTTTATTTTATTGCAATGTCTTAAGTTAGGTTGTGGTCAGTTTCGTTGATGTTGTTGTTTTTGGAAGACGGACATTGCAAGATTTCTTATCCTTATCCCTCAATATCGTTCGTTTGAGTGCACGCCTTTGTGCCTCCATGGCCAGCCCAGGCCGGCTGCTAGCCAGCTGATAATCGAGATGTCTTAACTCTGGGTGTAAAGGGACTCTAGACGGAACGAGCATCGCGTTCTGCAACACCCGCCAATCCAAGCGCCCCTCTCCCATCCACCCCCGATGGTGCTTAGTTACGTTCGATAGGAATACGTCCGAATATCACAAGTGATTTACTTGATTTGGGTGCTCTGTCGTCTCTACGAATCCTGACAGGGAAAAGTTTATGAGAAAAACAAGATTCTAAATTTCAAATCTCCCGATGGCCTCTGTATTACTTAAATTCAATGTACATTATCTGCGAGCTTGATGAAACTGAATTTTATAGACAAAGTTTTAGGCGACGGAGGCCAAAAGAAAACGGAGCGACCCTATTGTTGGAAGCGGGTGGTTGCAATGGACAAAGGTAGTTAGTAACAGACGATAACTAATATCAACCTAGAGTCCCTTTATACTGAGAGTCAAGACAATGCGAATCCATTTCTGATTGGTTAACCGGATTTTAGGCCTTCACAGTGTCACAAACGGGAATAAAGATTAAATTTTCACAAATTGCAAAGATTATAATGTGGAATGGACCGAGGAATTTCAAGTTCGACAAGGAACAAACGGAATGAAAGAAGGAACGGAGAAAGGAATTTAAGAATGAGCCGATCAAAGATTACAAAAAACGTTCAATTTCTGTAATCTTAATTCCCGTTTGTGACTCCATGAGAAGTGCTGTCTTGACTCTCAGTATAAAGGGACTCTACCTACATCAACCCACGAGGGATCCTATTTCTTCAGCGAGAATTGATGGACTAAGTATTCCTGCTTAGTCTATAACAACGACTCGTTTCGAGTAATCAATGGAATCGCTTTTTACCTCTGTCTTTCTTTGTCTATTGCTCCAGATACAATTTCGAACATCAACCAGCAGAATTAGACGCTGGTTGAAATTTTCGTGGCTGTGAACCAATATTATCTAATGGAAACCCCTCAGTCAATTACATAAACACACTCGCGGTCTGAATAATTTGAAATAAATTTATATAACGAAAGACAAAGAGAAAATTGATCGATCTTATATCTTGAAGCAGGTGGTTCAATGGACAAACTGACGTAATAGACTAACTGACAGTGATTTACGAGAGATCCTATGGTTAGTCCAGCATCCCGTTTAGTCTCAAACAACAACCCGAGTTAACAATAAAATCGCCTCTTTTTCTCTTCGTCTGCTCTCTCTATTGCAATAATTTCAATAATCATCCTGCAAGATATATTGCGGTTATTCACTAAGCTCTACTCACGATACAGCCCAATCCTGACAATCGTCCTGTACACCAGAATCAACAGTTCCCCCTTATTTTTCTCCTAGTTACTTCCGTCATAAAGTTCCCGTATGTGGAACGCAGGCCCCTGTCAGGGCGCGAAGTTAACACGAAAGCGTTTAGACAGAATGTCTGGAGGGCGAACGGGGATGGCTCAAGAGGGGTGATCGGGGGATAGGGGGGGGGGGGGAGAACGATCGACTAGCCCCCGGCCGACGCAGCGCGAGGTTCCGCGATATTACCGCACGATGGGAGGGAGGGGGTGCGGTGCTAGGGTAGACAACAGTATGAAATTCCCGATATGAGCTTCGAGGCCCCGAAGGACGCGTGCTATCCGGGGGTCATGCGAGGTTGGAGTTCCTGCTGTGTAGCGCGGAACGGCAGCACTGTCGGGTGTCCCATCGGTGATGCGTCATTTTTTACACCGGCGTGGCGCGTGATACCTTGATCCCATGGCGATAAAACTTAATCATCCATCAAATTCCGGACGAGCGAGCCGACGTTGCGACTTCGGGTCGGACGGCGGAGGCGCAGGGTTGACGATTTTCGGGCGAGTTTCAGCTTGGATGGAGATGTTGCATGTGTGAGGAATTTGCGATTTGACTGTTGATTCTCGCGTAAAAGTTCGCGAGAAACACGATGGTGCCACTGGTTTTCTCTGAAATCAACTCCCAAGCTCAAAAAAAGCTCTCAAATTGAGGCCAAAATGGAGGGGATATAGAAAATGCACCGCCTAGTGACGTCATTTTCCATTTAAACACACGAATTTTAGCAGATTAGATCCTTTTGTCATATCTTCTCCAATAATTGTTCAATTCGTGAGCCAAGGGTACCCTAGTGTTCAGTTCACTCAGTAGTTTCCACTTAAGCACGAAATTGAGCAAATTTCAGACCTGCAGATTCACCTCCAGATTCTCTATTGAATGGAGATGTTGCATGTGTGAGGAATTTGCGATTTGACTGTTGATTCTTGCGTAAAAGTTCGCGAGAAACACGATGGTGCCACTGGTTTTCTCTGAAATCAACTCCCAAGCTCAAAAAAGCTCTCAAGTTGAGGCCAAAATGGAGGGGATATCCCACGCTATCCTGAGAGTCCACCTCTACATCAAAACGAACTCTCCATGCAAAGATAGGGAGCGAATACATTAGCAGTGATGCCGTGTTTTCAACTATTGAGTCTCCAAATAAAGTGGCAGCCCTGTCAATGTATTCGCTCCCTATCTTTGCATGGAGAGTTTGTCTTGATGTAGAGGTGGACTCTCAGGATAGCGTGGGATATCCTCTCCATTTTGGCCTCAACTCGAGAGCTTTTTTTGAGCTTGGGAGTTGATTTCAAAGAAAACCAGTGGCACCATCGTGTTTCTCGCGAACTTTTACGTAAGTATCAACAGTCAAAGCGCAAATTCCTCACACATGCAACATCTTCATTGGTGCATCTTGGGAATAATGGAGATGGTGAATGACATTTGAATTAATGAGAACGGAAACGCTCCAACTCGGTAACTCGAAAATGCTCAATTTCCATTGAAGACAGTTAATTTACAGAGAGGTCATTGAAGTTAGCGCATCTGTTCCAACTTGGACCTTTGAAGTGTCCATAAGTACTTATCTTTCGGCAGTAAAACTCTTTTCCTTAAACTAACTTCTTTACCTACCGTGTAGTTTTGTTTGTGTCTTCATTATTTTCATTTTTCCGAGTTGGTGTATTTTCGCTCTCGCTAATTCATTTCCCGAAAATGTGAAGTACGAGGAGACTACACAAAAAATGGATTGCTGGTATAACAATTGAATTGTTGGGAAATGTGTTTCAAATGTAAATTTTACAATAAAAGAAAGGTAATTTAACCAGGGATGCACAAAACTACAAAACTTTACAACAAACTTACCGAGTTGCGAAGTAAACTTTTTCCGAGTTGGTGTATTTTCATTCTCACTAATTCATTTCCGGAAAATGGGAGGTACGATGAAACCATACAAAAAAACGGATTGCTGGTACAACAATGAAATTGTTAACAAATGTTCCTGTATGTTTCAAATGTACATTTTACAATAAAGGAAAGCTAATTTAACCACGGATGCACAAAACTACAAAACTTTACAACAAACTTACCGAGTTGCGAAGTAAACTTTTTCCGAGTTGGTGTATTTCCGTTCTCATTAATTCATTGCCGGAAAATGGGAGGTACGAGGAAACTACACACACACAAAAAAAAACAAAAAAACGGATTGCTGGTACAACACTTAAACTGTTAACAAATGTGTCCTATATGTTTCAAATGTACATTTTACAGTAAGGGAAAGCTAATTTACCCACGGATGCACAAAACTACAGAACTATATTACAAACTTTTAACTCCAAAATTGTTAAATCTACAATGTAATTTTTTCCTTGTACGATTCCCCGGCCGCTACGCAATCCAAACTCAAGACGAAGCACCCTTAAAAGGCCGCTCCCTACTTCATATTTGCACTATATTTTGTAATCAAGGGCTCCAATTACTGACTCATTACTAGAAGCACTTATGTGCGCGAGGAAATCAATGGCACGAACGTTGTTTCTAAACAGAGTCAGAAATTTTGGTTCCAAATTGCAAAATGTACAGTCCATTTACGAGTATTTGAACTGCAGGAATGAATGTGCATCGACATTCGGTTCATTCATGAGCGTAATGTTAGATTTTAGACCGAATCAGTGAGTTTGAATACACACCAATAACTCGGGTTTTTTTTCGATTTTCACTTTTTTACAGTTTCGTAACACGTTGGATAGACGCATCTGCACGCAAAAGGAAATTTCGAAATTGCAATCGGAAGTGCTCGAAACAGCGACGGGAAAAGGGAAAAATCGCAGTATTTCATTGGAAATACCAATGTTTGGCCATTTCAAGGGAAATGGGTGACCATCCGATTTCTCGGTTTTTCTTTTTTCGATTCAATATACCTTGTACCAACAAGTTATATAAATATTCAAGCCTTCTTGAGGTCAAAAAATATACATTTTTAGGGCAGACTTTGAAAAATCAGTATCTGAAAGTCGGTGAGAACGAAAACACACCAACTCGGAAATTTTTAAACGCTTAATTCTCTGTCATCAAACATGGTGTATCGATTTCAACTTGGTGCTTTACAAAGTCTCTAAGTACTTGTCCTTTGGCACCAAAAAGGTTTTTCTTAAACTAACTCTTCTCCTGCTCACTGATTCATTTACAGCGGAGGTTAAATTCACGTAAAAACGTAATAAGCGGTTGAAACTTGCAACGTCGCAAAATAATGTTTGGCTGGTTTAATTCACCGTCAATGATGAGGAAATGTATAACTGCGCACGCGATGAAGCGTAGTATCAACAGAAATCGTGATTTTCTACCATCAAGTCAAGCTCTCAGTCAAATCAAGATACTCTGGAAGGCGCTCTGAGCAACTATTCCACCTCGGAAGTACTGCACAGTATCAGACGCAAATGAAGGCGCACTAACGTACGTAAATTGACAGGTATCGTTTACCACTGCGGGGAGCCCTACTGATCGTACAATATGCGGCTCATGTTCCATCGATTTTTGTGAAATTTGGTATAAGGTGGCATTTTTTGACGAGGAAATTTGAAATATAACTAGAATTTTTAAAATTCAAAAATCCAAACTAACGGATGCGGCCTAAAATGCTACATTGTTGCCTTTGGAATTATCAAACTTTTCAATCCTTCGCTCCTAAATGAGGCAGACCAAGGAGTCATTGGACTGCATTTTGCAATTTGGAACTGAAAATTCTGGCTCATCGGAAAAAACACTTATATGCATAGGTAAACTAATGGCTCGTACGTTGTTTTTAGACCGGGCCGGAATTTATAGTTCCTAATTGCAAAATTTAGTCCCATTATTTATAATGGATTCAAATGGAAGAAAACGACCTTGCCAACTTGCAAAAATCTTTTCTGAAAACTACTTAAACCAGCCGAGAACTCACTCGGATGTCAGTAAAGCTGGCACCACCGAGCTGAGCAATAACACCGTACTTACATTAAGTCGTTGCCAAATTTCTCCCGGTAAAAAAATTCCGGAGAACCTTCATTGCATTCTTGTCTTTGAAGTTTCTCAAGCGTTTTAACTAGAGTCCCTTTATACCCAGAGTTAAGACAACTCACTTTTAGTTGGGCCAGGGTTGGGCTGAAAGTGGCCTAAAAAATCCAATTCTGATTGGTTCTCGCTCATGGAGGCCGAAACGAGTGCACCAAGATGGCGGTACCTCGAATGTGAACAAGAATAATGAAAGTATTACCTACTTGTGGTTTATCAAGAGTAAATTGTTATTTCCATCGGTCCAAAATGAAAATAGATTAAGAAATTATTCACAAACCAATCCCATTTTCTTTTTAATTGATCAATTTGTTGATGTTGTTGTTTTTGTGTGACAGACATCGCAGGATTCCTGATCCTTATCCCTCAATATCGTTCGTTTGGGTGCACTCGTTTCGGCCTCCATGGCCAGCCAAGGCCGGCTGCCAGTCAGCTGATAATCGAGTTGTCTTAACTCTGGGTATAAAGGGACTCTAGTTTTAACGACAAATTCACCTGGTACATTGAAAAATTCCGAAGGGAAATATTTAGACCTTTCCTCAAAATCAAATAATTATTGGGGCCAGTTTGGCAACGTCTAAATACGCATACGGTGTTCTTCTTTGGACGGCGGTGCATTGGAGTGCATCATGCTCATTCTTACCGCTAATCCTAACCCTGACAAAGTTTCATTACGTATGCTAATTTCACAGCCGAGGTGTTCCTTAGTGAGCTCCTGTTGCAGAACAAAACTTTGCTCCACGTGCACTCTCACACAGTAGCACCGTTTCCCGTTTAGTTTCACAAATACAAATGCACCGGAGCGCATGATTCCGAATATATTTCAGTTTCAATCTTACTTCCGTTACAATGGTTTTTCCGTTCGGTTAGGCTCTAGAAAGGCCGAAGGATTACAACTGAAAACTTGCTAAACCTCGAGATCATATTTTATAAATACAAAATAAAGTAATGTTGTGGGTAAAAAATGGCACTAAAGGTGTCATCAACTATGTTGACTGTTGTTTACTTTCGGTTTGCTTGCGTCTTCGCGTCACTACTATCCACACGAAGACGTCCGACTCTCGCTGAAGCAAGAACACAAGCTTAGATACGTTTTATAATACTTTCAAACTTTGTAACACTAATTCTTAGCCGCACAGAAATTACAACTACGTAAAAGTCGAGGATCATGACTGTTGAGTAGTTTTCTACGATACGATCAGGAGACGGATGTTTTCAAGGTGCATAGTAGCGAACGCGCCGCTCTAAGCAGAGGCCCAAATTCGTCGTCGGTGCTTGCAAACCGAAAGTAAACAACCGTCAACTTAGCTGACGACACCTCTAGCGTAACGCGAAATAATTATAAATACCTGAAACACGAAACTGGGGAAATAAGGCTAAAATTATGCACTTGAAAACCGAGACGTTTTGCTCCAAAATTGGGACATTTTTAATCGATGAAATTAATAGAGTAAACTCAAAAACTACAAACTCATTGACGTCTCAGAAAACTATAGCAAAAAGGCAGGCAAGCCTAAGCTTACGTAATACAGACTAACTTGATCACAGAGTGGCCTCTCTACGGAAACGATAATTTTGATTCTATGGTTGAAAAAACTGGTGGTATGCAACCACCAGATTTTCCACGTCAGTCCGGGAATTACGCGTTCTGTTGTTATTTTTGACATCTGGCGTAGTTTTATTCTTTTCCCTGCCTGGAACCTTATTTTTTTTTTTAATGAACCCTAGTAATGTTATGTATAGTATATAGTATAATTTAATCATAATTTTTTCAACCCTCAGCTTCCCAAGCAGAGTCAAACTGACCGGAGGCTTTCTAAAAACACATGCCCTGCGAGTTGTATGGGGCCGGTACATACGAGCCTACGATATAGGTCTACAGATATCTCCTACAGAAAAGAATCAGACGCCGAATTGAAAGAGAAGTAGAGTGTCAACTTAGCCGAATATTGAAGAGACGTAATAGAGCCTCATTTTCTCTCAAATCTGAGAGATGCATCATTGGCAGGGTACACAGTGAAGCGTTGAGAGTTCACGCCTCGCGCCATCGCGCCTTCAATTTTGCGGATGCAACACGGACATCCATCAAGCACGAATAGTTGTATCTCTGCGCCGTCATCAACGCGCGTTCTTTCTCTTGCTCTGTCAGGCGACCTCATGAATGTTTACGTGCAGTGATCCTAAGATTTGAAATGGTTGGATATTAAGGAACCTACGCAATTAAAAATTTTGTTTTTAAGTTCCAGTTCCTGGTGTGGAAACGAGGTTAAAGTTTCAGTGTATTTTGTAAATTTCTGACTCTGTTTCACTGCTTTCAAATCACAATATAGTCAAGCTTAAGAGAATATTCAAATCAATCGTGTATTTACTCAGTTTTGAATTGTTTTTTAGCAATGCTATGATAAACATTACATTGAGAAAAAAGCACACCAAGTTTTGTAAATGCAAAAATTGGGTCAAACGTTCGCCTTGGCCCGAATCACAAACACTCATTGTTCGATGTCCAGGTTAAAAATGTTCTAACAGGAGAATTCTCCGTCGTCAAAAGGAAAATAATGACACTCCCAATCAGCTTTTTAAAAAAAAAAAAAAAAAAAAAAAAAAAAAAAAAAAAAAAAATGTTATAGATTTACATTAAAAGGAAAGCAGGATATGTTGAGTGCGAATAAAATATGTCTTCCCTAGAACTTCTACAGTTTAAGGGCCATGCAAAAAGCGACGCACAGACTGAAAAAATTGTTGGGAAAATCATACACAATCATTAGTAAACATAGTCATTCAGATCGCTGCCAGGGAAAATTAATTGTTGTGGAAAGGAATATAAGAGCTTTGAACATGATTATTTTGTCACTTTCTTTGTTTACGTTTTACTTCTGTAATAATGCAGTTTTCTACTGCATTTGGTTTCTATACGTTTCCAAAAAGTATTTCCTCCTTTTTTTTCGTGATAAAACAATGTGATTCTTCCACCGGGACCTCAATCTATGATGTACAGGTATTGTGTGGACATTACTTACATTATGATACCAACAATGATTCTTTCCTGTGCCATGATGAAACTAGGCCTTTGTAGAATGATCGTATCATCTTCTAAACACATTTTAGATCAGAGCCTGCTGCCTCTAGATGTTTGTAAGAAAACAATCGAGCAATTCAACGATCCATTATTCTACATTTTCACAAACAAACAAAATCCTTCAGCCTTAGATTTGCTGAGAGGTTTACAGAATTCTAACATTCAAACCGTTCATCACAATTTTCTCTATCTGAAAAAATATGACAAAGATCTGCGAAGAAAGAACATGATTTTTTTCGTAGAGAAACTTGTTGATATTTTAAGTTTAATATTGGAGTCCATTGTAAAGGGAGGAATGGATAACAAAAACCACAATGCGACCAATCGCAATTCGACAATCGAACAAATATATGAGCCCAAATTATCTCCTAAAATATTTGAAATTGAAATCGACAGGAATTTTAATATCTACGCAAGAAGTAAACGGACTGGAGGTGAACAGTTGATCATACCACATTCTGAACTAGATCTTGGATCGATATTGTCTGATCAGACTTATGAGGTGACCCGCCCTTTATATGTTCATAACATTTGGAACGCCAAAAATGTCCTCATATTTTACGTCGGCGAGTTTGAGGCAAGAGAATGCATGCTCAGAGACGGAAAAACGTCAAAGAATTTCTCTTTTCCTCAGATTGGCCGCCTTAACCGTCACAAGAACGCCAAGTTGAAAGTGGTTTTTAAATTTTTCTGGCGCTTTTTCCAAGGTCTGAGAACAAAAATTTGCTCCAAGGGAGCCTGTTTCACTTACAACCCATTTACAAAAATCACCACCGAGTACGATGAAACGCACAGAGAAATTTATCCTGACTTTTCTCGGTTTGATGTCCGAGAAGTAAACTTTCAGTTTTCTGTAATTGATCTAGAAAGATTGGACACATCAATATATTGGTACAATGTGTGGAATAACATAATGCTCCGTATCCTACACCAAATAGAGATGGAAAGAAAATGTAGCCTACTTCGAAGTGAACCAAATCTAAAATTAGATAGCAGCCTTTCTAAGAATTCTTTTGATCTCACTCTCGGCCAGAAATTTGATGTTGATGTAATTATACTTTTGCGCAATATTGACGAATACGAACCACAAAACCGGTTTTATGAACGAATGACCAGCATCGAATCTTCAAAATTATGTTTAGCAACCCCTCGTGCAAGGTTCATACCTCAATCTTTTGTTATAATTGACAGTTTCAACCTCCCAATTTGGTTACTAATTTTGCTCACAATTACTACCTTTCTCGTGGTGCAATATTCATATTTTAAATTACAACGAAGCGCGTTCTTTGAACTGTACTCAGAGACAAAACTATGGTCTTTTGAAACAGCCTCGACACTACTGACTGTGTACACCTATCTTCTCTGCGGCTGTCCGTACCGTTTACTCCTGGGTAAACTCGTCACGGGAAAAAACGATGTTCTTGATTTTCTCATTCGCTTCTATTATTCTCGTTACAGCGTTCCAAGACAGTATGTATTTGTCGCAGGCAAATAGTAAAATCAGGCATTTTATCAAATGCCTAGGCAGTTAGTTAAATTTTGAAAGTCTACAAAATTTTGTGAATTTATGGCGGAGATCTCACGAGTTTTCAATATTTTAGGAAAAAAATAACTCATCAAACCTACGAGCTCTTTTTGTCCATGCCTCTCCGATAGCTTCTCATATTTTTAAACGTTGAAATTCTAAAATTTCTGTTTTTTTATGACATGCTGCAAATTTCCAGATAAGTGTCCGCTCAGGAGCTAAAAATCATTTAAAATACTATTGTGTGACGCAAATTTTTACTGATAATTTTTTCTTACGGGAGCAATCACATATTTTGTCTAAAATTAGGAAAAGAATCAGAATTTCAATCTAAGTTAATTTATTTGATTATTTGCCTAGGCATTTGACAAAATGCCTGATTTTACTATTTGCCTGCGACATATTCATTGTTGAAGAAACGCGAGCGATATTCTGACATTAATACGCTCGAAGAATTCGCGAAGTACGATTTATTCATCCAAGTGCGCGGCATCGATTCTCATCGCGATGTTTTCCAGTATGTTCCAGAGTTTTACGGTCTCGAGAATAAGTTAATTGATAATTTCTACTTCCTCAAAGACTCAATAATGGAAGCGTTTGATATTGACATCGAATTTTATTGTGAGCTTTACAACGTCACGACCGACGCGATGGGCAGGATCGCCTCGGATAATGTGAGTTCTGCCCACAAAAAAATCGTCGAAATCGAAAGAATCGCTGACGCGGCATTTACGAATGATGCTTTCTTGATGAACATGCCGTATCCATTATTTACTAAGGAAAATATAATCGTATACGACTTTTTTTCCTCAATGGAGTATGAGTTACATCGCGTTGAAGAATGTTTGAATTCTTATCCGTTCGCTTTTCATCTCTTGCGAAACAATTTCCTCTTTGATGAGCTAAACAGACGGACCACTCGATTACTGGAGGCGGGAATTTTGAAACAATATCTGGAAGAAGTCTATATTGAGTCCTCACTTTTATTGAGGGCTGCACCTGACTTCACAGAGGATGACAATCGCCCATTCTCTATGGATGATTTAGCATTTGCATTTATCTCTCTAGCTGTGGGACTTACCGTGAGTTCTTTCGTATTCATCGTAGAGCTACTGGTCGCCTTGAAGGGAAAGAAAGGAAACTTAGCCTCAAAGGTCCTTCAGTCAGTGAGAAAATTCAAACAATATACTTAACACCTCATTGGATGCGTCATGATGTCGTGTACATTATTTGATGGCAGATATGGTCGAAAATAATAAGAAAACAAAAAATGAAAAAAATTGTAAAAATTGAAAAAAAAATTGTTAAAAAAATTGTTAGAATTGTAGAATTTATCCAAAAAAATTTTTCTTTAAACTATGTTTTTGATAAACAGTTAGAAATTGATTAGTTGCCTAATTGTTAATTTAAATCCAAACTGTATATTAATTTAATAATTTTACTTTATTTGGTTTAATTTGGCTTTAATTAAAGGTTAAAATAATTTCACTCAAAATGATTACAAATGAACTGGAACAGGAGAAGTGAAATCATCAATCATGATAAGTTTAAAAGTAGATAAAAAGGTGGTAAAATAGTGCTGGGTCCACACTATCTTGCGGGGCAACCAAGGAAAAAAATTCTAAAAAAAAATTAATTAGAGGAAAGACTTTGAGGTGTAATGAGTATTTGCGCAGGACAGCGGCGAGGCGTGAACGATCGATTATCGATGAATATCGATTATCGTGAATATCGATTATCGATATTTCCTCATTTGAAACTACGGTAAAGATTCGATGATTAAGGTGTTTGTTACGAACACCCTGTTTATCGATCCTTCTCTGTGGGTTTAAATGTCGGATCAATCGATAGCTGTACAAAAACAGCTGGGACTCTCTACGCTTATACAGGTAATCTCAAAGACAGTCGATGAGAAACAGTTAGAAATACACGCTAATAATACTGAAGCGATTCATTCATCGAACATTCGAACAGCGATATAATTAATAAAATATTACGACGTTGGGGGACGTTTGAACTTCTAACGAGATTTGTAAATTAAAATTAAAAATATGTAAAAATACTATGAGTAATGATGAAATTGAGGGTGAAAGAGGAATGCAAGGAAGAAGGAATGAGCAAAATTGAATGAAGGAATAATCTACTTTATTTCAAGTTAAGAAGTGATCATAAGCATCAAGAACGTACTTACACAGTGTCACTTCTCTCTAGTTATAAGATGCATTACCTATACCTAACGTTATCTTAATTTTAATATTAATTTAGAAGTTTTTTAGAACATGCAAGTGGATACAGATGTACAAAAGCCGTGGGGGTTACTTAAACTTTAAATATAATGTACTGAAAAATAATAGTGGGATAAAGTGTACGTACACAGTTAGATAGATGGACTGAAAACCTGAGGAACAGAGCCAAAAACACGGCAACTCTAAGAAGTTTACTGTCGCCAGATTCATACACTTGATTTACTTGGAATGTACATATAATGACACACAAATAAATGATTCCCACTTTCGCACTGCAAATGTAACATGTCTCATGTGATTCGTGAACCAGAAGAAAAAACTATTAAAATATAATCAGCTTTGGATACTTGGATGAAAATTATTCAGTGACCACTCTTCTATGACGGGGAAGACTCGAGAGGGTACGTGTTGAAAAATCAACGGTTTTGCTTGAACTTGCTGCAGACTCAAAGGAAATTTATCTCTACTAGGTACATAATAGTATATATATTTATAATTATAAATCAATTTAAAGTATAGCCTGGAAATGTGGAGTTCAAATCTGGGGAAACAAGGCAAAAGTGACAGACAAAAACGATATACGTCTTTCTAGAAATTTCTGGCATTTTCAATTGAGGCAAGAGTCAAAATACTTGTGTATACATCCCGATACAATTCGAATTTTTTTAAAGTAATAACTCATAGAGATTTTTTTCTTAATTGACTTTTCCGTCTATAAATTTGACGAAGTCTCTCTGCGATAATCTCCTTGGTTGGATATCACTTGAAGTCAATAGTGGGAACTATACCTTATTGAATTAGTGATATTCCAATCAAGGGATTATTTAGAATGCATGAGTTTTTCTAGTCTTCGAGGGGGGTGTACTGAGTCAACAGAACAAAATAGAGTAAGTCATATAACTTAAAGCGCAGAATTCCCGCACTTGTGTTGTATTTAAAGTTTGAAAAAGGAGGAAAAGAGGTAGCGTAGATTGCAGCGATTCGTTTAATCAGAGGGGTTTAACGCTTCCCTTCCCTCACTTTTCTCACTTCACGCGGTCTCATTCGCTAAATTTGTCACTCTTCTTACATAAAGGCGTATGTTTTCCGGTGGCGTGGCGTGAATTGCGATACATCGATTGTTATGCCACTTAAACCTATGGAAAAGGATCGATAAACAGGGTGTTCGCAGCGAACACCTTAATAATCGATTCTTTACCATAGGTTTAAATGGCATAACAATCGGTATATCGCAATTCACGCCACGCCACTGATCTTTTCTTCCACACGAGCTCCGGAAAGCGTGGAGTTATACGGAAAAAAGGGCTCAGGCAGGAATGAAGATACGCCCTTTCGTCAGAGAAACGACGAATCTCGCGTCATGCCGTCAATAGGCGTCGAGTCGTGGTGCACAGTAGGACGAGTTAGTGGATGAGGTGAAAATGATGTTGGAATTTTATACTACTTTATTTTCATAAAAACGGAATTTAGGAGTTTCAAAGTGAATCCACTTGTTTCCTCTTAAACATTCTTTTGATAAAAATCCTCAAATTCAATGTCCGACAAATTGAACATGAAAATTTGCAGTTTTAGTCAAAACTTGTATGCCCAACCTCTCTCAAAAGCTCGTTTGTTAAAAGCTGGTTAAAAGTTTCAAAGGAACCCGCCCAGACGTTTTCCTCTGAAAAAGTAAATTGCCCAGTTAATTTTGGTAATGGGCCTGTAGCAAACTTCTGCTAGACCAAAACTAAGAGTTGTCCCTTGTAGATAATGCCTCAAAAATCACGATGAGCGCATCGGCAAAGTCTGAAATGCTCTCATAACTTCTCAATCTGCGTAAGAAATTTGCAATTTTTTTAGCTTCCCACTACAAAAACGATACTACGGCTCACGTGAAAAGAGGGTTATTCATATAGGCGAAAAATGTACCCAGCCCGGAATGTACGAAACTTTGTGGGCTGATAGTACTAGTTGAGAGAGGCTTATCCCTAGCTCCGTTTTTGCAGGAACCCCAGGGAAACAGCGTTGCCATTTTTTAAAGTCGTAGCCTTCAAACATCCATAACTTTCGCAGAAATGCAGTTACAGAGCTTGTATTTATACCAAAAGATGCAAAAAATTACGTTCTATCGACCTATGCCAAAGAAATTTTAATTTGACTCCGTTGTTGCCACGTTTTGGCCATTTTTTAATTTTCGCAATTATTTAAAATCACGTTACCGCCTAAAAAAGTGTTTGCGGTTTGTAGGGATTGAATAAAAACATGTCAGAATTATTGTTCGTTTGATTCCGCATCCGTCGATATATTATACNCGAACTGTACCTTAACATTTTCATATCCCAGAAGCTAACGTTCCCATGACGAATATTGCTATCGCTAGCGATTGCAAAATCCAACTTGTTTTTTTTTATTGCGGTGGCGGTTTCTATGAAAACTGGCAACCCCGCCTCTCCGCGAATTCCGACGGAAATTAGGCAATGTTGTCAACACCATGTCGCAAATGGTCAGTTTAGGTTAACAAATGTAGCTGGATAAGATTAAATGAGTACTACTTTAAATTGTGATCGCAGCGGTGGTTTTCATTGAAAACCGGCAACACCGCCGCTACTTGAATTCCTAAAAATCATGTGAAAGTTTCAAAAAAGCGCAAAACATGAACTGACTTTTCGAATTTTGTTTGGTCTAGGCGTTTTGCTGTAACACGGAGTTGCGAAACGTACCTAAACGAGCGTCAATATCGGGGTATCGGGCGTGTTGCCGAATTTTCAAATCGCTATAACTCGTGTTCCCTAAGTCTCTCAGAAAAGTATAATATATCGACGGATGCGGAATCAAACGAACAATAATTCTGACATGTTTTTATTCAATCCCTACAAACCGCAAACACTTTTTTAGGCGGTAACGTGATTTTAAATAATTGCGAAAATTAAAAAATGGCCAAAACGTGGCAACAACGGAGTCAAATTAAAATTTCTTTGGCATAGGTCGATAGAACGTAATTTTTTGCATCTTTTGGTATAAATACAAGCTCTGTAACTGCATTTCTGCGAAAGTTATGGATGTTTGAAGGCTACGACTTTAAAAAATGGCAACGCTGTTTCCCTGGGGTTCCTGCAAAAACGGAGCTAGGGATAAGCCTCTCTCAACTAGTACTATCAGCCCACAAAGTTTCGTACATTCCGGGCTGGGTACATTTTTCGCCTATATGAATAACCCTCTTTTACTAGAGGAGTCGTTCCATCGTCGGCATTATTCATCATGGCCGACGGCAATGTACTTTGGCAAGTACTTCAGATGTAAGAACAGAAGTTTCAGATGTGTGATCCGAACCTCGACAGCTAGATCTTAAGTGTTCAGATGCTCAATCAGAAAACTTCAGTGATCCATATGACCTAAACTTCGGATCCCACGCACGAGGTTTTTTTCTCCGTGTGCCGTAAGAATTTATACGATACAAAAGCATGCTCGAAGCCTTTCACCTCAGCATTTTCAAAACCACCGACCCGAGCAAATTCAAAGCGTTCCGAGGTGAAACTGTCTCCCTTGCCGGAAACCGGTCTCGGATAAAAGCGTCACTTGTCAGTAATAAATAGTCGAATTCAGACTCGGATACCGGAACAGGACGGACTGCAGATGGCACGAGAGGTGGTAGGATTTAGGGCGTTAGTGCGGCGAGAGGGAGAGGAGGGGTCGGAGTTTCGGGGTTTATGATAACAAATTCTTAAAACAGTGGTCCATAAAAAGCAGACCTCCCGACCACCACGCATCGTTGTCACGTGGGTGCTCTCAGTCCGTGAAACTTCGATCGATTTTCACCTTGAAGGCTCATCATGGAAAAAATTGAATGTCGCTTTGGCATTCATCATGCTGAAAAATGTGCATCAATGGAGATGTTGCATAAGGGATGCAGGAATTTGCGATTTGACTGTTGATTCTTATGTAAAAGTTCGCGAGAAACACGATGGTGCCACTGGTTTTCTCTGAAATCAACTCCCAAGCTCAAAAAAAGCTCTCAAGTTGAGGCCAAAATGGAGGGGATATCCCACGCTATCCTGAGACTCCACCTCTACATCAAGACAAATTCTCCATGCATAGATAGGGAGCAAATACATTGACAGGGCTGCCACTTTATTTGGGGACTCCAAAACTGAAAAAACGGCATCACTGCTAATGTATTTGCTCCCTATCTTTGCATGGAGAGTTTGTCTTGATGTAGGCTTGAGGTGGGCTCTCAGGATAGCGGGGGATATCCCCTCCATTTTGGCCTCAACTTGAGAGCTTTTTTTGAGCTTGGGAGTTGATTTCAGAGAAAATCAGCGACACCATCGTGTTTCTCGCGAACTTTTACGTAAGAATCAACAGTCAAATCGCAAATTCCTCACACATGCAACATCTCCAAAATGCAATGTTGACTTAGTATTTGTTTGAAAGTATAACCAGCATCTGATATTCGCCGCACATTCTTTAACAGTATAAGTGCTAAATCAACGTTCAATTTTTTTCCGTGACTTGGAGTCTCTTTACACGGAGACAAAACGCAAGTCCGCTGATGGATAATGTTACAGATCGGAATCAACAATACATCGTTTGAACGTTTTTTGTAAGCTTTGATCAGCTCACCTCTGAATTCCGGTGAAATGTGGCGAAATTCAGTACAAAGCATCGCAGACAAAATATCTCCGGCACGGAGATTTAAAAATTGAATAAATTACAATATCCAATAATTGAAAAAAAGCCAAAAAAAAAACGAGGCTGAAAATAAACCCGTGAGTATGCACATATATGCAGGAAACACAAGCTGAATTTGGCAGCTGACTATGGGAGTCAACAGTCGTCGCTTGACGGCTAAAATTTCGTAAATTCGAGTTATTTTCATTCAGAATAGTACCTAATCCACTTGAATAGTTCAGACAAACTAATCACTGCTGAGCTCATATCCTCATCGGTGTCCTGGAATTTTGCGCGGCACGGGTAAAATTTAGGCTTCGGACCGATGGCCTCCACATTCAAGCCACATTTAACTCCAACATTCAGTGTGAGATTTCAGCTAGAGGCAAACCGTGGCTGCGTTACGTAAAAGAAAAATTTAGCTTCACGCACGAGTTGGCTTTAGACTAATTCAAAATTTGTATCGTGCTAGAAACTGATAAATGCGCATCGGCGCCTACAAACCTAACAGGGATACTTCACGCATTGCGCAATGCGTGAAGTATCCCTGTTAGGTTTGTAGGCGCCAGTGCGCGACTGCACGTCTCGCGCTGGCAGTACGCCGCTCCACTCTGTGTTCATCTCTATAATATTAAAACTCGCTTGGTCAGCGTTTTTCAGCTCATGATTTTGAAAGTTTTGCACACTCTGCATGGATTATTCTCATTTAAATTGATGGGGAAAAAATATGTATGAAAGGAAAATATAATGTTTGTTTTGTAAATATTAAGGTGGTTCCGAGTCAAATTTAATGATTTCCAAAGCACTTAAATGTTTTCATTTATATTTTGGCTCATTATGTAAATCCTTCACAAAAATGACAAAACTGAGTTAGATATGGGTCATGAAAATTACGCGAGGGTCAGTGTTCATTATTCTGTGTTGAGTTTTGAATAATTTAACGACGAATTCAGTATTTAAATTAAACTGATACTGCTACCTTCTCTAGACGCACCATCGATTTTTCTTGTAACCTATTTTTTCATGCATCTGTGTAAAATTCAGTTTTTAAGTCAACTTGCTTTTACAGAGCTAACTGAAATCCTTCCAAAAACACACAGGCACCCAGTGATATTACAGAAGATCTCTCTGAGGATTGTGGTGTTTGCGCGCAGATTTTGGAGACCGCCTTAGTTGACGCATAACCTTAAAAAAAAAATGTCCATTTGCCGGGTGTCAATCACGGAATATTGGTGGTAGGAAGATGATCCCAAAAAACCGGAACACATTGCTGGAAGTCAATCACGAGATATTGTTGGTAGAAAGATGATCCCAAAAAACCCAAATGGACTGGTTTATTTAATAATAGATTTGATTACTGATATTTAATACATTTCCGAGCTATTATCCGCTATTTGATTGAAACGCTATGCAAGGTTGATCGATCGAAATTTCTGTCAAGTAATTATAGCAACCGATTCCTGATACATGGGTAACGTGCTGCAACTTAAATAGAATGATCATAACTCAATGACTGTGCAGCAGTTCACTGTTTCATGTTTTTTACTGCTTCATGTAACCTAAAAGCGCTTAAAGAGCTGATTTCGCAGTATTTTTTTTAAAAAAAATTCTGACATGGGAAACAGTAAATAAATAGATTTAAAAGTGAGAAAATGCACCGTCTAGTGACGTCATTTAGCGGCATTTTCCATTTAAACACACGAATTTTAGCAGATTAGATCCTTTTATCATATCTTCTCTAATAATTGTTCAATTCATGAGCCAAGGGTACCCTAGTGTTCAGTTCACTCAGTAGTTTCCACTTAAGCACGAAATTGAGCAAATTTCAGACCTGCAGATTCACTTCCAGATTCTCTATTGAATGGAGATGTTGCATGTGTGAGGAATTTGCGATTTGACTGTTGATTCTTATGTAAAAGTTCGCGAGAAACACGATGATGCCACTGGTTTTCTCTGAAATCAACTCCCAAGATCAAAATAAGCTCTCAAGTTGAGGCCAAAATGGAGGGGATATCCCCCACTATCCTAAGAGCCCACCTCTACATCAAGACAAACTCTCCATGCAAAGATAGGGAGCAAATACATTGACAGGGCTGCCACTTTATTTGGGGATTCTAAAACTGATGCCATGGCAACTCTGCTAATGTATTCGCTCCCTATCTTTGCAAGGAGAGTTTGTCTTGATGTGGAGGTGGGATATCCTCTCCATTTTGGCCTCAACTTGAGGGTTTTTTTTGAGCTTGGGAGTTGATTTCAGAGAAAACCAGTGGCACAATCGTGTTTCTTGCAAACTTTTACATGAGAATCGATAGTCAAATCGCAAATTCCTCACACATGCAACATCTCCATTGTTCAATTCATGAGCCAAGGGCATTCTACTGTTCAGTTCACTCAGTAGTTTCCGCTAAAGCACGAAATTGAGCAAATTTCAGACCTGCAGATTCGCCTGCAGATTCTGTATCGAATCGTTAGATCGGGAAACCCATTTTCTTTTGCAAGTGGCGCGGCAACGGAGGGCTGGCGCGGCTCTTCCCGCCGAGGCAAAGATCGGAGCGGAGCGCGCGTGGAGAATTAGCATCGGAATTGCCCACTTCGGGACCTTAATGCCCTTTTAAATGATACAAACACTCGACGATCGGGCTCGGAGCGAGGTGAAAGAGTGACTCCTTCTCGAATCTGCAAGCGCCCGCCGCCCCCGCGGGACCCTGACACAGCCTCTTTCCGTGCAATAACTGCACCCCCCCCCCCCCCCCCCCNNACCGCGACACCGTCCGCAACTCCGAACAGCCTTCAGCTCTGTTTATAACTGGGTTGTGTAATGTGGAGCTTAAGGCATTGTCTACCCTCCTCTGTTCCGCAGCGCCGACTCCCGTCCATGTTCGTTTTTTACGTCGCCGAGAAGGACAACTCCTGTTCTTGGCGTTTTATTTGTGTGCAAGCGTGAGGACGCGGCGCTTAGAACGAAAATACGGTGAGAAACTCCGTTCAAATAAAAACGAATGCACCAATTCTGCCGTGCTGAGGAAAAACGCCGTATGAGCCTTCAGGCGTCGCCAAATTTCCTTCGATAAAACTCGAATTTCCTGGTAAACTTACGGATATTTTTCCTCTAATTTTTCAGAGTAATTTGTTCACAATTTTACCTCAAGTTCCTGAAAATTTGAAGGAAAAATGTGCATTAGTATCCTTAGAAATGAACTTTTTATCGAAGGAAATTTGGCAACTCTCGAATGTTCATACGGCGTTCTTCCTTAGCAAGGCAGAATTATAGTGTGCTTTACTTAAGGTGATTCGATGGACGCCATATTTTGTGTCAGCACGGCATGCGATATATCGCATCAATTGGTTTCATTTTTTCAGCTCAGTCATTTTTCTCCAAATTTGAGATAGCAATTCTGTTGTCAGGAGACTGAAGCACTCACTTACCAATTTTAACAAAGAAAGCGGACGTAATAAAGATATGGTTTTTTCAGAGAGAAAACATCGCATTCGATACTGATATCGAAACTGCACTCGATTGCGATATTTCCTCTCTAAAAAAACCATACCTTTATTACGTTCACTTCCTTTGTTAAAATTGGTAAGTGAGTGCTTTAGTCTCCTGACAACAGAATTGCGATCTCATAGGAGAAAAATGACGAGTAGCTGGAAAATGGAACCATTGATGCGAAATATCGCATGCCGTTCTGACACAAAATATGGCGTCCATCGAATCACCTTAATCCGTCTATTCCTCCTTCAAAAACTTGAGTGGGCTATAGGCCCGTTGCAGAGCAAAGAGAAAAATTGTTTCTGTGTAATGTGGAGCTTATAAGGCATTGTCTACCCTCCTCTGTTCCGCAGCGCCGACTACCGTCCATGTCAGTGATGTGTCGTGAATTGCGATATATCGATTTTTATGCCATTTAAACCCATGGTAAAGAATCGATTATTAAGGTGTCCCCTGCGAACACCCTGTTTATCGATCCTTTTCCATAGATTTAAATGGCCGATCAATCGATTTGCGTGCAACCGTGAGGAAGCAGCGCTTAGAACGAAAATATGGTGAGAAACTCCGTTTAAATAAAAATGAATGCACCAACCCTAGTAGCAGATCCATAGAAGGAAAAGATAAAGATTAAGAGCGAAAGTTAATTTTTTTTTTAACATAACGCATGAATACGAAAGTGTTAAAAGTGAATATTTTTATGTAGCCATTATATAAAAAAAAGTCATAATTTTCGTGGGCTGTTCGCAAAAATATTAAAAAATCTTCTAAAATGCGAAAAGCTTACGAAAATGATGACTTTTTTACATATAATAGTTACATAAAAATGTTCACTTTTAAAACTTTCGTATGCATGTGTTATATAAAGAAATAAAAAAATTGTCTATAAAAAAATAACCTTATCTAGCTTTTATCATTTTAAGCGCTCAGCCGATAAGCAGCGCTTTTTGATTTCGACTTGCCTCCGAGTACTAGTATACTAGTGCTAATGCGTTTAAATGGCGCACCAGCTCATCGATGTGTAGGCTTTTTTGGGGGGAGGGGTCCATTTTTAAAATAAATAAAGCTGTGAAAACTGTATTTTATGCTTTTAACGTAATGCGCGGGAAGTTTCGATCGTTTGTCTATATGAAAATTTCTTAGCGGTAGTGTAATTCTTATCGAAATTGATCGTTGAACTCAAATGAAGCCTGAAAAAACGCGCTTGATGAGCTCAACGGTGAGCTCATTTTCGGGAAACAAAAATACGCGTTTACGGTTTCCTTGGTAACCTTTGTTTGCTATCACCTGATGTTTTATTTCCATTACCCAGCCAAGTCGACGGAGTTTATACGTCCTTTCTTCACTAAATACATTTACTAACACCTGAGCGCTTTTCTAATACGACAGTATTAGAACTTTCCCGCTTGTTTTATATTACGGTCAGGTCTGAACTTTGATTTTTTTATATAAGCTTTACACATTTTTTATATAAAATTACCATTTAGATACGAGATATGTTTTTTTTTTGGCGCGTATACGTAGTATACCGCCTTTGCGATCGTTTCGAACCCTNTGAATTCTCTTTTTATGCTGTTTGCCTATTTTGAAATCTCTGTAAATGAAAACTAAAGAGGTTGATATGTGCGAGTTAATGACGCGCCTTATCAACACATTGTGTTGGAGTTCACTGCTTGTTTTTTTTTTTAATTTTTTTTTTAGAAAAAATAAATTTACTCTGCTACTAGGGAAGTATAGTGTGCTTTTCTTAATCTGTCTATTCCTCTTTCAAAAACCTGAGTGGGCTGTAGGGCCGTTGCAAACTTCAGCTAGAGCGAATAGAAAAATTATTTCTAATAGAAAATGGCTCAAAAATTACGATGAGAGCGTAGAGAAATTCTGAAATACACTCCTAACTTCACTTTCTCTTTGAGAAATATGCGTCTTTTTAAGCTCTCCGCTTCAAGAACGATACTACTATACCGGTGAACATTTCGTGAGAGAGGTCGTTCCATCCGACCCTTACGCACTGGGATGTTACGCAATATTTAACATGGCTGACGCTTCCGCGCGCAAATCGTTGACAAGTACCGTGGCCCTCACCATAACGCAAGGAAAATATAAATATTACCACACCGGTTGATAAAATCCCGTTTCATCACGTGTGTTTGGGCAGGTTGGGTCTGTCCAATAACTGCATTTGAATCAACAAAAGAGATAGAAATAGGTGGTTTCAAAAGGCTTCAAGACGATGTAAATACCAGAGTACCTGTAAAGCGAGAGGATGGACTGATCGCTTCATGGAGGTCTTATAGGGCCAAAAAGTGCAGCCATCCTTCTACCCTACTTCTAACACACCAAATGGACCACTAGACAAGGTACGAATTTAAGCATTCTGATACATGTTTCTTAACCAAAATTTCACGTAAAACACGATGCGCACGACAAAAACTACCGAAATCAACTCCTTACGAAGATATTTAATGATTCCTGATGCGTGAATTCAAAACACCCGCTCATGAAAACTCAATGCTCTACGTGACTCACGTCGCGCGTTGAATATTATCGTGACAGTCTCTGCGATATGAAAATCTGGCAACCACAATTTTGACGCTTTGGCTCGGCTATAGCGAATTGCTTATCATTTGAACAACACATGGTGGGAAATGAACAGTGCTCGATTGAGAGGCTTGCTGAAACTGTTGTAGTGCGCGATTTGACTCACGTAGAGCTTTGAGTTTCTTGTGAGCGGGCAGTTCAAAATCCGCGTAACCCATGTGAAATAAAAAGGTTAATATCTTCGTCAGGAGTTAGTTTCAGTAATTTTCGTTGCGCGAATTGTGTTCTACGTGAAATTCTGATTATGAAACATGTATCAGAATGCTTGAATTCGGGCCTTGTCTAGTGGTCCATTTCACTGCCAGTCTGCAGAGTCTGCAAATTCCAATTCTAACCAAGATGGCCAAGAATGTACAGAAATGAGCGTTCTTCCGCAAAAATGAGTAATTTTATGCAAAAACTGAGTCAAATGCGTGCTTTATAGACGACGGTTCGTAACAATAGTATTAGTAAATCTTTCTGGATTATTGAAATGCATTGGTTGGCTGCATTTCTGGGCCCTAACTGTATTCGCAGAAACATCGAAGATGGCCTCATGGATTTTCGGAGTTTCACATCTGTCCATACTCTTGCTATACAGGTGCTCTAGTAAATACCCATCATTTACAACATTCATCACACAAAAAATTTCGTATCCTTTCTTCCTAAACACTTGGCTACAAGATTTAGAGAGTAGGTCATCGACAGAGAATACATCGAAAGGCCTAAGACCATACTGTAATTTAAAAGTCAATTGGGCTTTTGCTTTGAGCCTGCAGGTTGAAAAATCTCTCGAGACAAAGCTCGCTTGCATTTAACTCGAATTTAAGGTGGCAATAATCCTTACAGAGCGAAATAATTTGAAAAAAAGAGGGCACTCTTCTGGAATTTGCGGTGCGCCCAGTATTTTCCTCCAGGAATCCATGGCTCTTTATCCAGGATGCAATGATAAATAATGCAAGATGCGCTCAAAGGATAAGAGGAGCCTCAGACGCCGTCAGTTCTTCCAGATGAAATGATGTGCAAATCATTCTCGGCCCAAGACGTTTGCAGAGTTTCTTTTGTTCTTTCGCCTCTTCAATTTACTCTTGAGTTGTCCCAGACACCGTTGCCAATCTTGCGTTGAATGTATGCGGCAAGATATACGTCGCATCCAGCGAATGATCGACCATCGATGTTTCCCCAATTTGAAGCTATGGACCACTAGACAAGGTACGAATTTAAGCATTCTAATAAATGTTTCTTGACTAGAAAATCACGTAGAACGCGATTCGCGCAACGAAAATTACCGAAATCAACTCTTGACAAAGATATTAACGTTTTTATTTCACATTGGTTACGAGGAATTTGAACTGCCCGCTCACAAGAAACTCAAAGCTCTACGCGAGTCAAATCGCGCACTACAACGGTTTCAGCAAGCTTCTCAAGCAAGCGATATTCATTCCCCACCATGTGCTGTTCAAACTATAAACAACTTGCTATAGCTGAGCCAAAGCGCCAAGATTAAGGTTGCCAGATTTTTATATCGCAAAGATTGTTATGATAACTTTTAGCGCGCGATGTGAGTCACGTAGAGCATTGAGTTTTCATGAGCGGGTGTTTTGAATTCACGCATCAAGAATCATTAAATATCTTCATAAGGAGTTGATTTTGGTAATTTTTGTTGTGCGCAGCGTGTTCTTCGTGAAATTATCGTTATGAAACGTGTATCAGAATGCTGAAATTCGTGCCTTGTCTACTGGTCCATTCATGCAGTCAAAATTTGAAATTTGGAATTTTGACTTGAAATTTCAGAGGTTGAAGGGGGTCAATACAATTTCTAGGGGGAAAATGGAGCTTTCAGTGATTTTGAAAGAATGATGTCTCGATCGTGGCGTGGAAATTTTGCAGATAAAATGTATCGCGATAACCGAAATTTCGACTTCACAACATCAGTTCAGATCGACAGTAGCTACAGTATCGCTCTCTTTCCTTAAAACACGTTGTCCATGCGGGTGCCATATTGTCCGAGACAACAGTATGAGTACCTACTGTCCCTTCCAAAGCTAATGCAGACTTACTGTTTTTCCGTCGGAAATTACGAATTTGTTTTGCACTTATTGTCTATAACTCTCGTGTTCTGCAAGTAGGACAATTTTTACTATTTTAATGGAACTATACTCCACCAGGCACCTGGTGTGACCAGGCAGAACAGTTGACGCAACAATTTTACTTTAATAACAATGCCTGGATGCAACTATATTTTATGGATGTCGGGGTTGTATACATTCAAAATTGAAGGAGTTTCAGCTTCCCTCACAACCTCAGTAAGGCAAGTGGCGAAGAGCTTTTAAAGACCAAAAAAAAAAAAAAAAAAAAAAAAAAAAAAAAAAAAAAAAAAAAAAAAAAAAAAAAAGTGGCGAAGAGCTCCGATCTGAGTAATCCAAAAGGGCCTCTCTGCACGCAAATAACACAAGACCAGCAGGCTGATTACTGACATTCCATAGACCAAGCGATGGACAAAGAAGTCAAAGTGAAAATACAGCAAGTCAATGGGTTTGAGCGGGTAGTTGTTATAAACTATACTATGGGAGAAAATGGTAGATCAACATTAGGGTCTCTCATGGATTGCCGTTAGTTAGTCTCTTATTCACCTCTTTTGTCCATTACAACCACCCGCTTCCACCAATAAGATAGCTTCATTTTCCCTTTGTCGTCTTTGTTCGACGCTTTTTTCATCAATTTTAATAATCAGCCCGCGGATTTAGTGCCTTTGGAATTTCTCGCAAATGAAGTATACCTACATTTATTCCACACTGCTTCGCGAGGAAATCGAGGCCGAACATTTCCATTAGATTAAAACAATTGCGAATATCAGTGCAAAACCTGGGGGAGGGGGGGGTGTTCTGTTCACAGGAAGATGCATCGGGAGCGCATGCAGTATTGATTTCCCCGCAGAATAGTGTGAGCTCAGCTTTATTCTACCACCTTGTTACTTACGGTTCAGGCCACATTTTTAGTGTTTTTTTTTTTGTATTTTATTTTTGGCGTCTTGTCGGGTTTTTAACCTGTGCCGCATAGTCTGTATTCCTGTATCTAAAAGCACGAGGAAAAAATGAAGCCTAGTTTGGCGCTGGGTGCTTGTGTGAGTGTGTAAATGAGCGCGGGAATTCATGGCGGCAAACGGAAATTTGATTTGAACTTGTCCTCTTGATTTTTCCACATTTCTTCTTCTAAACGTATTTTAAATGCTTACAACGAATACATTAAGAAAGTTGGGACATTGAATTTTTATAATACACCTACTTTTGCTCGGTAGCAGGCAGTAATCTCAGATAAAGTTAGCTTTTCTTCTGCTCATGTTGGTCCTGCCGGTTCAAACAGGCCGTTACAGTCCTAGATGACCGTTAGTCCCGAATGAAATCATTTGGTCGATGACGGACCAAAAATAACCTACAGCTAAAAAAACATATGTGGGTAAGTGAATGTGGGCAAAAATCAACCTAGAATAATTTGTTTACGCAATTTTATTCAGTTCCCGCCCTACATTTGAATTTCAAACTTCCCCGATTTTGCCGCCAATAGCAATAGTAGAGGTGGTTGAAAAGAAGCTTCATTTTTTACTTTTAGCGCTCCGTCTCTATGTCTTTGGTCGGGACAGAAACTTGGCAACCTCAAATTTGACGCGGTGGACCACCGCGGAAGAAAAGGCGTATTCCTTAAGAGCCCACAGTTACTCCATACTCCGCCACACGGGCATTTGTTTGACTTGACTCCATACGTTTATCGGCCGGCAGAAAAGACAGTTCAAAGGGGGCTTATAACTTTTTTATTAGGTATATAAAGGCGCCGGAGTCTCAGGCTTATCTCTCGGCATCGTAAACTTACAGTGTAAGGCGCATCGTATAACCGGCGGGGGCTCCTTACGCGTGCGGATGCGGTTGAGAAGCACCTCTTTTAATTTAATGACGTCATTATATGCAGCTTATGATTTGACTCAACTCGCCACCATGGACCGGGCACGGAGGTGAACTCTGCCGGGTTGCACGGAAAAACACCGTATGAGGAATTGGGGGTTGCCAAACCCCCTCGGAAAATTACTCATTTTTGAGAGATGAAATGCGTATTTTCATTAAAAATGTTCATGTATTTTTTTTTAGTAAATTGAAACCAAATTTCCTTGAAAATATTAGAAAAAATTATCCGTAAATTTCTTAAAAAATTCACGGTATATAATAGGAAATTTTGCAACGCCTCAAAGTTCTTGCGAGGTTCTCGCCGCGGAGCGGTAAAGTTCACCGTCTCAATAAACGTAATCCGACTTTGATACTCGGCAAATTTAACATTGTAACGCGGCTTTTATTCAAATCCAAGGGCGCTTCACTGCACTTCGGTTCCCGCGGTCGACCGAGGTAGAACCGCCTATCTCCGGTGCGAACCGGGTGTAAATACGCGGTTTTGATTCCCCGAGGGATCGTCTTTCTCAAGTGATTTACATCTTTTATTCCCGCTAAGGGGGGGGGGGCGAAACTGATCCACAGCATCTTGAACTTGACGGGGTTTGGTTATGAAAACACTCTTGGTATAAACTCTCGCGATGTACCATCGTTTATTAGTTCGTATGCTACCCTGCTAAAAGGAGCGCGGTATGTAGACATGTGAGCGTTGTCAAATTTTTCTATTTAAAATATTCATCTTGGTGAAAATTACAGATATTTTTCTTTGAAATTTCCGGATAGGTATGTTGGATAAAATTTTCAAACACGTTGAAAGAGGATTATGCAAAAGTAACCAAGAAATGCGTAATTTATCAGAGCGTAATTTATCAAATATGGCAATGGTCATATTCAAGTCAAGGAACAGCAAATTCATGTAACGTAACATACTTGAGAATAAGTTCAATGAAATTTGGACCTGCGTCCCACTACCTTGCACTGGAAAAGAAAGTCGCTTGAATCTTGAGTCCAGACTCTTAATAACATTGACAAGAAAAAATACTCTCGATTCAATCCGACTTTTCCTTGAATCGAAGAGCCGAGCCTCTTGATTCAGGCGGATTTCTTTTTGATTCAAGCAAAAAGTCCGATTGAATCAAGAGTATTTTTTCTTGTCAATGTTTTTAAGAGTCCGGACTCTACATCCATGAGACTTTTTTCCCAATGCGAAGCGCAGCCAATTTTCTGCAGATGCAGATATGCTATCGCATTACTAGTTTAAAACTCATGATACGACTTTTTTAACGCCCAAATAGCACAAATTGCATATCCACTCAGTTGAAGGAAAACTTAGTCAATCGCTGAAGACTAGAGGTCTCTGTCTATCAATTGCATGGCGAAACATTTTCTACTTCATTTTATATTTAAGAAGGAATGTAGAAAAATAATGCCTCAAAAAACATAATATGCTGTTATACCGCCGTGCTAAGGGAAAACGCTGTATGAACTTTTAGGCGTTTCCACATTTCAATTGACGGATGATCAATAAAACACGGATTTCCTGGCAAACTCGTGACTATTTTTCCTCCAGTTTTTCAGATAATGTTGCCCGCAATTTCTCCTGAAGTTTCTGATAATTCAAAAGGAAAATAACCATAGCTCTCCTCAAAAATGAACATTTTATTGAAGGAAATTTGGCAACCCTTGAATGTTCATAAGGCGTTCTTCCTCAGTATGGCAGTATAGCGTCCAATAAGTTATTGCTTTGTCTATCAATCTCAATAATCAGCCCACTTTTACCCCTCTTTTAAGCAGTTATTTGTCTTCAATTTATTGCAAATGTATTTATTTTTCATCAAATAATCGGCTAGTTTTCTACCAAAGTTATGCCTTTATGTATTCAATCGTTTGGTCCGATGAAGTCTGGTAGTCTCGCTACGTAGTTACTGGTCGTTCAATCGACGTAGGCGACCAATCACATAGCTCTATTCTTTCGTAATCTAATATGACACGAACGCATGGTTCCACAAATTAACAGAGGACCTTACATCAAGAAAGTACACACTCGCAGTACATGTTCAGGAGCATCGAATTTGTAAAAAACTCGAAGGGATTCTATGGCCAATATCGAATTGTCTCGCGAGAAACGACATGAGAACAAAAATCACGGATAGTAGAGAGAAACAAAAACGGCTGAAGGCGAAGAAGTGTCATTAAAAAGTAAAACCATGGGACTCTCATTCCAAATGAAATGGCTGCCGCGGATAATTTTAATGAGAGGCGTTTGCAATTTAACGGGCATGCGACACTGTTGCCGTAAGGCCGCAATAATACGCTTCAGGCATGTACTGAATATCAGCAATTGAAATCTATGTTTGAACTGAACAGAATGCGTTTGTCGCAAACTTTTGTCAGACGGAAGAAAAAAGGTGTCTCTCCTGCAAATGGCTCAAAAATAACTATTCACACGTCGACAGAGCCTGAAATCATTTCTTTATGTTACAATTTCCGTGAGAAATAAGCTAATTTCTTAACCTCCCGCGCGCATGCTGAAGCGTTGCAGCTCAGACACATCTCAATTTCCTTATGTAAGTAATGTATCATACTGCCGTGCTAAGGAAGAACGCCGTATGAACATTCGAGAGTTGCCAAATTTCCTTCGATAAAACATGTATTTTTGACGAAATTTATGCACATTTTTCTTTGAAATTTTCAGATATTTTAGATTAAATTGTGTACAAAATTGTCTGAAAATTTTGAAAAATAATGTTCGCGATTTTCCCAGTAAATTCAGTTTTCATTGGAGGAAAGGGGTGGGTGCAAAATCGACAAAATTTCCCCCCTCATGGATGTTGACCAAATTTCAGTATGTCATTCCTCACTATGGGATACGCTTTTTCCCAAAATTTCACGGCCTGAAACGAATTTCTCTCCGCGTAGCAGCGTTGCCAAGTTGAAAACCGTCGTGTTCCATATCTTTTGAACGAAAAGAGATATTGAGATGCGGTTTGCGTTAAAATTCNACCCCTTTGGCAACGTCTGAAGGCTCATACGGCGTTCTTCCTTAGCACGACAGCATACAAGAGACGAGTCAACCCGGTTTTACAACTAATCAAAGTGACCTCCGTCGTGTGTCTTAGCTTTATAAATAGACAGCATTTTGTAATTAGTTGTAACATTTCCTGACTCATGGGTAAAAACACTTATCTACATAAGGAAAATAATGGCACTTATGTCGTTTCTGAAATGAGCCAGAAATTGTTGTTTCTCTTTCCAATAAATTTAGTCCAAATTTTCACAACCAGGAAACGCCATCGATCCGACATCTTCACTTCCCCGTTTTAACTTCGAATAGTTTTGAAAGTAGGAAACTCAAAAATGCGCAATTTTCTAGCATATATCGTAAAATTATAGAGGCAGATTGCATACGTCTATGGTGCGCCTATCATAATTTTGCTGTTTTTTTTTTGTTAGACACAACCGAACGATATGTTTTACAATGAAGAACAGCTGCTGTGATAATAAATATACTCTGCTGTGCTAAGTAAGAACGCCGTATGAGCCTTCAGACTGTCATATTTCGTCGATCCTCTGACGTAAGGGCGTATCTTGATTTCCCCGTGAGCCCTCTTGTCCATATAACTCTATGCTTTCCAGGGCTCATGTCAACATCGAGATACGCCCTTACGTCAGAGGAGCGACGATTTCCTTTAATAAAAACCTAATTTACTGGGTAGATTGTGTGTATTTCTTTAAAAAAACATTTGCGGCATTTTTGTTCGCAGTTTGATTCAAATCTCTGAAAATTGCAGGGGGAAAGATGCATTATTTTTCTTAACAAATACAACTTTTATCGAGGGCATTTGCACGGAGAAAAAAACCTCGTGCGTGGGACCCGAAGTTGAGGTCAACTGGATCTCTGAAGTTTTCGGACCACGTATCTAAAAACTTCAGGTCCAGCTGCCGAAGTTCAGGTCAGACATCTGAAGTACTCCGATACATACCGAAGTGCCTCGATGTCTGACCTGAACTTCGGCAGCTGGACCTCAAGTTCTTAGATACGTGATCCGAAAATTTCAGAGATCCGTATGACCTCAACTTCGGATCCCACGCACGAAGTTTTTTTCTCCGTGTGGCAATTCACGGATGTCCATACGGGTTTTTACTTGGCACGGCAGCACTATTCCCAGGTCATCCATCACCAAAATATCTATCTGCGAAGTGAAACTAATGGATCTCATTTTGTTTCGAAAATGCGTCAAAAATGGTGTTTTTTATCGCTAAATGTAGTCCGACTCTCGTTATCTCTTCAGCAAAACTTCACTGGAAAAAAAAACACATTGGATCCAGAGTCCAGACTCTTGAAAACATCGACAAGAAAAAATACTCTTGATTCAATCGGATTTTTGTTTGAATCAAAAGGAAATCCGCTTACATTAAGAGGCTTGGTTCTTGATTTAAGCTACACTGGAGAGAAAAAACACATTGGATCTAGAGTCCAGACTCTTAAAAACATCGACAAGAAAAAGTGCTCTTGATTCAATCAGAATCTAGCTTAAAAATCAAGAACCAAGCCTCTTACTTTAAGCGGATTTCGTTTTTGATTCAAGCAAAAATCCGATTGAATCAAGAGTATTTTTTCTTGTCAATGTTTTCAAGAGTCTGGATTCTAGATCCAATGTGTTTTTTTTTTTTTTCAGTATAGATTCTGATTGAACCAAGAGTCCTTTTTCTTGTCGATAATTTTAAGAGTCTGGACTCTAGATCCAATGTGTTTTTTTCGAGTGTTCATAATAAGAGACTCAGTCGACCTATATGGTGGCTCCTTGTTTTTGCGACAGAGTTTCCCGTCCCATTTTCTTCCAAACGTTAAAAGATTACTCCAGCCGAGAGAGGAAATCCAATGATTCCTAAATAAATCAGGCAACTGGGTCATAAGTGCCGGCGGTGGCCAAGGCACTACATACACGCAAAGGTTAAACCCAACCCCTCGCGTTGCCAAACTTACAAAAATCCCGCGAAAATATCGAAATTCCACACGTACAACGCGAAACATCCACAATTCCAGAATTTGTCTTCGGCAACAGCAGCAGCGCCGCCGCTTCTCCGCTGATGATTCCTTCACTTCCGGTTCCGAAAACCGGAAACAATGCGAAACAGGAAGCGAGCTGAGAAACAAGAAGCAAGCCGAGCAGACAGTTCGGCGAGCACCACGTTGGCAATTCCCAGTCGGAACCCGCTCGTTTTTGCGCGTTTCCGCGGTTGAATGGCAACGCGGGGCGCGGATAGTCGGCCGGCGCTCTGTCCGACCTGTTGAAAAGTTTATCGCTTCAACTAATAAGTTTCCAACTCGGACGAGTTGGGCCGGGATGGCCGTAATGAGCTTTTAGTCCCGCTAGTGTTACGCCGCGGCTAAGGATTTAGGGCCCTGCATCAAGTGGATCCTCTCACGAAGGCACTTGAAACGGGCCATGCCCTCTTCATCCTGACGTCAAATGGCATGCATACTCAGCGAGGAGGAAGAGGAGGGAGTGGACTTTAAAAAGAACGGGCGAACAGGGTGGAAATTTTAAGGGTAGGGTCTCGAGCCGTCACATTTTCAGCTGCGAAAAAAACGGAAAGAACCGGGAATGACCTAATTTTGGTTAAATGTACAAGGCCACTCGAGAAGAAGAAAAGCGCTTTTGGGCCTCAGCCAGTCACCTCTTTTGACCAAGCTAGGATGAACATTTCTTAAATGAAGGAGGTTTTTCATCGGAACAGGCGATATAAATGATCTCATATTCATTGTTATGCGATAAAAATGATTATAAAATATGGACTGAGTTAAGCAGAAAGGAACCAACCCACATTTTGGAAAAAATTGAGTTATGAGCGGTTTTGAACTCAACCACTGCTCTACTTTCTATCGCCAGAAATTCAAAGTTTTTGTTGGAGCAAATTTTGCAGGAATTGAACTTGAAGTTTATCTTTTACATTGAGTCTTATGCAGGAGCCAAACTTTAAACCTCTTTTTCTCGGTTCGACCCTGATGTGGCTTGGTTCCTTTCTGTTTAATTCCGTCCATATATACCAGGTTGTTTTTATTAATTAGGATGCATTTCGATTAGGAAATCACGAAACCGCGTATCTTGATTGCGGTGTTTCAAAATTTCAGTTCCTGCTTCATTTTTTTAAGAAGAAACAAGCCAACTTCACCCGAATCTGAGTGGCACATCGTTGGCAGCGTAGAGAGGAACTGCGAGCTCACGCCTCGCGCCTTCAATTTCACAGACGCAACACGGACATCCATCAAGCACGAATAGTTGTATGTCTGCGCCGTCATTAACGTGCGTCCTTTCCTGTGCTCTATTTATGCTCTATTTTCTGTGCTCTAATATGTTTGTTTCAATTAGTCTTATTGGTAATAGTGCTACAAGAGTCATACTGTCGTGCAAAGCAAGCCTCCAGATGTTGCTAAATTGCCGGCATCAAATCACGAATTTTTGGGTGAATTTGTAAGGATCCTTCTCCCGATTTTTCGGATAATTTTTTTCCTCATATGACCTAAAGTATCTGAAAATTTCAAGGGAGAATATTCATAACTTTCGTATTTTCTAAGACGAAATCACGTAACATTCGAGTGTTCATACGGCGTTTTTCCTTGGCATAACAGTATACGTGAGCAACACATCCATATTTAAAAATGAATTTGTTACTCACGTAGCTATACGTAATATGTAATGTAGTTACCCTTAGTCGCCGACATTTTAAAACTCTTTAAGCAATTAAATTTAAAAATTCAAGGTCTCCTGGTCCCCGACGTAAATAGCTTGGTTGCTGATCGTCGTAAATTAAATAACTTACTAACTAACTAGTACTATATATTTTGCCGCGATGCTCCCTTTGTTTTTATCCATTTGCAGATAGCTCCATGTTGCATCATTGCATCCTAGTGACCAATTGGACTGAGTTAAGCAGAAAAGAACCACCCCACATTTTGGAAAAAATTGAGTTATGAGTGGTTTTGAAATCAACCACTGCTCTACTATCTATCGCCAAAAATTCAAAGTTTTTGTCGGAGCAAATTTTGCAGAAATTGAACTTGAAGTTTATCTTTTACATTGAGTCTTATGCAGGAGCTTAACTTTAAACCTCTTTTTCTCGGTTCGATCCCGATTTCGCTTGGTTCCTTTCTGTATAACTCCGTCCAATTCTAGGTAGAGTACCTATATTAAGAGAGTATGGCCACTGGGCCCCATGGAGAGGCTTAGGACCCAAAAATGGCGGTGCTTTGTTTTGGTTTTTGTGGATGGGAGGGGGGTCATTGCCAACTTTTGACGGTTATCACCAACCGCACTTGCTGCCAACCTTACTACATCTAGGATAATTTTTCTCAAATATTGCACACGATTAGCCTTAAAAATATGTAAAGATGTCGCAGTAGTGCATTTGAGTAAATTCCTCGTTACGATAAGCAAAGAAAACTACATTTGAGTCATTTTGCATTACATTAATTTATGGCGTCCGCCATTTTTGGGTCCTAAGGGCTCCATTTAGCCTAAGATGGCTGAGCCAATCAGAGGTGGTAACCCCAGTGGCCATACTCTCTCAACATAGGTACTCTACAGATTACCATCACTAAGTCTTACTACCGAACACAAAATATCAACAATCGGCCACCGATGGAGATTGAATAGCGTCATTATTCAAGCGATTTGGCAGCAGGGCAATCCCGGGACACCCCGTTTAGTCGGTCGCGCCAAAAGTCGGCTGATGAGGGCAAGGAAGCACATCCACAGGGAGTCGGGGGATTAGCAAACGAGGGGGAGGGGGTGGGGATGAAAAGAAGGGGGTAAAGGCATCGAACAGGTTGATTACAATAATATCTGTCTGCTCCGAACGCAGTGCATTTCACTGCAGTCACTCAGTCTCTTGTTTGATGAGCGGGGAGGGAGCACCGCCCCTCCCCCGGGGTCGTAGATTGAAGTGGTTGCGCAGTTTTCGAGGGGTGCCGGGCGAGAGGAAGGGGGTTCGCGCCCCCCTCCCGCCGAACAGTGGAACGAGCCATTGGGGCAGGTCAGACATTAGGTAGACCTACACGGAGAAAATGAAATCGCTTATTTAACAATCTTGCGATCCATGTATGAATGAGCGGGTGAATGAAGTACAATAGAAGGAATGACAGTACAGGGTAATTGAATTCGTACTCTTAACCGCACCTAAAAGTAAAGAAAAGCACCCCTCACGGTCCTGTTCATAAAATTTGTAACGATATGCTGAGGGAGGGGGAAAACTATGAGAGCGTCTAACCATTGTGTTGTTACATTTGGATTACATTTTGCCAAAAGGAACCAGAAGTATTGTAATGATGCTAAGATTGTGCATTTTCATACTTTGCAATAAAATTGCTGAAAAAATGCAATCCATTTGAAAGATGCGTCGCAAGTGCGTTAGAGTGGGGATGAGCGATCAATTAATCCCAAATTTACTGCTACATATTTATGACCGGTCCCATGTAAGTTAAAATAATGTGGCACAAACATTAAAATTTCCATTTTTTGTCAAAAATTTTGATCAGAAACTTTTTATTTCCTTTAACAGAAGGGGCCCAACTCGATTACAGAGTCTTCAAAATCTAAAATCTTCATAATTATCTAAACAAATGCATAGAGGATCAAGTAAGTTTTGATTTTCTACCAGGAAATTAATTTTAAAGGAAGTTTATTTCGATCGCATTCAGCAGAAAAGAACCAGCGCGTTCACAGTGTTTTCAAAATCGTGCGTGCGACTCCTCCTTTTCTCTTAAAAATACTTAACTAATGTATAGTATTACAATTTACACAGTTATTTTCCTTTAAAATTAACAATTTTTTGGTGGGAGGCCAAAAATATTTGGTGTTCAGGGAGATTTTTTAGATAATTTTGAAGAGGCAACAATTTTACAACAAAGTTATCGCACTGGTTCCTTTTTGCTAAATGCGATCCATCTGAGAAAATCAGTGTAATCATTTTCAAACTTCTACGCTCAGTATTAACGAAGAAAGGGGCGCTTGAAGTTTCAAGATCACGTCCAACCTAGAGTCCCTTTATACTGAGAGTCAAGACAACACCCCCTCATGGAGTCACAAACTGGAATAAACATTACAGAAATTGAACGTTTTTCGTGATCTTTGATCGACCCATTCTCAAATTCCTTTCTCCGTTCCTTCTCTCATTCCGTTCGTCCCTTGCTGAACCCGTAATTCCCTGGTCCATTCCAGATTATAATCTTTGCAATCGGTGAAAATATAATCTTTATTCCCATTCGTGACACTGTGAAGGCCTAAAATACGGGAACCAATCAGAAATGGATTCACATTGTCTTGACTCTCAGTATGAATAGAGTCCCTTTATACTGAGAATCAAGACAATGTGAATCCATTTCTGATTGGTTCCCGTATTTTATGATTTTGGGCCTTCACAGTGTCACAAACGGGAATAAATATTACATTTTCACCGATTGCAAAGATTATGATCTGGAATGGACCAGGGAATTACGGGTTCGGCAAATGGAAACGGAATGAGAGAAGAAACGGAGAAAGGAATTTGAGAATGGGCCGATCAAAGATTACAAAAAACGTTCAATTTCTGTAATTTTTATTCCCGTTTGTGACCCCATGAGGGGGTGTTGTTTTGACTCTCAGTATAAAGGGACTCTAAGTATAAAGGGACTCTAGTCCAACCCTCCGAATGGACCCTTCCCACCGTGCGGCGGGGTGTCGAGAGAGGGGGATGATGCAGTATCTCAACCCCGCATCAAATGATAGGCGCGTCGTGTCGTGTCGCGTCGGCTCGTCGCGGGGGGCTTACCTGTCATTACGGCACTTGGCGATTTTTTCACTTATCGCGCCCCCGCTCGAGCCTAAGCGCCCCTACTCCCTCCCCCGCAATTTCGCCGCAGAGCCGATTACGATCCCGCTTTGCGACAGGGTCGAGGCTCGAGAGGTCTGCGGTGCATCGAGAATTCGTCGCTCCTCCGCCGTAAGGGCGGATCTCAATTTCGACGTGAGACCTGGAACGTGTAGATTCATACGGAGAACGGGGCTCACGTTGAATTTTAAATACGCCCTTTCGCTAGGGGAGCGACGAATTGGGTCCCGAGGAGATGGCCTCGCCGCGGTGCTTTTCCCGTCCGATACGTGATTCTCGACACTCATAGGGCGAGACCGAATGTTTTTCGAATAGGAATCAGCTCTTTTGACCCTGGTCTGGTAGGTCCCCAGTTGCTCCTACCCTCTCCAGGATTGCAATTCTTCTTGAAAATTTAAATTGAAGGGCGGGACCGAATGATTTTCGAATAGGAATCAGCTCTTTTGACCCTGGTCTGGTAGGTCCCCAGTTGCTCATACCCTCTCCAGGATTGCAATTCTTCTTGAAAATTTAAATTGAAGGGCGGGACCGAATGTTTTTCGAATAGGAATCAGCTCTTTTGACCCTGGTCTGGTAGGTCCCCAGTTGCTCCTCCCCTCTCCAGAATTGCAGTTTCTCTTGAAAATTTAACTATTGAGATTTCAAGTTAAATATTCCACAAAATTTAGGATTAATGTGAAAGAAGTCCTCCTCGTCCCTGTTTCATGCTAGCACTACATAACAAATGGACCGAGTTCATCATAAAAGAACCAACCCACATCAGTTTAAAACTGAGGAAAAGAGGTTTAAGTTTTATTCCTGCATAAGGCTCAATGTAGAAAATAACGTTGACCCCTCTTTTCACAGACTAATTTCTTTATTTTAACTTTTAGATTTTGGCATGAGAAAATAAACGACTACTGAAGCTCAAAAACATTCTTAACTCGGTTTTTTCGAAAATGTAGGTTCGCTCCTTTTTTATAAACTCGGTCCAATTGAAAATTTTCTAAAAATAAAAAAAAACAAGCAGAAAAATCCAACATGAATATGTTAGAAAAGCGTGCCGAATAACTAAAATGTTGGACACATACCTACTATTTTCACTTCTTTGTTATTTGCATCAATTGGTACTTTTTGCTAAATTTGGGAGAAAATATTGATTCATGAACGTTGAATGTAAATTAATTTTAAAGATTCCGTCCAATTATCTTGATTTTAAGCTGATATGCGGCATTTGCGCACGACCGTGATTTGGGCGAACTGCCGTGCATCGAAATCGCGTTGAGTTAATCTCTTTGGATTTCGAACTGTAACTTCTCTCCTATTCGGCCGATTTTTACAAATGAGGTATCTTTTTATTTGTACTTCAACGGAAAGTAAAGAAAAACTCGCTAAACAGACGGAAAACAATTTTTGAGAAAATTTGGTGGATCCTGGCATCACGGTGAATGGTTAATCGGTTAATCGCCTCGCCGTCTTTTATTGCCTTGCTCGAAACCGGACACCCAAAGCTTTATCGCAAGATAACTGTAGTGGTTTAAGTGGATTTTGGCAGGGGCCATGGTTAGTACATGGTATAATGAGTCACGAGGCTCATCACAGATTGCACTTACAGTGCGAGACGCTCATTGGCTATAGAGTTTTGGCGGGAAAGAAGGTTCTAGAGTTGAGTCCTCCGAGCGTAAGAAAGCTTCTATGAGGTTTTTGTCAAATGAAATAATACGGTTTTGACAGAAAAATGTTCTCAAGGGTTTCCAATTAGCAGTTCATTAGATTGTTTGGTAAAAGACCATCAGGGCTTGACAGCGTAATGGTTCAAAGACAAAGAAACGGGTGCGAGGAAAAGAGTATTTGGACGACCCGTTGAATAGCATTGGTTGATCTGTGTGCTGTACTATGGTACATCCGAGTGATTTCAAAAAGCGAGCCCTACTGGCACGCTTAAAAAACCAACATTGCAATATCAGAAGAGGTTTTGTCAAAAATGGCTAAAGTTCACATTCACACCCGAGCATCAACTTTAAAAAACAAAAAATCCCGTCGGCCGAGGACGTCCCGAGTGCCTGGACCCCACTGCGGACTAGGGTTCACGGGGGTGCCAGCTATGCCGGCGGATATGCAACCTGCAACACACATTCTTCACACGAAACGATTTTTAATAAACATTCTTACACACTCCTTGAAGACAATCTCACCTGCGCCGAGGCCAAAAGCGGGCAGCCAAGTTTCATTTCCCGACCGGAAGCTTGCCACTTCCGCCGACGGGGGCAGGGCAGGCGGGTGACGACTGCGCCAATTTCAAGTGGCGCTTTTGTTCGCGCCTTGACTTATTCATTGTCGCTCCCTTGTTTCGGGCGCGCATTCCGGCCTGCGTTCCGCTTCCATTATTCCCCGTCCGACGCGCGGAACGTTGCCGGCACCCGCGGCCGGTGTCGGTTTCAATGCCTCCGTTTAACCGAGGGGTTTCCGGGGGTCCGCTCGCGGTCGGGAGGGTGAACCGCGCTCCCGCCTCATTGAAAAATGCTTTTGTGCCCGTAATTTATTAGTGATGGCAATAATGCTTATTCGTAATTTTTCACCACACACGGCCGCGTTGCCGTGTTGCATTGCATGGGGGTCAGGGCTTAAAGTGGGTGTCATTGGGATGCCGCATTATACCGAAAAAAGAGTTGACACAGAATTAGTAGAGATACAGAATTACAGAAATTAATTGATGTTAAATTAAATAACTAATGTTTAATGTATTTATTAATCAATTAATGTTTAATTTATTTGCACATTAAGGTGATTCGATGAACGCCATAGTTTGTGTCACAACGGCAAGCGATATATCGCATCAATTGGTTTTATTTTTTCAGCTACTCGTCATTTTTTTCCAATTTTGAAATCGCAATTCTGTTGTCAGGAGACTAAAGCACTCACTTACCAATTTTAACAAAGAAATTTAACGTAATAAAGGCGTGGTTTTTTAGTGAGAAAATATCGCGTTCGAGTGCAGTTTCAATATCGGTATCGAAAGCGATGTTTTCTCTCTAAAAAAAACCACGCCTTTATTACATTGAACTTCTTTGTTAAAATTGGTAAGTGAGTGCTTTAGTCTCTTGACAACAGAATTGCGATCTCAAAATTGGAGAAAAATGACGAGTAGCTGAGAAAATGGAACCAATTGATGCGATACATCGCACGCCGTTCTGACACAAAATATGGCGTCCATCGATTCACCTTAAGTAATGTTTATTTTATTTACACATTACACATTTTAACACCGGACAGTTTACCAGCATAAAGGAACGCCACGTTTAGTGCAACGGGTGTTAGTAGAGAGATAGGAGCAGGCTTAGAAAAAAAAAGCGTTGCAAGAAATTTGAGCGCCTGCTCCTCTCCTCCTCCAGGATGAAATTGAAATGTAAGAACACTTCTGAAGGAAAAAGAAAGAAAAAACCATTTTATTGAGATTTTTTATGTCTCTTTCCTATTCCCTTTAAAAGATAATGTGATGCATCGTGGGGGCGAATATGCGCATAGATTATTGTGATCACTATGTAACGCTGACTAAACCAACAAATAGGTGTAACATTTAAATCATTATGAAGATGTGGAAACTATTAATTACTCGAATACCCGTCAGGCTCATAGGTTAAAATGTCAATCGAGTTGGGAAAAGTAGATTTCGTTGAAAATCCTAAAAACGTAGGGACCTGTGAATGTTCAGTCAAGAATAGAGGCCTTCATTCACAGGACGTTAAAGTTAAACATAGTCAACGGCCAGTATCGAAATTCCGGGGTAACAGCTTTATTTTGTATCCTCTCAAAAAACCAAACGTTGCCATACTGTTGATTTTTCTCATTTTATTGACAGTTTTCACTGTTGTTCGACATGGAAGCTAAAAATAAGCCTAGTTTTTCAAAAAACCAATTTTGCGCACTATTTCATTATGCGTTAAGAAACTATTTTGGTAGCTGACGAATACATTTTTAGGAAAATTTGATGCTTCGGAAAAGGCGTAGGTGAAAACGAAAAACTTTCATTGTTGGCCTCATCAGCTACAAGTAAGTTAGACCTTTCTCATCAGACACCCATGTGAGACAACAATAATTAAATACCTGAAAATAAAAACCAAATTGGATCAGTTTTTTATGGGGGTTTCTCGAGGTTAAATGGGTCTTATGAGTTAGCAATATTGATTTCACGTAAAACAGGTCATTCTACAACTCAGAGACCCATAATTAAAGTTAGCCTTTCAGAACTTGAGAGCATTTTCATGTTTTGGCCAGTGTGTTTAGAATTCTCGTGTAGAAAAATATGACACACGCATGTGATATTCAGGAACGTGCAACTTTTTGCACTCTCAAGGACTTGTTTTTGCCTAAGCATTTGTACTAAGGCGAATTACACGTAGTTACCCGGATAATATTCGGTCAGTATGAATGTCAAAGTTTTTATATCTTTGAGAGTTGGTTGGTTCATTAATCGGCTTATTCAAAGAAGCCTCAACTAAATATTAGCCTTTCACACGTTATAATTTAGTGAGGTTATACCAATTACCGAAGAGAAATCAGTAAAGGAAAAGAGAGGGGAAAGACGAGGAGAGAGAAAAATAGCAATAACAAAGCAAAGAAGAGGGGAAAAGATACGAAGAAGGAGGGGTGGAAAACATTAATTTTTGGAGATCAGCCAGTTTCAAAAAAGAAGAGACTCGGTGATACTACTTAGATAGAATGATTCTAAGGTCAAGAAATCCCTTTACATTTTATTTTTACGTAAACGTCTCTCTTCAATGGAGGAACTTAGGTATAATGTGTGTTCCAACTTTGCACCGAAAAAAAAGTGAAGTTGATTTAGCATTCAAGATGTAAAAAAAGTGTGCGAGAACTTTAAAAATGCCGAATTAGTCGCCGCAGCAGTTACTTTTACATCTTGGCATTGCTAAAATAACTGCTATAGCGGGTAGGTAATTCAGCATTTTATAAGTTCTCGCACACTTTTATCACATCTAGAATGTTGAATCAACTTCACTTTATTTTCGGTGCGGACTTTTCCAATACTTTTCCTCGCGGCGGCAACAAGGCGAAACAACTTCAATCAACATCCATTCTCGGAACGCAGATGAGCATGCCCAATTCCATTTTATTTTTATTTTTATTATTTTTATTTTTCTCTCCTCCCCGCGCGCGCGAGGGGGGCGGATAAGAACTCTTTCAACCTCGCGAGGCACCGTAATTAAGGGCACTCCGGTGCCCCGGTGATCTTGACGCACCCCAAGAAAAGGATCCTCGGTGGGCAGAGATTATGCGGATAACGGTTTATTGCATATTATTCTATTCGGTAACAATAGGATTATAAGGGGTCGAAGGATACCCTCCCCCGCCGCCGCCAACCCCGGCCTTTAATTCTTTTCGCTCCTCACCGACTGAATTGGATCGGACCGGCTTTTGTACCGCTAAGAACTTTTATTGCGAACGCTTCAAGTTTATTACCGGGCGCGGTTTGCTAAATTACCTTGAATATTTATCATGCTTATACTCCTCCGCGCGGACCCGTTAATACCCTACTAGCCGGTCTAATTGATTCGTTTTGTGTATCAATGGCCATGATTGTGTTGGTTTTCCTTTTAATTTATTCAAATGACTGACTCCGGAATTACTTCACACCCGCTGATCAGGTAGTGCGGGAATGGAACGGGACAAAATAGACGGGTTGAATTCAACAGATTGGAGGCGCAGCCTGAATTGGGTCCATCTGCGTTATTAAATGCTGTTATTGAAAGTCAAATGTTGGTGATCCAGGCGTCGAGAGGTCAATTTTTAGTTTCTTAATAATTTTTGGGTTAAATTCAACAGATGGGAGTCCACAAAATTGGGTCCATCTGCGTTATTAAAATATTAATGTTGTCGTTTGAAAGTCGAATTTTGGCGATCTGAGCTTTGAGGGATCAATTAATTTTAGTTTTTTTTTACGATTTTGGTTTTCCTTTCAATATATTTGAAGGACTACCTTCGGAATTTTTCCGCGCCTTCTGATCAGGTAGTGCGAAACTGAAACGGAGCAAAATAAACGGGTTTAATTCAACACATTGGGAGGCCGCATAAATTGGGTCTATCTGCGTTTTTAAACGTTAATGTATGAAAGTCAAATGTTGGCGATCTGAGCTTTGAGAGGTCAATTTTTTGTTTTTCAGACTTCAGTGCATCCTCGAGAGTATTGATATAAATTTTAAAAACGAAAGAAGGAGAGAGAGTCAGAGGAGAATATGAAAAACAACAGCATGAAAACATAAAACAACGGAAAATACAAATATTTGTCGACAAAAATCTCTCTCGGACATCACGGACAACATCTTTATATTGTAGCAGAGTTAATACGTTGGATTAAGACGAAAAATAACTTATCTTCATTCTAACGTTGCAAAATGGACAAATACACCACTTTTATTTACAGGAAAATTGGGAAATTTCTGTTTAAATTGCTTACTTTGTGTGCGATCAGAAGAAAACGAAGTAAAAATTTTCAATTAAAGATGCCCAATAGTTTTCGTAGTAAAAAGATAATTTTTTTGTTGGTAATTTTTCAACATTTTACCAAGTCAAGCTCTTTCACCTCTCGAGCAATGAGTTTTTTATTCAGATCACTGTATTCAATCATCATACTAAATGATTTTTGCCTACACATCAGATTAAAAGATAATATTTTATTAATGGGAGAATTGAATGATGTGAATGTGTTCCTGTCACATGAAATTCTCATACATCGATGGCTAATGCGGACACTTGGTCTCAGGACATTCCGTCAACGATTTTTTGTCCGGGCACCTGTTTAGTCCAGTAATTTACGTTCACACGTAAAATAAGAAACAGTGACTTGGTCCAAAGATTATATTTCAGTCCGTATGTAAAATTATATTGACAATATCGAATTAGAAAATTGAGAGAGAAGAAGGTTTTTATGGTAACTCATTTTTTAAATGAAATGTTACCTTCTTCTTTTGATTGATATTTCAAATTTTCATTGGTTCTTTCAAATTTTCATTTGCTTTTGTATTTCTATCTATAAAATTGTCGATTTAAAATATACCGTATATATACCTTTTCTTAAATGATAATATTACTTCATTTTAAAAACAGTATATTTTTAAAACGTGGCAAATATTTGTAAAACATTTTCCAAGCGATGGCATCGAAATTAATCTCAATGAGCCGTACTTGTGTTGAAAGGAACTATACAAAAATGAAAAAGAGAGAGACAAAACCAAGAAAGACGCAATCTTTGGTTTTAATTCACTTTTACATCGATCTTTTACAGTCAAACACGTCAAATTTTGAGCGTTTGGTTGTGAATACACCACGCTGCAGCACAGTAAAAGCACAAAATATAAAAGAAAAATTATAAAGCTTTGGAAATCATTAAATTAGACACGGAACCACCTTAATATTTTCAAAACACACGTCATATTTTCCTGTAATACATTTTTTTTTCCAACAATTTAAATGAAACTAATCCGTGCAGAGCGTGCAAATATTTCAAAATCATGAGTTTAAAAATGCTGACTCCGCGAGTTTAAATATTTGAGCCCAACACAGAGCAAAATGCGCACTGGTACCTACAACCCTAACGGGATACTTCACGCGTTGCGCAATGCGTGAAGTATCCCTGTTAGGTTTGTAGGCGTCTATACTCGTGTCACGCTGGTCGCTCGCCGCGCCGCGGAGTGCTACGGCGTTTCAAGCAACTATTCCGCGACATAGGTGTTACACAGTATCATAGGCGCTCCAACGTATCAAGAATGACAAGCTTCCTTTAAGGGTACAGAGCTCTCCTTGCTATATATAAATCAAGATGCTATATTACAAAAAGAGAGTGGTAATCTAAAAAACTCACTTAGTCCTAGCATCCGTTTTTAATAACGTTTAGCTAGCATAATTTTTGGATTTCATTATAGAACAATGTGACTCGATTTAGGCAGAAACATTATTGAGTATGCCGTCAAGAAGATTTTATTTTGAATCAAGAATAAAATAGCTGAATGAAAGCGGGTTTCTGCATGATCTAAGTGACTTTTCTTTATATTGAAACATCCTTTTTTCTCTGAAAAGGCATTATTTTCTTTATTGATTTATAAGGAAATCTTCTCGGTGGTAAATTTGAGTATATTTCTGCTTGAATCAAGTCACATTTCCTTTAATTACGTTCAAAAATCATGCTAAACGTTACTGGATCAGATACTTGGACTTACCAAGTTTTTCGACTACAGCTCCCTTTTTTTCGTCGTCACTCGATTTAATTTGCGAGGGAACTTCGTACTTCTAAAAGATACCATCAATCATGATACGTTATAGTGCCTTCAATCTTGTATGATACTGTGCAACACTTTCATGGCCAAAGAGTAGTTCGAAGCGCCGCGTGCCGTCGCGAACTTATTGTACACAGGAAAAATCTAAGAGCTTTCAGCTAAGGAAAATCAAAAGGTTCATCCGATTCAGATATAAGAAGATGGGATTTTCTTGAAAGATAATCTAGTCCTGTTGCACCAAAGAGGTTTATAGAATTTTAGTGAATTTTCCCTTATGGAATTGACGCCAAAATTCTCAATTACGTGTATATATTTGTTTCCGTTTGGCCAACCAAACAAACAAAAAACGAGCAAACCCTCATTCTTCCAAGACATTATATACATTTCATCCAAAAACGTCGTGAGCAAATGTTGTTTGTCTTTACATATTGACCAATTAACTTTGGGTCTCAATAATTGGTAAGTGGACCAAAACTCCCCTGCCGAAAAAACGCGTGGACTTAAACTACTGGAAAAAACAAGTGTTCGGACAAAAATCGTTGACGAAATGTCCGCCTATAACCGGACACTTACAAGTGGCTTGTATTTACGTGTTCTCTCGTAATGTAACTGAGCAAAAAGAAACCCTCATGTTCTCGCTGTGGGCCCGCAATTCTGATATTTCTAATTTTCATCCTTCATTCGGTAATAGGCATATGCTCAACGCAAAGTTTGGCAAAAGTGCAGGTCGCGCGACGCAGAATTCCCGCGAGAAAAACAGGTCAATCTTATTCTAGTGCAGTGGTTCGTGGACTCGTCTTTTTTGCTGTAACTTTATTATTATTATTTTTTCCAGCTTCGAACCACAAGCAAAGCTTAATTAATTTTATTCGAGAATTAAAGAGAGAGCGTCCGCCTTGTACTCATAACGCAGTATCGGTGTTTCTGTCAACTCGAATTAATTTAAATTAATTTGAATTAATTCGTGGGTTCTGCTTCTCTTTAAGTTCCCCACCGCCATCAAGAAGGGTTTCTTTTTCCCTGACTCCGTCTCTCTCTGGATTTCCAATTAGAATCGTGGCTTGTTTAGCGATGCGAAAAACACATTCCTCTGTTTCACTTCAGCTACCCCTCCCCCAGTCCACTCTTTCCTTGATGGAGTCAACCCAACTACTGTGCGGGTAGAGATAGGGGATGGAGGAAGGAACGAGAAAGAGAGGGAAAGAACGAGGACTTGTGGAGGGAGGAGGGGGCTCAAGAAAGAAAGTGGATCATCCAGCAAGTGGCGAAGAGCGTGGTTCGAGGGGTATGAAATATGGAAAAAATATCTCCATTTGACTTTTGATTATACTTGTAAAATATCTGCTTATTTTCCGGTGCCCCCGCTCCCCCGCCCACCCCCGGCTTTCGTATAATCTATAGACCGTTTTCTTTTTTATATGCACGACTGCTTTGAATTTTACGGTCCCGTTTTTTCCCTTCTTTTTTCTGTTTTCACTTCCCCGCTCGTATGTGAAGTGCAGAGCATACAGATTTCTTGCAAGTTTTTATTCCCAATTTGATTTCGACAAGATTAAACCATCCTAAAGGTGTGATTTTGTGAGAGGGATCTTGGTATGCTGAGCAACCGGAGGAAACGCGCCATAAGAGTTTTATTCCGTGTATGTTTTTATATTCCTTGCCTGCATGCGGAACCTCTCTCTCGAGTAAGTCATTTTTCAGTTCAATAATTTCGTGATAAGCTTTTCATCGTTCATTAAACCTTGTACGATCTAAAGCTTTCTCACCTGGAGCCTTCGTGACTGAAGGGAGGATTGAGTATGGAAGAGTCACATTGAATGTGAAACATGGTTTACTAACGATGGAGCAGGTATCCATAACGCTACTTCCTCCTGGTATTCCTCTCCTATTATAGAATGCGACAAATTAAATGTTTCCAAGGTTGCAAACTTTTCATGATTCCTCGATGGAACTTACATCTAATGGTTTGTCGAAAGTGTCGGGTTTATTACATGTTTAAAACTTTTTTTTTTTTTGGATTTAATAATTCATCACTGGAAAAAAACACATTGGATCTAGAGTCCAGACTCTTGAAATCATTGATAAGAAAAAATACTCTTGATTCAATCGGATTTTTGCTTGAATCAAAACGAAATCCACTTAAATTAAGAGGCTTGGTTCTTGATTTAAGCTAGATTCTGATTGAATCAAGAGTACTTTTTCTTGTCGATGTTTTTCAGAGTCTGGACTCTAGATTTAATGTGTTTTTTTTTCCAGTGATGAGTGAAATAGATTCAAAAAGGAGTCTTAGTCCATAGTAAACAATTTCGACGGTATTAGATTTTTGACGCAATTTACCGAAAAATCGAAATCCGAGATTTTGACAAACATCCGCAAGTATCTAAAAGTAGTATTTGCAAAAATTTCAATTTTTCTACCATCTCGCAAAATCGCCACAGGATATGTAGTCAGGGTGTAGTGGTTACACCGTCGATGTTCCATTACTTTCCCTATGCAGTTACGCGTTTCTATGAATAATCCACATTGGAAATAAAATTATCTTGGATCCAGAGTCCAGACTCTTGGAAAATCTGAAAGAAGATGTACTCGAATCAATAGAAAATCTGCTCAGATTCAGAGGTTTGGCTCTCAATTCAAGGAAAAATCCTATTGAATTATGATAATTTTTTTTTGTCAAATTTTTTAAGAGCCTGCACTCCGGATCTAAGAAACTCCAGAGTTCTCCAGTTCTGAAATATAAATTGGGGGGCTTGGAGGACAGGGCGCATAAGTGCAATTTTTGCTATTTCGAGAAATACGTGTTTGAAGTTTTAAAACTACATGGATCCTTATGGGCGGAAAGAAGGTTCAAATTGACTTTTGGATGCTTAAAAATTAGAATTGGGGAGCAAATTTTTCGCAAGATGTGCATTAAGACTAGCTTTACTCGAAATCATTTATATCTCATTTTTTCAAAAACTGCTCTTATGCGCCTTGTCCTCCAAGCTCCTCAATTCCTGGTTGCAAAATGTACTCCAAATTCAATCGGATACCGCTGGTTAGAGCCATCATAATCTAATTTGCACGGGCTGACAACACTGTTTTATACCCACAACTGGGGCGATTTCAGCATCTTGCGTGTTACGGCACCAAAGATTCAGCTACCCTGCCGTGCTAAGGAAGAACGCCGTATACCCGCCGTATGCCCGCCGTATGTACGCCGTATTCGAGAGTTGCCGAATTTCCTTCTATAAAACGTATATTTTTTAGGAAAGTTATGAATATTTTGGCGAAAATTAACGGTTGGCGAGAGGGAGTGGAGGGGGAGATCAGACGGTGTAATCTGCCCGATGATTTGTGGGAGGATCGATTCCGATGGCGATTTGGAGTCGCAGAGCGCACTAGTGCGCTGAGGTAGCGGCTTGATATGTATGTATGAATATTTTTCCTTTATATTTTCAGAATCTTTAAGTAAAATTGCGAACTAAATTTCCTGGAAAATTGGAAGAAAAATATTCATTATTTTACCAGTAAATTCGTGTTTTATGAAAGAAAATTTGGCAACGCCTAAAGGTTCATACGGCGTGTTTCCTTAGCGCGGCTGTACTCCTCGTGAGCGAAGGCGTCTAGTAATCCTGCTTGAGCGATGAAGTTGATCGTAATCACAAGGTGATCCGAATCAGACAATGATCCGACTGTAATTGATAATACAGCGAGAATGTGACACGCTAAGCCTGGCTCCGGGGTGTTCCGGAAGATGGATGGAGCGTCTTGTCATGAGAGACTCCTTCAAAAAACCACCCCTCCCTCGCAAAAAACTCAGCCACGGTTCGCACTAATGCGGAACCGTCAGCGCTGAAACAATTAGAGCGTGAGTTCACCTTAGAGTGTCAAAATTTTGTCCTGAATTCGGAAGATCGTGGATTAAATGCAAGTATACATTCAGCCGTGCTAAGGAAGAACGCCGTATGAGCCTTCAGACGTCGCCATATGCCCTTCTATAAGAACCTGATTAACCAGAAAGTTTGTGAATATTTGTCCTCGATTTTTTCAGACAATATTGTTCGCAATTTTATCTAAGACGGCTGAAAATCTCGAGGAAAAATACGCACGATTCTCTTCAAAAATACATGTTCTGTCCGAAACAATTTCGCAACTCTCGTCAAATTTTAGTCCCGATTCCGAAGATGGTGGATTAAATTTAAGTATATATTCTGCCGAAAGAACGCCGTATGAGCCTTCAGGCGTTGCCATATGCCTTTCAATAAGAACCTGATTAACCAGAAAGTTTGTGAATATTTTTCTTAGATTTTTTCAGACAATATTCTTCGCAATTTTATCTAAGACGGCTGAAAATCTCAAGGAAAAATACGCATAACTTTCTGCAAAAATACATGCTCTGTCCGAAACAATTTCGCAACTCTCTTCAAATTTTAGTCCCGATTCCGAAGATGGTGGATTAAATTTAAGTATATATTCTGCCGAAAGAACGCCATATGCCTTTCAATAAGAACCTGATTAACCAGAAAGTTTGTGAATATTTTTCTTAGATTTTTTCAGACAATATTCCTTGCAATTTTATCTAAGGCGACTGAATATATCAAGGGAAAAAACGCATAATTCTCTTCAAAAATACATGTTTTGTCCGAAACAATTTCGCAACTCTCGTCAAATTTTAGTCCCGATTCCGAAGGATGGTGGATTAGATGTAGGTATATATTCTGCCGTGCTAAGGAGGAACGTCGTACGAGCCTTCAGACGTTGCCATATGCCCTTCTGTAAGAACCTGATTCACCGAAAAGTTTGTGAATATTTTTCCTCGATTTTTTCAGACAATATTGTTCTCAATTTTATCTAAGACGGCTGAAAATCTCAAGAAAGAATACGAATAATTTTCATCAATGATGCATGTTTTGTCCGAGGCAATTAGGCAGCTCTCGAATGTTCATGCAGCGTTCTTCCTTAGCACTGCAGTATTGTATTGTTTCAGAGCCGTATTCATAGTCGTCCCTTAGAACAGCTCCTTTCCTCATTCAGCCCCGTATGGTTTACACTGTGATTAAGGGAGCTTTAAGGGAGCTTTGAAAATAGTGTCAAATACGGAATATAGACAAAAACCGAAATTTAACGAGTCGGAATACTTACAATGTAGAATGCCTGTATAAATATGGATCGTGCATGAACGCGAACGCGGTACTAAATTTCAACTTTTGCGACTTATCTCGATGTCCATTCCAACATATTTTTGCCTTGAGAAAATCTAGTAAAAGTTTTTGCACTTTTCACTGAAGAGGTGACTAAAACAACGATGATTACTTTGGAACATCGTGTTAGACCACATAGGAAGTCATACAACTATGTTGCGAGCCACTTTTGAGCCGGTCAAATTGCATAGCCATCAAGTTGAAGGCGAACTTGATTTCTCGTCCTTGTTTTTAGTTGTTCAGGTGCGAAAGCAAAAGCGCGTGCTACTTGCTGTCTTTTGCAAGTTATCACTTACACACACTTACACTTACACTGTGTGACACTGTGTCACTTTACAGTGATATTGTACTTTCAGTTCCATTACACACTTCAAAACGACCGTGCTCGGTGTTACCCTGTGTCCCCTCGTGTTGCTTTTCTTGGTGTCGGATCAACGCAAAAGGACTTAGCTTCTCAACACAATTTTGTGTTAAATCGATCCGAAGTCAACACAATTTTGTGTTAAATCGATCTGAAGTCCGAACCGTAGGTTACATTGGAACTATGAAGCATGAAGAAAAATTCCTGCGAAACTTATGTACACTGAAAAAAAAGGATTGCTAATTCACCGATCTAGGGTGGAGCAAAATTTGCTTCACTTCGTAAAGCTTTCTTATCCGTGCACGGTGTTGAATCAAGTGAACGACTAGCACGAATTGCAACACCGATTTGCTACATCTGCGCGCCTTCATGCAGTTAATCTTGCATCGAGTGGCTTGGAAGTGTAACTGCATTTGGTATTGGTACTTTGCGAACAGTAAAAATAGCTCAATAGTTAGGCTGAAATAGCGGAATTTACGGAAAATTAGCGGAATTTGAATAATAGCTAAATTTACGGAAGAATAACTAAAAAGGTAACAGACGTAGCTTTTCAGTGTAGCAAAATCACCTACACGCTTGTGTGTAAGTTAGCTGAAATTTGTGTAGCGATTTTACCTGCATTGTTTGCACGTTCGTTTTTTAGCTCACCCTGCAGTTGAAATACCCGCGTGCACGGCAATTTCAGCGATATTTTTTTTTTTTTTTCAGTGTACTCTTAATTTCCTTCTTGGCACTCAGAAGTTGTGACTTGCGAGTGGGCAACGCATTGGATTAATAAGTGAATAAAATGAGATAAATAAAGAAATAAATAAATAGATAAATTAACAAATAGATAAATAAATAAATAAATAAATATTGGAATGATAAACTTTTATAAAACATTTACACCGACGCAACCCAGGTTCGATCTTGACGGCTGGCGCCTAATTTTAACTAGATCATAGATTTTCAACACAAAAAGTTGGCCGCCTCAATGCAAATATGCGGTCGATTTGACACAGAAAAAAACTGACACAAAAAAATTAGCCAATAGCTTGTCGACGGCGTAGGTCCGTATTCACATATCTCGTTTACGGTGCCTGACAATATCCGCCTCTATGTTATTTTTTTAAAGGATAACAAATTGACATCATTTCTTGAAGAGTATGCAGAATTTCCTTCGCGCAGAGAAGAAAAATCACGGCAATTTTAAAGAATTGCCGTTGAGTAGGTAGTTTTCCGTTTAAAAAATGAATTATCACAGGAAGTCTGCGACGTCGCAAACCGAATTATGTTACACCGTCGTTGTGTAACTTCGTTCATTACTTCTCATATTAACACAACATCTTGGTTATTTTTTCTCACTGCGTGGAAGTGAATCATCTCAACGTAGGCAAACATAATCTGCTCGAGTTATTTTTTTTTCTTTTTGAATAAAATAAAATCTTCTCTTGATCCCGCGTTAATTTCATCCAAGCCGCGCAAACTGAGCCCCTGCACCCATGCTCTTAAATTATTCACCCCGGTCATTCGAGCATTTTTCGGGAAACTTCAAATTTCAGCACCGCGGTCGGGGCAACTCGGGAACCGGGATAAATTTTTCTACATTTTAATGAACTTCTTTCTTCTTAAGCGCGGTCGGCCCTTCACTTCGTTAAGTGGAGGTGCACACAGGCTCCACTGAAAGTCACAGACTGTGACTACTTAACTTTAAGAGGCACGGATGGGGAGCCCCTGCCGCCACGTGGGTAGGCAACCCGGCGGGCGTCCCGTTGAAAACCGAGGCACAGCGCACGAACAGCCAACGCTGAGAAGAGATCCCGTTAATTAATAGGGAATTCTCTATTCAGGGCTGCGAAAGTTTTCACGATGAGGGGTTCCAGCTACCGCTGTCAAATCTCGGGGCTTTCCGTTGAAAACCGCGTGTCGTGTAGTATTTTTTTAGCGAGATTTGGCGGCTATGCGTAAGAAAGTGCTGCGGCGGAGGAGTGGAAGCAAGACAACAAGTGGAAGGAAATGATATGCAACGAGTGAGAGGGGCGAGATTGTTGACTTCCGATAATTTTATCGCAAACACTGACGCTTCTGCACCGCGTTTGTTTGAGCTCGAGCATCTTCTGCGGCTGCGCTAAAATTTTGCAAAACTTCAGTTTCGCACGTTATAACGGTATATAGATTCAATAATGTGATTATTTATTAAGCACATCTTTGTACCTACAAAAGCACGATTATTTTCAAGTATGTAGCACCACAATTTTACAAGTTTTTAGCACCATCAATTCACAAGTATTTAGCACTATTATTTTAAAAGTACATATATTTAGCACTATTATTTTACAAGTTAATGTAAGTCATTGGGGGGACGATTGTGCACGATATCATGGGCAAGAAATTGGTATGGTATGGGCATGTGCAGAGAATGGCTGATACCAGGTTGCCGAAGAAGGTGTTGGAGTGGGTCCCCCCAGGTAGGCGACGGAGAGGGCGTCCAGCCAAACGGTGGGTAGAGGGCATCCATGGAGAGATGGAGAGATGCCAGCTTCCGGAGGATCTCTACCATGACAGATTCCTGTGGAGAGTAGGCGTCGCAGAGCGCCCGTGCGCGCCGTAAAAGCGGCTCATACATACATACAATGTAAGTCATGATCTCTCAAATCAATTACCTACATGACTGTCACAAGAATTCTCTTCATTTCACGCCGGTCAGCATGAAAAACATATTAGCGCCCACGAGACTCCATGAATACTTCACGCATTGCGTCAAACGTAGTGCGGTCAGCAGCGGTTGGCGTGAAACTCATAGTGCCTACAAGACTGCATGGATACTTCACGCATTGCGTCAAAAACAGTGCGGTCAGCAGCGATCGGCGCGTGAAACTCATAGCGCGCCTACAAGACTGTAGGAATACTTCATGCATCGCGCCAAACACAGTGCGGTTGGCGCGGTCGCGAAAATTAAAATCATTGAACCACATTAATGTTTATTCTTTCATAATCTTTCTGTTCTTCTCTTAAAAATGAAAGGCCTCCTCCACACAGAGATATTTTTACGGAACTTAATTTTCGCGCAAAGTTCTGTGAACTTTTGCTGGTGTTGACAGTGCTTTCACAAAAAATGTGCCCAACACGAGTAAACGCGTCTTATGCACCCCTCCACCTCCGGTACGTTCACTTGATGGTTTGTATCGATGTTTCAAAACGAATTAGAAGGGGCGGTAAAATACAGGCGGCCCATGGGCGGCAAGTATGTAAATCCGGCCCTGTGCACGGCCACATTCTAACATCAAAATGAAATATTTAAGTCAATTGATTGATAAAGTTAATTTATGTTTATATTTATTTACTTTCACTTTCACCTGTTTTCACTATCAACCAATCGACTGTTCATTTTTAACAATGATAAGTTAGGTTCTCCTCCCACTTTCGCACTTTCTTTGACCTTTCAAATTCTAGTATGCATCTTAATCTCTCGTTTTTTGTCTTCGCATTGTACTTGCGCTTGATGTAGTTTCTTTTTAAATGCCTTGATACTGACCGTAAAGGTCAGTTTCGTCTTTACCCCCAATAAACTGGACGTATTTCTGTCAAACGGAACTAAGCGCCATCGAGGTAGGAAGGTAGAGGGGGGCTTGGATTGGCGGCGGAACCGGGCGTTGGGCTCATTCGCTCCTATACTCGCAATGCTTTTTCATGGCGCTTAGTTCCGTTTGGCAGAATGCGCTATCCGGGATTCTAAATTCCTCAAAAGGAACTCAAATTGGCGCTTAGTTCCGTTCGACAGAAATACGGCCACTATACATTCAAGACGAAAACTACCTTTGTAAATTTAATTTTTTGCACAATTTTTTTTTTTTTTTTTTTTTTTTTTTTTTTTTTTTTTTTTTTTTTTTTTTTTTTNTTTTTTTTTTTTTTTTTTGCAAAGAATGCAAGTTGCAGAATATCAGCGACATTGGAGTGCTCTTGGTTCCTTTTTGCAAAATGCAATCCAATGGACCACTAGACGAGGTACGAATTTCAGCATTCTGATACATGCTCCTTGACCGAAATTTCACGTAAAACACGGTGCGCACAACAAAAATTACCGATATCGACTCTTTACGAAGATATTTAATGATTCTTGATGCGTGAATTGAAACCACCCGCTCATGAAAACTCAATGCTCTACGTGATTCACATCGCGCGCTAAACGTTATTATGACAGTCTCTCCGATATAAAAATCTGGCAACCTCAATCTTGACGCTTTGGCTCAGTTATAGCAAATTGCTAATAGTTTGAACAACGCATGGTGGGAATGGGAAATGAACATTGCTCGATTGAGAAACTTGCTGAAACCGTAGTAGTGCGCGATTTGACTCACGTAGAGCTTTGAGTTTCTTGTGAGCGGGCAGTTCAAATTCCTCGTAACCAATGTGAAATAAAAACATTAATATCTTCGTTAGGAGTTGGTATCAGTAATTTTTGTTTTGTGAATCGTGTTTTACGTGAAATTTTGGTTGAGAAACATGTACCAGAATGCTGAAATTCGTACCTTGTCTAGTGGTTCATTATGTTTTTCTGGTTTTTCCCCTTGAGATCTTGCCACCCTGTGCAAGGGCGGCATCCAGCTCGGTGCGGTGCAGGTGGAGCTCGGCATGTTTGGTGGCGGGTGTCGCTTTGTTTGCATTCGAGGCTTATTCGCGTTTATGCTGATGGAGGCAGACTCCTAGCCATCCGGCCCGCTGCGCCTCGTCCCGGGCCAGGGCTCATCCCGGATTCAAATTCGCAAGGCTCCCGATTCCTAATTCGATAACTTCCCGCCGCACAATGGAACAAGCTCGTAGAAGAGACCAGACATGAATATTTCGGCGGAAATTGAATTTCAAATTTTTATGTTTTTATGTTATTTTTTTATTTTTATTTTTATTTTTTAAAAAAAAAAATTTATTAGAGGTTTTCATCCATCTTGAGGACATGAAAATTTCGGCGGAAATTAAATCTCAAATTTTTATGTTTTTATGTTTTTTTTTTTTTTTTTTTTTTTTTTTTTTTTAAGTTATTAGAGGTTTCTTTAATCCATGTGAGGATTCTGCAACCTTGAATGAGCATCGGATTAGGGTTAGCACACATCCATGCTTCAGGCTTTCAAATTTTCAGGGATTGAGGATAAAATTCCGTCGCACAACGGAACAGGCTCGTAGAAGAGACCAGACATGAAAATTTCGACGAAAATTGAATTTCAAATTTTTATGTTTTTATGTTATTTTTTTATTTTTATTTTTTTAAAAAAAAATCTATTAGAGGTTTTAATCCATCTGAGGATTCTGCAACCTTGAATGAGCATCGGGTTAGGGTTAGCACACATCCATATTCAGGCTTTCAAATTTTCAGGGATGAAGGCCGAGTGGAGTCTGTTTTTGAAGGTCCACTCGTCAGTTCCTTGAAAATGTGTCGCCTCCACCGGGATTCGAACCCGGGACCTATTCTGCCGTGCTAAGGAAAAATACGGTACGAATCATCAGGCGTTGCCAAATCACCTTTGATAAAACACGAATTCTATGGTAAATTTATCAATATTTTCCTCTCCATTTTTCAGATAATTTAGTCCGCAATTTTACCCAAAGATTCTGAAAATTTCAAGAAAACATATTCATGACTTTCCTCATAAATAAACATTTTATGGAAGGAAATTTAGCAACTCTCGAATCTTCATACGACGCTCTTCCTTAGCAGTATTGGTCTAGAGTCAGACGCTCTGAGCGCTAGGCCAACCTGGCCGGCATTTTTATGTATATTTCGTCACACAAATTCAGTTTCAAAGAATGTTTCTGAAAAAAAATTTCCCGGAAAAACCAATAGAAGGACTGTTGAACTTTTTCGTTTCAAATTTTCGAAAATATGAGCTTTCTAAGTTTCTAGATTTTGTCCAACTCTTCCTATTGACCGGGCCCAGTGTGCGTCGCCGCGGCCCGAGTCGACGGAGACAGCTATGGAGATGGCCCCGACCCACGACTCACGCGGGTCGATTCTTGAATCGATATCGAACGACCCTAATCGATAAATCCCTATCTTAGCAATGCATTTTATCGATCATGGTCGATCGATATCGATTCAACAATCGAGTCCCTGGAGGAGGAGCATCTCAAGCCATTCATGCCGCAATTCCTCCAGCCGGAACCTCGACCGGCCGCCCCGTCCATTGCTGCCAGATAGTGCTAAAAATCGGCACATCTACTCATTTAAACCCGCGTAAAATATCCAAATTTTACCGTACAATCTGGCAACGTGGGTCCTGTCCCTGCAGTGCGGCTCTCATCCATGTAGACTCCCGCCACCCGTTGCACGATCCAAATGCCGTGGCGTGAATGATCGATTTTCGATACATCCCCATTTGAATCCGTGGTAAAGAATCGATTATTAAGGTGTTCGCTACGAACACCCTGTTTATCGATCCCTTTCCATAGGTTTAAATGGCATAACGATCGATATATCGCAATTCACGCCACGCCACTGGCGCACGATCTCTTGATCTACCGCTATGGAGTTCTTGCAGGTGTCGGGGATTTTCAATTTAAGTACATTTTCGTACTTGTGTATGCTATAAAATTCGTCACCCGCTAACTTAATAATGATGTGGTGCCGATGTTACATCACTCACGAGACGATTATTGAAATTTATAGACAATACGACGGACAAAAAAGACAAAGAGAAACTAGAGGGATCCTTTTGGTGGAAGCGGGCGGTTTACTACCAATTAATCGGAAATTTTCCGAGTCGAAGTCCTAACTAGCAGCAGTCTAAACATTATAGTTCAAAGCTGGAAAGTTAATGGCTTAATGGAAAACAGGATCTTAGGAGAAAATTCGGAAATAATTGTGCTGAAGTAAAAAGCGGCGCCTAGCGTGCCATAGCGCCTTCAATTTCACAAATGCATCACGGACATCCATCAAGCACGAATAGTTGTATCTCTGCGCCGTCATCAAAGCACGTCCTCTTTCTAGCTTTCTTTCCATATTAGGTTTTGCTAGGTATCTGCTTGTCTTATTCGCAATAGTGCTTCGAGAGCTTTATTGGTACATTTGTGGAGCACATCCTCGATTTTACTTTCAATAACTTTTAAAATTTCTACTCAGTTGTTTGCAACAGGCCAATTTCAATTACCCACCCGCAGAACATGCTTTTCCTTTTACACCAGCGGTATATTCAACGTAAGAACCTATTGACTTGACAATGCTGCAGCAACGTTGCTACATCACTTTCGGGATGATTTTTGAAATTTCTAGACGAAGCGGTAGATAAAGAAGACATAGAGAAAAGGATCACAGGAGAAAATTCGGCAATAATTGTGCTGAAATAAAGCGACGCCTAGCGTGCCATAGCGCCTTCAATTTCACAGATGCATCAAGGAAATCCATCAAGCACGAATAGTTGTATCCTTACGCCGTCATCGACGAGTGTCCTCCCTCTTGATTTCTTTCCATGTTAGGTTTTTTATCTCTTTGTCTTATTTGCAGGGATGCCTCAAAAGCTATTTGTTGACACATTTGTGGAGTACGTCCTCGATTTTACTTTCAATAAGGTTTCAGGACATTTTGTCAACGATTTTTTGTCCGCGCACCTTTTTTGTCCAGTAGTTTACTCCCACACGTAAAATAAACAACAGTGACTTGGTCCAAGCGTTATATTTTAGTCGGTATGTAAAATTATATTGACAATATGGAAATGAGAAATTGAGAGAGAAGGAGGTGTTGTTATGGTTGCTCATTGTCTAAATGAAATGTTATTACTGTCTCCTTTTGAATCATCTTTTTAAATTGTCATTGGTGAATATTTGGTTTAATTTCTATCCTTAAAATATTGAATGTACAATATACCATATATATGTATAGGTACTTTTTTTACTTTTTTTTATTTTTTCTTTACGAAATTATTACTTCATTTTGAAAACATTTGTATTTTTAAATCGTGACAAATCTTTGAAAAACCTTTTCCAAGCAACATTAATCTCAATGAGCCGCAGTTGTGTCGACAGAAACTGCAAAAATGAATAAAAGAGGGGTAAAAACCAAGAAGCACGCAATCTTTAGTTTTAACCCATTTGTACATCGATCTTTTAGAGTCAGATACGTCAAATTTTGAGCGTTTTGTTGCGCGTACACCTCGCTGCAGCACAATAAAAGCACAAAATGTAAAAGAAATAATTAAAGTGCTTTGGGAATCATTAAATTTGACACGGAACCACCAATATTTAAAAAAAAACACACATTATATTATTATTCTCTTTGATATATTGATACATATTTTTCCCCATCAATTTAAATAAGAATAATCAATGCAGAGTGTGCTAACATTTCAAAATCATGAGTTAAAAACGCTGACTATGCGAGTATACATATGAAAGTCTAGCAGAGCGGAGCGACGCGCGGCGCGGCGTGCTGCCAGCGCGAGAGGCTCACGGGCGCCTACAAACCTAAGTGGATACTTCTCGCATTGCACAATGCTTGAAGTATCCACTTAGGTTTGTAGGCGCTGGCCACCCGCCCGCCGTGCGGCGGCGCCTGAAGCAACTATTTTACAACAGAGGTTTTGCACAGTATTATACGAAATTGAACGTATTTCGAATGACAGCCATCCTTTAAAAGTATAGATCTTTCCTCGCAAAATAAATCAAGATACTTATCGTACACAGGAAAAATCTAAGAGCCTTTAGCTGAGGCAAATATAGAGGTTTATCCGGTTCAGGTATAACAGGGTGGGAATTTCTTGAAAGATAATTAAGTCCTGTTACACCAAAGAGGTGTAGAGAGTTTTAGTGAATTTTGTCTCATGGAATTGACGCTCCCCCATTTTTACCAAAACTCTCAACTATATATTATTCTCCGTTAAACCAAACAGACAAAACAAAAAAACAAGCAAACCCTCATGCTTCCATAACATCATATATTTTCATCCAAAAACGTGTGAGCAATTGTCGTTTGTATTTACATGTGCGCCAATTAACTTTGGGTCTCAACTGGCACGAGGACCAAAACTCCCGTGCCGAAAAAACGCGTGGACGTAAATTACTGGAAAAAACAGGTTCGCGGACAAAAAATTGTTGACGAAGTGTCCTATAACCTTCAATAACTGTGCGGTGTACTTTCGAAATATCTACTCAGTTGTTTGCTACACACTAATTTCAAATATCCACCCCTAGCGGACATGCCTTTCTACTTACACCAGCCGTAGGTATAGTAAAATTTAATCACACATTCACCTGACACTGCTGTAGCAACTTTGCTACACCTCTTGCGGGATGCTTTTTGAAGTTAATAGACAACGTGATAGACAAAGGGGGGATATAGAGGATCCTGTAAACAGAAACGGGTGGTTTTTATAGACTAAGGCGCGAATTACGATTGGTAAAGGCAAGCTTGTGTAGGTTGCCATCGGTTATCTCCTTCCTCTATTGCAAACGCCCACTTCCACCAAAAGAATTTGTCTATTTTCTCTATGCCTTCTTTATCTATCGCTTCGTCTGAAAATTTCAAAAATCATCCCGAAAGTGATGGAGCAACGTTGCTACAGCATTGTCAAGTCAATAGGTTCTTACGTTTAATATACCGCTGGTGTAAAAGGAAAGGCATGTTCTGCGGGTGGGTAATTGAAATTGGCCTGTTGCAAACAACTGAGTAGGATATTTTAAAAGTTATTGAAAGTAAAATCGAGGATATGCTCCACAAATGTACCAACAAAGCTATCAAAGCACTATTGCGAATAAGACAAGCAGATAAAAAACCTAATATGGAAAGAAAACTAGAAAGAGGACGTGCTTTGATGACGGCGCAGAGATACAACTATTCGTGCTTGATGGATGTCCGTGATGCATCTGTGAAATTGAAGGCGCTTTGGCACGCTAGGCGCCGTATTTCAGCACAATTATTTCCAAATTTTCTCCAGACATCCTGTTTTTCCATGAAACAACAGCACTTTCCAGGTATGATATAAAATGTTTAGACGTTTTGTGCTGAGTTTTAGAAAGACTCGAGAACCGAGAAGCTTCTACTTTTCAGTTGATCGGTAATAAATATTCGGTTAAACTTGAAACCGAAATTATAACAATCTACTAACTCCCATTGAAGATATCGATTATCGTCCTTTGACGATATCGATTTATCGTTCATCGTCTATCGTCGATGCATATCCCATAATGGGATCGAGGCAGGGCGTCGACGAATAGACTTACTTATTACCTCTCGGTTGCCCCATGACCACTCGCAAGATTAGCTGATATTATATACGTTTTGGTGTAGCAGAGCGCCAGAGTGCGCTACAGGAGCAACAAATATGAATATATGTAACAACCAATTAATAAAACACGTGAATATGGACTGCTCTACCGTCTACCCTCAGGGATCTCCAATCACGATTTACTCACCTACAGTCAAAAGGGATACAAACTCACTGACATGCGATGAACTCAATGTCACGACCAAACTTCTGAAATTCTTTGCCATCCTTATTTAAACATAAATTTTTGTACATACACCTATCTTCCGAATTCTTTGTAGAGAAGTTAATAGCCTAAAATGCTGAATGTCTTTGAATAAATTAACTAACTAACTCGAATAAAAAAAATTAGACTAACCGACTATAATCGCTGAACGAAAAACTCTCTTAGAACCCACCCGCGCTCGCAGCTCAGGAGCGGATCCAGCAATTTGGCAACGCTGGTTTTCTTCCATTCAAACCTATGTTAAATGATCGATTCTTCTCGGAGCACCTGGCCCCTGCGAGAATCGATACATTTCCATTGGGTTAAATGGAGAAAAAACAATGTTGCCAATTTGCTGGATCCGTCAATAGCGCAGCTCATTCCAGCGCTCGATCAGCGGACATATTTGCATGGAGCCTAACGAGGTAATAAACATCTCGAGCATCGCAGGATATTCTCCATTTAAACGTATGTTAAATGATCGATTCTTCTTGGAGCATCTGGTCCCTTCAAGAATCAATACATTTCCATAGGTTTTATCACTGAAAAAAAAAATCTTTGTGTATTTACTAAGAAAAGGGTAAAGTTACCAAGAATTCAGGGTTCTATTTGATCCGAGTTTTTTTCGTAAAATTACCATTTATGGAAATGGTCATTTTACCGAGAAATCTCGGTAAAATTATTTAACTTTCTCGGTAATTTTACTGGACCTTGGTAAAAACGCCAATATTTTTTTATCGACTGTGGTAGAATTACCGAGATAAAATGGCAAAGTTACCTGGAATTGATTACCAATAAAATTGGTATTCTTACCTGAAAAAAAACGGTAAAAATACCGGTTTTTAGGTAAGCTTACCAGTCTGTCTTGGTGAAATTACCAATAATTGGTAAAAAAAAGTGAGATGGTAAAGGTACCAACGGACCTTGGTAAAAACGTCGAGAATTTTTTTCAGTGCCCCTGCAAGAACCGATACATTTTCATAGGTTTAAATGAATAAAAAACAATGTTGCCAAATTGCTGGATCCGTCAATGCCGCAGCTCATTCCCGCGCTCGATCAGCGGACATATTTGCATGGAGCCTCACGAGGAAATAAACATCTCGTGAGGTGGACGCCCCGGTCGTATTTATGGACCGGTGAAATGTATTAGAAAATGGGGCGACAGGCGGACGGAAATGAAAAAGGAATCACGGAATAAATCAAAGCCGAGACCGTCCTTCCTTTCGCTTCCCTCCTCCGGGGGTTTTTTCGCCATCGACTGATTTATGAGTGACATTTGTAGTGGAAGAAATTACGGGAACAGCTGGACACCGGCCCCGAGGACCAAAACCTCACGATACCGTTAATTTTTTCAAGTAGATGAGTGGTTTTTACGCGGTGGGGAGTGCACGAGAGACTCGTCCGTCCGCGCGTTCCGCGACATTATTCTAAGGCGTGGGTTTCCTTTCTCGTTTAAGCCGCCGGGGTGATTTTTTTCTGCAGTGTCCGGTCGTCGTCGTTTCGCCCGCCCGTAGGGTTTGTTCGTGGGATCCGTCGTAATGCGCGGTTGATCGATGAGAAATCACTCAAAGGCGAGGGATTTCGGGGCATTGCAGAGGCTCAAAATCTGCGGCGAAGCCAGGCGTCAAGCGTCTAAAAAAATGGCCAATACAAGAGCAACAATGTTCCCCGGACGAGGGAACATTACGACGGCGTAAATCCGCAATCACATATCGACGGTGTAAGTCGGCAATCACATAACTCGTTTGCGGTGTCTAAAAATCTCCGATTCTATTTAGTTTTTTTAAAGGAGAACAAATCGACACCATTATTTGAAGTTTTTGCAGAATTTTCCTCGCAAAGAGAAGAAAAATCACGGCAGTTTTAAAGAATTGCCGTTGCGTAGTTTTCCGTTTAAAAAATAAAGTATGATAGGAAGTCTGTGACGTCGCAAACCGAGTTATGTGATTGTCGACTTACGCCGTCGATATCTCGTTTCCCTGGTAAAAATTGGCAGTAGAATGTGTGTTCCAAAATACTATAGACCTAAAGCCGGCTGTAAGATTTCCAATAGCCTCTGTAGCCGGCTGTACAATTTCTTATAGCCTTTTATAGCCGATGGCGACTAAGCAACAGCCAGCCGATAAAGTTTATGCTAAACGTTACTAAATACGGATACTAGGATTTAGTTAGTTTTTGGACTACCGCTCTTTTTGTGCCGTAGTATCTTGATATATTTTGCGAGGAAAGCTCCGTACTTTTGAAGGATGCCTGTCATTCTTAATATGTTGGAGAGCCTTCAATTTCTTATGATACTGTGCAATACCTCTGGTGTGAAATAGTTGCTTCAGACGCCGTGCCACACTGCGGCGCGGCGGGCGGGCAGAGAGCGCGAAACGCGCATTGGCGCCTACAAACCTAACAGGGATACTTCACGCATTGCGCAATGCGTGAAGTATCCCTGTTAGGTTTGTAGGCGCCAGTGCGTCGCCGCTCCGGCTCCGCTTTGTGTTAGGGTCTAATATTTAATCTCGCGGAGTCGCGTTTTTCAACTCATGATTTTGAAATGTTTGCACACTCTATATGGACTATTCTCATTTTAATTGATGAAAAAAAAAATGTTTTAAAGGAAAATATAATGTGTGTTTTGTAAATATTAAGGTAGTTCCGTATCAACTTAATGATTTCCAAAGCACACGAATTTCTACACAATTTCTTATGGCCTTTATAGCCAATGGTGATAAAGTGTAAAGCCCGGCGATAGGCACTATAGCCCGACTGTATACTTTTTTATAGCTTCGTATAGTCCGGCTATATGATTTGCTCCGCTTTCTACAGTCAGCTATATGATTTTCAATAGCCTTTTTCAGTCGGCTATAAGAACTCCCATGGTATTTTGAAACGCAGTTCCTATCGCCAATTTTTACCAGGGTTGCGGTGTTTGAAGATCTCCGTCCCTATTTTATTCTTTTAAAGGGAGAACAAATTGACATCATATCGTGTCGCATCCTAGTGCGCAAGAGTTGGATGGAACGACTCCTCTTACAAGATGTGCACCTGTGCCGTAGTATCGTTTTCGAATCGGAAAATTTAAGATAACGCAGATTTCTAATGGAGATTGTGAAGTTTTTTTTTCCTTTTTTCTTTTTTTTTCATTAAAGGTGTTGGCAGGTTTTTAATCCATTTGAGGAGTCTGCAACCTAGGGTTAGGGTCAGTACACATCCATGCTCCAAGCTTTTACATTTCCAGGGATTAAGGCCGAGTGGAGTCTGTTCCTGCAGATCCACTCGTCAGCTCCTTGAAAATTCGTCGCCACCACTGGGATTCGAACCCGAGACCTGTTGGTCTAGAGTCACACGCGCTGAACGCTGGACCAACCTGGCCGGCAGATTGTGAAGTTAGGAGTGTGTACTTTAGACGTTCCTGATGCACTCATCGTGATTTTTGAGCCATTTTTTTCCAAGAAACAACTCTCATTTTTCTCAAGCTGAAGTTTGCAACAGGCCCGTTCATTTGCAGACTGTCTCTGTCAGACGACTCAATCGCCCAATTTCTCCAGCGAGGCGTGGCCTTCAAAGCGGAACACGGGCTCGAAACCCGATCAGTGGCGTGGCGTGCTTTGCGATATATCGATTGTTGTGCCATTTAAACCTATGGAAAAGGATCGACAATCAGGGTATTCGCAGCGAACACCTTAGTAATCGACTCTTTACCATAGGTTTAAATGGCAGAACAATCGATATATCGCAAAGTACGCCGCGCCACTGAACCCGATGTCTATAACGTCATCATTCAAAGGGACTCCTCGGTTTCCCGATCACGCCGAAACGGCCAATTACGCTGCGGGGCCGCACAGTGGCTCGAGTCAATTACAGAGGTCGGACACGGAATTTTCGACAAAAACTGCGAATTTTCATGCTTATTTCGTCTCATTTTAAAGTTCAAGGGGTGCTACTTGAAGAAAATTTTACGAGAAAACCAATGGAACCACTTTTGGAGCCTCAAAATTTGGTATAAACGGAGTTATAAGCGTTTAAAGTTTCCACATTTTGTCCGACCTCTCTTACTGACTCGACCCACTGTGGGCAGTCGACCGGCACAAAAAGCGGGGCCCCGCCGAAAGAACCGCTCAATCGAGAGGAGCGCATTTCATTTCAAGCACCTATCTGCCTCGCAACAAATACAATAATAAATTTATCTAAAGTCAACGCAGCGCTGTGTAAGCACGGCGGTTATCGTAATGGAATCAGAATTACAATACAATTGTATCGGGGAAGCGTATCCAATTTATTCCCGACAGGTGGGGGCGGGGTGGGGGGAGAGCGCCGCTGGACGCGGGAGGCGGGTACGGGATTTGGACCAATGGATAAGGACCGCTACGCAGTTGCCAGATCTCCGGGCGGTTTTGATGATTCTGCCGTCGTGGCGGGAGGAGGAATGTCGTAGGAGCGTTCGGACGTTGACGATTTTCTTCTACAAAATATGAATTTTCTGGAAAACTAAAATTTTTTTGGCGAACATTGTAGACTGACTCAGTCACCTCCACATCATGGAGACTAGCAGCTGGAACGAGTGAAACAAGAAGCATCTTTGTTTTTGTATGTGCTTACCCTAATAGCACATTGATGTTTAAAAAATTATTTTAAAATACCTTAAAAACAAAAAAGATATTCCGAAGATGTTTTTCAAAAATGAAAAAAAAAATTGAAACATATTACAAACATCATTAAAATATTTTTGGAAACAAGTAAGGGGACATTTACGCCTCAAGACGCGTTCACGCGTTTTGAGTAACAGCTTAAAGAACTATTCTTAATGTACTTATTTTAGTTGTAAAGATGTAGTTCTAAAATTGAATCATAAAATGTCCTGAAACGCCTAACCTATCCGGAGTTTTCAACCGAAAAAAAGAAAACAAAGTGTTTTTTTGCGTTTCATTTACGTTAAAGTCACTTGTACTTATAGTGCTACATTAAAACAAAAAGCGTGTTCATTAAATAATCAAAACGATTTTTTTTATCCTTTTACATGTGGTTATTTTTAGTAAATCTACAAAATTTATGAGAAACTATTCTTTAAAATTTTCTCAAAAAAAAAAGTTTCTATGAGACATTTCGGCAACATCCATGTGTTACTGCAGCGGTTTTCCCTCAACATGGCCGTGTTCGCGAGGAAAATCGTGTGATTTTAGGGGCAATTCGGCAACTCGCCTTGACGAGACAGATAGGACTGTGGCAGTGGTTATTATGTTCCGTGAATGGGGTGGTGGCGATGGGGGGGATGGGGAACCGCAAAATTCGCCGCGCCCGGCAGAGGGCGCTGGCGAGCGGTGGTTGCGGTTGGTCCCGGTCATTTTTGCTGAGTGGGAAGTCGCCGATCCTTGCTTTCGATGATGAGCTCCGATCCGGCCCGTATAATGGGGCTGCTAAGTGCTGAGCTTTGAGAATTATTTGGTCAAGTTTTCGGCCCATTCCGATTGACGGTCCCCGTGCAAAATTTCTCAAAACCTCTGTAGCGTAGCCACGTTATTGTTGGAGGGCAGCGTTCGAAACTCACATTTGAGTTTTAGGAGCCAAGTGGCGCATCAAGCCCGATTTTTAGGCGCCATTGAAGATTTTTTAGGGGTCAAATTGACTTTTTGCCTATATATTACGGCGCATTTAGTGAAAAGTTAGACGCAAGATGCCATTTACCAGATGACCTCTGGATCGATAGGCAAGGATGGCGATTAGGTGTCGCAGAGCGTCCGGGCGCGCTGTAAAGCGACTCGAATATATACATGTAGACGCAAAATGTTTTTGTAACAGAACTACTAAGAAGCTGTGATTTGGGGAAGACAAAAGAACTAAGAATGAGATCGTGAAGAATAGAAAAAGCTTTCACTTGTAGTGCTGAAAATTCTGAGTATTTTTTTCAATTCAAATAGATTTGTTATTCATTCTTTATGCGACTTCCTATGAAAATCCAGATTTTTAGGGGGCAATTTTTAGGGGCCACGTTGGCGCAGAGTCATCATTTTTTAGGCGCATTTGGCGCGTCAGCACCTGTGAGTTTCGAACACTGTTGGAGGGTATGGATTCGATTGACATGAATCGGTCGAAAAATAGAGACGCGAATCGAAGGAAACCGATTCGATCAACGTATGAATCGATCAAAATCGGAAGCGTGAACGGATTGACGTGGTTTGATCGACAAATTCCAATCGATTCACGGCCACGGATTTTTCGATCGGCTCACAGAGTTTTCGATCGGTTTATTTGCTTATGGTAGCTTCTCCGCTCCTAGTTTTGGACCAAAGTAAACCAACAAGACTACAACGTAGCTCTGGGCATAATAAAATTATTCTATTTTCCATCCGATAAAATAACCTTTGAAAAACTTTGATAAATATCTTTACGGAGGGTAACTTTTTTGTGTGTGTTTCGTCTCTTTCGCCTCATTTTGTAAGTCAGGTTTCTTCCAATTGGTCCTCAAGAACCCAACAGAAGACCTAAAATTGAGGGACCAATCAGAACGTGAAACAAGTATGGTAATATTTTAATTACTTAGATAGGGAAAGTATGCACCTATCATTTCATGTATGAGCCTTAACGCCCAATAGGGCAGCCAACCTACCCAATCGGAATATCTGAAACAGGGATGTTGCCAACCCTAACATCCAAATCTCTTAAATGACCATTGTTTTTGTTTGAAGAAGGAAATACCAGGTAACAGTTTCTTTCTTCATATAATTGAAATTTGTGAAAATATTATATCCATAGAACGACGGCTGAAGTGCAAAACCAAGTATTTCCATTTTGGTGCGTCAGAATCTTTGCTCCTATTTCAAATCTTAGAGGAGAAACAAGTTAACTAGCTATCTTATAAGTTCTATAGAATATTCTGCTAATACAGAAGGAACATCAAGGAAGTTTTCAAGAAAGTAAGTAAACTAATTTTCTAAGGAAATTAAAGTATGATAGGAGATCTGCGACGCTGCAAGTGGAGATGTGTGGTTTCGTACTTTGGCTATAATATGTCGTCGGAGATATTTTCAGGATTACTGGTTTGTTTGTACCTACTTTCTTGTTCTAGGTACTCACACCAGTCTCTCCCTGTATTAGCCAACTGTATTTATAAGGATTGATTTTATTGTGAAAAATGGATGAGAATAAAGCTCTTGCATGTGCCAGGAATTTGAGATCCAAGCACTGATTCCTGCATAAAATTTTGCGAGAAACAAGAAGGTGCCACTGGTTTTCTCTAAAATCAACTCCAAACCTGAAAGAGGCTTTCAAATTTGAGGCCGTAATGGAGGGAATGTTCCTCATAACCGTAAGAGTCCACCTGTATATCAAGATAAACTCTCTATGCAAATATGAGGAGCAAGTATATTAGCAGGGTTGCCGTGTTTTCATTTTTGAAGTCCCCCAACAAAGTGGCAACCCAGGTTAATGTATTCGCTCCCTATCTTTGCGTAGAGTCTGTCTTGTTATAGAAGTAGACTCTCAGGGTAGCGTGGGATATTCCCTCCATTTTGGCCTCAACTCGAGAGCTTTTTTTGAGCTTGGGAGTTGATTTCAGAGGAAACCAGTGGCACCATCGTGTTTCTCGCAAACTTTTACAAAAGAATCAACAGTCAAATTGCTAATTCCTCACACATGCAACATCTCCATTAATCGGAAAGTTTCCGGGTCGAATTCCTAAATATCAGCAGTCTAAACATTTTAGTTCAAAACTGAAAAGTTCTAGGGTTTTATGGGAAACAGGATTACAGGAAAAAATTTGGAAACAATAGTGCTGAATTAAAGAGCGGCGCCTGGCGTGCCATTGCGCCTTCAATTTCACAGATGCATCACGGACATCCATCAAGCACGAATTGTTGTATCCCTGTGCCGTCATCGACGAGCGCCGTCCCTCTTCATTTCTTTCCATTTTAGGTTTTTTATCTGTTTGTCTTTTTTGTAAGGATGCTTCCATGACAGCTTGGGATATCTCCTCTATTGCGGCCTCAACTTTGAGAGCTTTTCAGAACTTTGCAGTTGATTTCAGAGAAAACCAGTGGCACCATCACGTTTCTAGAGAAATTTTACAAAGGAATCATTGCAAATTTAAATCGCAAATTCTTGACACACACAAGAGCTCCATTGGTCGACTCTATATACAAGAGTTGATGTTATCGTGAAAAATGAACGAGGATTATAAATGTTGAGATAAAGTGACAAAGGGCCTCGCGGAGTGAACGGCGACGAAGTTGGCGGAGTCCATCGGGTAATTGGCAACGGTGTGCCGTGAATAAATTATACAAGATTGTGCTGCTCCAGCAATTACTTGCAGCTAGACAATGGCGCCCCGTTCCGGGTAATTGCATCTATTCCTCGGTCAATATGTATCGCGCGTTGCCAGACTGCATCGTTGCACCCGCTCAGAAATCATCCGTACTTGTTGATTGCACCATGCACCAGCCCATAGTGGATTGAGTCAATTACAGAGGTTGGACATGAAATTTTTTACTAATACTGCAAATTTTTATGTTTTTTTCGTCATATTTTAGATTTCAGGGTGTGCTCCTAGAAGACAATTTCAAGAGGAAACCAATGAAACCACTTTTAGTACCTCGAAGATTTGTGTAAACGGAGTTATAAGCGTTCAAAGTTTCCAAATTTTGTCCGATCTCTCCTATTTACTCGATCAACTGTGCGGCCGATTCAACCCCATAGGTCGTATTCGATACATCAAACGGGTGAGATTGTATCGATATCGATTGGTTCAAAACGTAAACATAGCCTCAAAAGTAAATTCAGAAATCTGAGAGAACGGGTCTTTTGTAATAGATTTTTTATTCTTTTGAGTACCAAATGCCAATGCAAAGTGAAATTGTCAGAAAATTTCTCATTTTCAGCTTTTCCAACTTAAATCCTTACAGTTTGGTTTGAGGTTATGTTCTATTGTTTTAAACCAAACGATACATCGAACCGTTATCGAATACGGTCTATTGAATCCACAACCAATATTTTCGAAAGACCCCGAACATCTGCCCTGTAGTGTAAAACGTACTTTCGGAAGTCATTTCTCAGATTTTCTTAAAATTGTACGAATTAATGCGAAAAGCAACTCTGTCTATATTTTTGCGTGCGGTATAGTTCCATTTAGCATAAATATTCGTTCCTCTCACAAAAGAACGTAACAACATTTGAGGGGCTTGGAAGACAACGCACATAAGTGTAGTTTTTGCTTTTTAGAGAAATACTAACTTACATGGATCTTTTTTGTGGTCAGAAAGTTAAAACTGACTTTTTGATGCATAAAAATTGGAATTGGGAGGCGAATTTTTCTCAGAATATAGATTAAGACCAGTATTACTTCGAATCATTAATAAATACATTTTTTCATAAACTGCACTTATGCTCTTGTCCGCCGAGCCCCTCATTTCAATGGTGTCAAATTTCCCCTAGCAAATTGCATTTTTACTGAAAGAGTTTTGGGCATTTCCAACCGAAAATTTCATTGAATTTTCTTCTGGTGCTAAAATTTTCGATAGTAATCGCACAGGTGGATTTTTGTGAAAAATTAATTGTTTAAGTCAATTTGGAAACCTTAAAATGCAGTTACGTTCTTTTGTTGAAGTAACGACAAAATACGTCCGATTGTCGGACTTCATACGTTATTTTATCGCGAGCTCTCGCCCTAACTCTTGCACATTTCCACAGAAGTACTAATGCTGGAGACGCATTGGCAAAAAACAATTATTTTACTTTTTATTTATTTATTTTTTTTTTTTCATTTTATTATTTTCTTTCTTTGTGTATGCACCCTCTTGGCACCCTTATTAAGAAAGAACAAATATGAATGAAAGTCTAAAAATTCATCAAGCCTTCATCTTTACGACTTTGATAATAAGTTGGAGCCCTCAAAATCAGTCAACCCACGATTAAAAATGACTGTTTTTAAAACTATTTATTTAACGTTACTAGTAGAGTCAAGAATTGATCGAAGAGCAGAGACTAATCATTTCAAACGCTAGTTTCAATTCATGGTCTGTAGATTAAGATGCCTAGGAAATCTTGTGACCAGTGCTAGTTTTTGTCAATATTAATCATTTTTCATCTGTTTCCGTCTCTAAGCCGTGTGACAAGTACGGTCAGAAATCTTCTATATACTTGCCAGCAGGCTCCCTGGGGATCATGTGGATTGAGTTTACCAGACATGCGCAATGTCGTATATTGGGGAAGAGAATGAGATGAATCCAGTTTATCAGAGAGGAACCTATCCACATTTTTGAAAATTTGAGTTAAGGATGTTTTTTTAGTTCCACTAACTGTTTTTTCTCCTGCCAAAAACTGAGAGTCGAAAAACAGAAATTATTTTGTGAAAAGCGGGGTTAAAGTTTATTTTCAACGTTAAGCTTTATGCAGGAATAAAACTTCAAACCTCTTTTTTTCAGTCTCAACGTGATGGAGTTGGTTCCTCTCTAATAAACTCTGTTCAGATGAGAGTAGTTTTGAATGTAACTATTCATTAATTTTCTCTTGTCAAAAAATTCAAAGTCACAAAAAGATATTCTGAACCTGAAAATAGTCGTTAAACTTTGTTCCTAACATTGAGTTTTATGGAGTTGTACAACATCAAAGCTCTTTTTCTCGGCTGAAGCTAGATATTAGTACAGCTGACAGGTAAGAGTGAATGATACAACTATATCAACCTCCAAGTAGCCGAGATTGCATAGACAATAAATTGAAGGCGAACTTTGTCGCGAATATACTCTTATTTTCTTACGATAAGACCGTCGCCTCGGACCGAACACCACAGAACCGCAACAACGGTTTTTTGCAGAAAAGATGAGTTCACATTAATTTTCAATGTAAGTATTCATTAATTTTTTCCGCCAGAGAAGATATTTTGAGCGGGAAAATAGTCCTCAACGTGTGTCCTAAACATTGATTCTCATGGACGAAGGAAACTTCAAACCTGTTATTCTCGAGCTCAAACCTGTTGCGACTTAGTGCTTTTCTGATAAATTTGGTTTGTATATATTTAGAGAATCTATAGCTACCACTAAAATAGTTTTAAATGCTCAGTCAATGGGGAGCGCTTTTTGATTGAAACCTGCCTCTAGGGTTCTATTATACTTTTAGAAATACCTTCAAACGGTGGACGAGCTCAAAAACTCGAAATGAATGGATTGCAGATTTAACAATTAAATTGTTAAAAAATATGTCCGACATGCTTCAAATGTGCATTTCACAATAGTAGACATCCAATTTAACTACGGGGGCAGTTGAATTAGAATTTTTTAATCGCAAAATCTACATTGAGACATGTCGGGCAATTTTTCAACAACAAAATTATGTGATCAGCAATATCGTTTTTTTCAGTGAACCAGATAGAGGAGAGGGTTCTCATTTATTTCGAAGCTATTAATCTGCGAGACTTTTGTAGTCTATTCAAAGCTCCTGATGTTAGAACGCGGAGGACGATAATCGTCCTTCTACAGCTTACTTTGTTTCGCGTTGGTGAAGTTTTCTCAAAATTGATGATTGAAATTTTGACGAGAGAGTTCTTTCATCTTAACAGTGCTCAATCTTCTTTAGGGATTTTAAGGAGCGTGCCTACATAGTAAATAGCTGAGCGCCTCTCCAATACGAGTACGAACGTACGCTGAAAAAAAATCTCGGTGTTTTTACTGAGAAAAGGGTAAAATTACCAAGAATTCAGGGTTCTATTTGATCCCAGTTTTTTCTTGGTAAAATTACCATTAATGGAATTGGTAATTTTACCAAGAAATCTCGGTAAAATTGTTGACTTTCTCCGTAATTTTACTGGATCCTTGGTAAAATTACCAATAATTGGTGAAAAAAAGTGAGATGGTAAAGGTACCAACGGACCTTGGTAAAAACGCCGATAATTTTTTTTCAGTGTATTGGAGCTTTCCCGCTTGTTTTTTTTTTTTTTTTTTTTTTTTTGTTTTTTTTCCGTGATTACAAAATGTTGGTGCCTCTCTCTTCAATATTTACCTCCATCCGGATGAGATTTACGATCGCACGGCCAAATTTAACGGCAACAATGGCTCACCGCAGTTCCGTTATGAAACTTATTCCCATTATCGACCGACAATCAAGTTTTCAAATCCTGCCAAAGTTTAGCGACCCCCCTCCCTCCCATTCCAACTCACCCCCGCCCACCCTTCGTGAAAACCCGAAGCGTTTTGAGCTGCGTGAAGTGGATGACTCACGAGGGAATTACGATAGAGTTTTCTCTCCCTCTCTCTCTCTCTCTCTCTCCCTCCCTCTCTCTGAAATCAAGGGTTATTTATTAATTTCCTTTACTTTTTATGATTTTTTGCGCTTGTGCCTTTTCCGGACCGGAACTTTTCACCTCGGGTCATCCTTAGGGGTCGTGTGATACCTAGGTTATTTTTATTTTAAAATAAAATAAAATCCGTTTTGAAGTTTCTTTGAACTTCTGGATTATGACGGAGGACTTACGGGTCATTTGTTTCCCGGGTTTCAATGGGAGTTGACCATCGATCATAAGCGGATGGAGTTCAACAGAAAAGAAAAGCCACACCAAGATCGAACCAAAAGAGGTTGCAAATCGTATCCCCCCACAAGGCTCAATGTTCGAAAAATTGGCCAATGCCTATACTAACGCATCGGCTGCGTGGCGGGCTTTGCGATTTATCGATTTAACCGTCATTTATTTTAAACCTTTGGAAAAGAATCGATGAGCAGGATGTTCGCAACTAACATCCCATCGATAGATTTTTTACCATAGCTTCAAATGGGGAAATGTCTATAATCGATCATTCACGCCTCTAGTGTTTTGGCTTTGAATTGTTGATAGGAGAAAATAGGCAACTAAGTAAGCTTAGACCCATGGCCTTTTCAATCTTACCAAAATCGTCGTTCCTTGGACGAAAAAACGTAACTCTATAGCCGAAGGTTGCAAAATTGACTAGAGCAATTCAATGTCATACAAGAAGGTGACTGCGCGATTTCTGTACAAAATTTTGTGGAGTATCGTGTGAATTTAGAAGAAGTGATCTTAGTTGAATCATTCGGGCTGTTTGCGTGTATATAGGTATTTTGTTCGACGCAGCAATTGTTTCCTGTTACCGATTTTGTGTTATTTGCATCACTTTTTCACAACCAATGAGAGCAAAGCAGCTAGACGTGAGGTTAGAAATCCTGTTAACAAATGCACACAACAGTCGTAACAATCTCCGAAGACGGTCCAATTGGTTCGAAACAATGTTGCAAAAACGTTGCCAAATTGTGCAAAAAAATTAAACGAATTAAAATAGGCCATGCCCCTTAACATAAAGAACATCCGAACACAATACGATTATTACGAGATGTCCCGAGTTGTCGCGTCGAACAAAATACGACTTATTATATTGTCCTTATTTTTCACTCAACGAGGAAATCTTCCCGCAGAATTCAGTAAGCACTCAAAGGGCATTCCGACGCTTGATATCATGAAACAGAGTCGCTCAAAGCGGTAAACAAAGGAGGGAAATGAGGATGAACGCATCTCCAAGGTTTGAAAATTCATAACTTCATTGAGGGGTATCGCAGAGGGTGCCTACAAGTTAAGGACATTTTTGAGGGAAGTTAAGAAGGATAGGTGCCTAGGGACGAACAGTAACAAAGTTGTTAAATTGGTCGCCAAGGAAAGTGTCATGTAAGGTCCCAGCTGCCTTCCCTTGCGTTCGTTCTACGTTGAACGCGCTTTGCGAACGCATACCGTGGGTAAACCCCAAGCGACGACAGAACGCCGTCAGAATAATCAACGCTCGCTAACGCAATCTTGAGGTGATTTTAGTCGATCCAAGGACCAAATCCGCCACTCCGGGTCGTATCACCGCAGTCGTTCATTAAATGGACTGCATTTTACAATTCGGAACTACAAGTTTCGGCTCATCTGAAAAAAAAACACTAATGAGGAGAGGAAAACTAATGGTACATACGTTGTTTTCAAACTGGGCTAGAATTTATAGCTCCTAAGTGCAAAATGTAGTCCAAATGGCGCCTTTTTTTCGAAGGTTTCATACGATTTACATCGTCATTAAGAAAGTTTCATGAAAATTCCTGTTACATCATCACTCGAGGGTAACTTAAAAGTAACTAAAAGTAACCATAAATACAGGAATTTTTGACCGTGCAAGCGCATAAAGCGCATAGTCAAGGGAGCCTCTGCCAAGCTGAGGAAAAACGCCGTATGAACATTCAAGAGTTCAATGCAACAAATCTCGCCTGTTCTCTGATCATTGAAATTGATAGATAAAGCGATAGACATAAGAGACAGAGGGAAAATAAAGCGATCCTACATTGGTTGAAATCGGTGATAGGGATGGACAAAAGAGGTAAGTAATAGACTAACTAACGGCAACAACCCTCAAGAGACCCTACAGTAAGGTAGTCCATCCTTTCTTTCATAGTCTATGAGAAGCACCCGTTTCAACCAAAAGGATCGTTTCATACTTCCTTTGCCTTCTTTATCCATGGCTTTGCCTATCAATTTCAGTAACCTGCGAGCTGATTATTGAAATTGATAGGCAAAGCTATAGACAAATGAGACAAAAGAGATATAGAGAGATCCTATTGGTGGAAGCGGATGGTTGCAATGGACAAAGGAGGTAGGTAATAGACTAACTAACGGCAACCCAGCTGGGCGATTATTGAAATTGATAGACAAAGCTATAGACTAAGAAGACAAAAGAGATATAGAGGGATCCTATTGGTGGAAGCGGGTGGTTGCGATGGACTAAGATGGTAGGTAGTAGACTAAGTAACGACAACTCACGAGGGACCCGATAGTTAGTCCATAATTTTCTCCCTTAGTCTACAGGAACCACCCATTTCAACCAGTAGGATCGCTCCATACTCTCTACGTCCTCTTTGTCTACCGCTTTGTCTATACCAATTTCAATAATCGGCCCGCAGGAGAGACCCGACAGTTTGTCTATCATTTTCTTTCTTTGTCTATCAGTACCACTCATTTCAACCAATAGGATCGTTTTATACTCCCTATGTCTTCTTTGCCCATAGCTTTGTCCTTCAATTTCAATAATCATTCCGCAGCTCCCTGATTCCATCACATCAGTCCCAGCGATCACTGCTTACCATGTCCATTCTACATGAATGTTAAATGTCACTGTCTCCTCCTCCGGTTCCTCCTCGTAGATTATCTACGCGGGAAGGGGGGGGGGGGGTTGAGGGTGGCGAGGGCATCCGGTCCAAGTTCGAAACAGAGATGGAAAAGCACTCGTTCGCGACGGGACCAGGAGTTCATTAAAACCCGGTGAATAGGACTCATTGCATCGATCCCGCCTCTAGCCGCACAGTGGGACGAGAAATTTTCGAAGGGGTGAAGCATGATTTTTTTCTTGTTTTTTTCTACATTTTTATTCAAAAATTACGTAACTACCACATATTACATTCGACGGTGTCACTGCAAAAATGCGTATCTCGGTTTTGTACCGAAAAAAAAAGTAAAGTTGATTTAACATTCTGGATGTAAAAAAGGTGTACGAGAACTCACAAAATGCTAAATCATCCGCTACGGCAGTTGCTTTTACATCTTGACACTGCTAAGATCACTGATGTAGGAGTCAATTCAGCATCCTGTAAGTTTTTTTTTTTTTTTTGTCACGATAAGTCATTTATTATCAAAAGAAATATGTTATAACAGGAGTGAAATTAACTATAGTATTCAAGAGCTAATTGTAAATGTAAATAGCTTAGGTGTACATGTATATAGCATCCTGTAAGTTCTCGCACACTTTTTTTACATCCAGAATGTTACATCAACTTCACTCTTTTTTCAGTGTGGTGTTTCGAAATTTCCGCTCCTGGTTTATGTTTTAAGAGGATACTTAACTAACATGATGACTTGAAGTTTTTGCAAAATATTTTTCATAGAAGGAAGAAAAATCACTGAAATTTCAAAAAATGACATTCAGTAGTTTTCCATGTAGAGTATAAAGTATGACAGGAATTCTGCAACGCCCAAACCGAGATACGCAATTCTGCAGGCTTCACCATCGGCTTGTATCTATTTGCATGTATTAATATTTTAAAGTAGCATAAATCTTATATTAACGTTTTGGGTGCAATTATAAAATCTTATAGTGGCATGAAGTGAAAACTTCAAAAGCGTGTGCCTCCGTAATACGAGACGGAGGGGTTCTAAAAGTGGCTCCACTGGTTGTCTCATAAAATTCCTACTGAAAGGAGTACAAGTATCAATATAAAATTGACTGATGCTACGGTACACCTTCAGAAAAAAGAACCGTGAAAAAAGAGTATACTCTTTTTTAAAGTACTATGGATTTTCAAATTTTCATTTTTGCTTGATTCCTTGTACTTTCTTCGGGCTTTTCTCCAGATGAGAGAATTTTCGGAAATGCATAAAAGCTGAGTTTTTTCTAAGTTTTTTTTAATAAAAGCCTAAAAAAAATTTCACCATAAGGGCCCTTTGAACTGATTTTTCTTCATTGTTTTTAAAGAAAAAATAGAAAGCAAACGAATGAAACTTTTTGAAAATCCATTCGGTAGATCCTGAGTAGATCTTGAAGTCAAACAACTTGGTTTTGAGAAAAATCTGTTTAAGCTTTGGATACGCATGGGAATGTCATTAGCAGATTGCCGGATTACCTTGACTACTCTGTGAGTCACAAAATGTTGCCCATGCAACTCTTGAAACAATGGTCACATATTTTAAAAGGAACTTGGTATTGAATCACAGTTGCGGATATGAAAAGTCGAAGAAACAATGAACCGAAAAAAAAGAAATTTGACAAAAAATGGAAGATGACTACACTTAAAAGTGGTTGTAATAGTTTCCTTATAAAATGTCTCATGAGAGACACCCCTGATAGTGGCGTGGCTTGCTTTGCAATATATCCAATAGCCATTTGAATCTATGGAAAAGGATCGTCAAACAGGTTATTTACAACAAACACCTTATTAATCGATTACCATAGGTCCTAATACCATCCTCGATTAATCGACCATATAGTTTAAAATGGAGAAATATCGATGATCGATCATTCTCGCTTCGCCGCTGACCTATAAGAATGCATTATGTTGCGAACTAAACATAAACTTTTGCCGTGCTAGGCAAAATTATCAAGTCCGATTTCCACGAATGACCCCTCGTACTGTGCGCCGGTGCAAGTTCATTAGAGGCGTTTTAAAACTCACAAAAAAGTATAATTTCACTCGGGCTATTTTGAGTGCTTGCGGGAAAAAAGTTTTCCGCGCGGGGTAAAGTTTTCGCGGGCATTGCCGCGTTACGCGTTAAATCCCACGTTTTCTAAAGCTGCGCTAGGGAGGGTTCACACAAGTCGACGACGCCGGATTTCCGCGCGTTGTTCAAGCACAATCAGTTTTCCGGGGTGAAAGACGGCTGCAGGAAGTGTTGCCAAGAACGATTTTAAAACATGAATTAACTCTTGTCGGGTGTTTGGGCCCGAGGTTTGCTACAATGGAGATGTTGCATGTGTGAGGAATTTGCGATTTGATTGTTGAGTCTTACGTATAAGTTCGCGAGAAACACGATGGTGCCACTGGTTTTCTCTGAAATCATCTCCCAAGCTCAAAAAAAGCTCTCAAGTTGAGACCAAAATGGAGGGTATATCCCACGCTATCCTGAGAGTCCACTTCTACATCAAGACAAACTCTCCATCCGAAGATAGGGAGCAAATACATTAGCAGTGATGCCGTGTTTTCAGTCTTAGAGTCCCCAAATAAAGTTGCAGCCCTGTCAATATATTTGCTCCCTATCTTTGCATGGAGAGTTTGTCTTGATGTAGAGGTGGACTCTCGGGATAGTGTGGGATATCCCCTCCATTTTGGCCTCGACTTGAGAGTTTTTTTTGAGCTTGGGAGTTGATTTCAGAGAAAACCAGTGGCCACATCGTGTTTCTCGCGAACTTTTACATAAGAATCAACAGTCAAATCGCAAATTCCTCACACATGCAACATCTCCATCGGTGAACGTAAGTGGCTCCCCAGCACTTTGTACACAGTTAACGCTTGCCTTACACTATGGATTTTGAACTGTTTTTTGAGATATTGAGAGCCCCCTTGAGTCTGAATAACTCAAAATTATCAGGAAAGAAAGGAGAATAAAACCTGTCTTTACTTTTATTACCAGAAATTTTCGATTAAAAATTTAAATGCCATTTTTTTTTTTTATTATTTTTTTTTTTATTTTTTTTTTTATTTTTTGACCACCAAGCAGGTAAGGAAATAATTCCCCTATTAATCAACTTTAATATAATATTTTTTAATCTATTTTATTTTACTTTACTTTATTTAATTTTATTTTTATTGTAATATGTATATCATTATAATAAGATAAAAAGTTGAATAAAATAAAACTTATAATAAAAAATGTATATAAAAATAAAATAAAAAACAAACTCAAATAAAAATAGAATGAATTATAATGAAATAAAATAAAACGTGATAAAAAAATATGATAAATAAAATAATAATATAGTCGATTTTCACCATAGTTTCAAACAGGAAAATATCAATAATCGATCATTCACGCCTCGCCACTGATTATAAAGGGCATCCTCAGTGTCTGATGTTGGATTTAATACCGATAATACCTAGCTGAAAAGCGTAAAATTCTCCGTGTATTTGCTGTGATTTAACTATGAGCGCAAAGTTATAACTGTTAATCTGGTGAAAATAAAGGCACCGTGTGGATAAATTTTTGTTTCACAGTATTTGCTATTCAAAGGTTACCTTTGTACTATCTGGGTGCAGGGCGTTTAAGATTTAATTGTTTGAATCCTTGAATAACCTCCTTACATTTTTCAAAGTCCTATATAACTTCTTCAAGTCTTAATAGAGCATATTTACAGCATAATTTTAACCCTTCTCAAGTAACGGTACGACAAAAATTATGCATTAATGGGCAAACTTTAAAAAGCTAATTACGAGTTCATAAATTCTTTCAGATATGTAAGTTACTCACGGCAGTACCCTCGTGCCATAATTAAAAGCATGAAATAATGAGACAATAATCCTGCTAAGTAGGTAATTTATGCAGGCTGGGAATATTTAAACATTCTGATTGATAGCCTACATGTTTACCATCAATGCAACTGAAAATCCTCTTCAAGGAGATAGTACCGCTCCATTTAACCACACCTGAATAAAATTGGTAAATAATTTGTACAATAAAGAGACTGATTTCGGAATTAGCAAATAATTGACAAATGGATCTTAATGTTGCCTCTCATACTATTTCTCGAGCCTGAAACGAAATTAGTGTATATACTTTATCTTGCACTCCAGTGATCTCCTCTACCCTCATCCATGGGTCAAAAGTGTAATTTTCTCGTCTCAAATGGGCCCCTAGATGCCTGTCTAAGAGCTGGTCAGGTTTTCTTCATTTAAGCGAATTTTAGATCCAAACAACGCATTTTCGCAGATCAGGCGTTTTTCCGCCCATTTAGACCAATGTAATTTAGCCCGTAGTTTTGATCCTTTTGGGCATCGGCTAAAAAAGCTTCAAATTGGCTCAAATTTTATACTGCCTATTGTTTTCATAGATAGCACCGATTGCCACCCGGACCTCGTCGATTTTCCTACATGACGAAAATAAGCCGCACCCTACGGAGGGCTGCCGCTGCCTCTAAGGCCGTAACAGGGCTCACAATATGTTTGACACCCCCACGATTGACGCTCCGAACTAGGCGCCTGTCAACACCTTCTCATATTTTTCCTTTCATATTTTCAATTTTTCATTACATTTCAGTATTCTCATTAGGGATGGCTGGATTTTGTTCATTTCTGTCTTTTTCACGTCTATCTCCCAGCCATCACCTACAATCACCCATTACTTTAATTACTGAACTTGCAGCTGATAGCTCCACTGATTATAGCCAGCCAATAGCGTGTAGACTTGTTGTCTCACCACCTGTGACGTCAGCAAGTCTATAAAAGCTTGTGCTGCCCTAAAATCTTGGTCTTACTCCATCCCCGACCCGTAATAGTACGTAGTGCCCATTTTCGCCCTTTTGGCACATTTTTAAGTGACTATTCCAATTCTTGTAATTCTGTAACTTTTCTCTCTTTCGGTCTCAATACAATTCCAAATTTTCCATCTCGAAATTTCTTTATTTAATTCCATCCCAAGTAGTTTTTGTTCCTACTCAAAGAGCAACTGGTGCCGAACGGTTATTTCCAACTCTCATTTATGATAGCGCCCTAGAGTGCATTCTTTTCGTGTCTCTTGCGACGGGCCTATAACTATCAAATAACCGGATTTGTTTGAAAAATCTTGCACGTCAGACACGGGGGATTGTTAGAGACATTTGCAATTGCGATTTGTCTGGAAGCCAAATTTCTGCATCTGCGACGACCTACGCCGCCGGGCCTGGCGTGACGTCTACCCTGACGACGCCAAATCTCATCATCGCTCTCGGTAGAACGCCTAGCGTCAAGTTAGAAATCCCAAAATCAGCGAAATAGCATCAGAACGTACTTCAGAGCATGATTCAGGCCTAGATACACGCTCAAATTTCCGTCGATTTCCGATCAAAATTATGACAAAAATGACGGTCAAATATTTGCAGGCCGCGAAAATTTGATGGTAGATAGTGCGCACCAGTCACCACTTGATCGGAAATTGATGGAAATTTGAGAGTGTATCCAGGCCTTTAGATGTATTACGTAAAATCGAAGACAGGACGCTTGCCCATTTGCGGATCCAGCAAATTGGCAACATTGTCTTTCCTCCATTAAAACCTATGGGAATGTATCGATTCTTGGTAGGGCCAAGTGCTTCGACAAAATTCGATTATTCTACATTGATTCAAATGGAGGGAATCCAGTGCTGCCAAATTGCTGGATCCTCCTCTGCGCTTACCATGCAATAATGATACAAAGAGCACCCATACTGTGGGTTGATTATTGAATTGATCAAGAAAGTGATATGCAAAGAAGACGTAGGGAGTATGAAGCGATCCTGTATGGTTGAAATGAGGGGTTCCTATATACCAAGGCTGTAAATGATGGACACATAGGGTCTCTCGAGGGTTCCAGTTAGTCAGTCTATTATCTATATCCTTTGTCCATCGCAACCACTCGCTTTCACCAATAAGGACCACTCTATATCCCTTTTATCTTCTTTGTCTATAGCTTTGTCTAATGTCGAAAAAGAGGACTCAAGTCGTCAAGACTAGATTCTCAAGTCGATGGATGCCAACAGGCGATTTCCGGCGCCGCACAGTGGATCGAGTAAATAGGAGGGGTCGGAAAAAATTTGGGAAATTTGAACGCTTATAACTCCGTTTAGACAAAACTTTTAGGTTTCTAAAGTGATTCCATTGCTTTTCTCGTGAAATTTCTTTCTGAATGCACCCCTTAAAATTTAAAATGTGACAATATGAACATCAAAGTCGATAGCGCGAATGGATCGTATTCGATAGTAGTGCGATATATCGTTTGGTTGAAAACAATACAACATAACCTCTGACAACAATTTCACGATTATAGTTGGAAACGCTGAGGATGAGAAAATTCCTCACTATTTCAATTATTGCCATTTGGTACTCAAAAGAATAAAAAATCTATCACATGAGACCCGTTCGCTCAGATTTCTAAATTGACTTTTCAAGCTATACTGTTACGTGTTAAACCAATCGATATCGATACTATCTCACCAGTTCAATGCAGCGAGTACGATCTATATCATTAAAATAACCGGCCCTCTAAAACCAATTAACAACATGGATCTATTTTACATATCAAGGTTGACATCTGAATGAAGGGAGAAGGAAGGAGGATTCTGTGGATTTCAAAAATACTAGAAAACTCCATTTTATGATAAAACATATTTACAAGTTTTTAATAAAATAATCGAAATTTTTGAAAAACAGTAAAGGCTGTATTAAAACTTTTAAAACTTTTTTGAAAAACTCATGCTTGCTTTCACTAATTTGTTTAGTGTTTAGTTCGCTAACAAAGAAATAACTTAAAACGGGACTAAGGCCGCAAATAGTAAAAAGAAACACATAAAATAAAATAAGAAACGGTTTAAGTGTTCCTTTGTATTATTTGCGGCCTTAGTCCCGTTTTAAGTTGTTTCTCTGTTAATGTTTCGGGCCGATTAAGTTGTTTTTTCTTTCACTAAAAAATTAGTCAAAGCGTGAGTTTGTCAAAAAAGTTTTAAAATATTTACAAGTGTTTAATGTATGCCCTGTGTGTAGTTGGAGAGGTTGTGAATATTAACTTACATCCTTTTGAATTGACATATTCGTTACAAAAATTAATTATTTCTTAGCTTTATTACACACATAGGGGCGTATTTCTACCAAACAGAGCAATGTGCGGGTGGGATATATGGGGTGTGTTCGTTATTTCCCGGGCGGGAATTAGAAAGCGCCAGTGACGTCAGCGGCAACAAAACCGCAAGGTCATCCGCGGCGGTCTTCAACTCGTGAGCCCTGTCCACAAGGCTCTTTTGCCGTGCCCACGGCTCATGATTCCCGCATACTGTTGGGACATAGCTCCGCTTGGTGAAGTTAAAATCCCGCTTTTCCATTTCAACAAGAGGAATCGCGCACACTTTCCATTGTTTTTTATCCATCTCATAACGAGCACGAAACAGAAACAACAGGAATGATACTTAAAATTCTTCCCTTCAGAAGAAATTGTATTTCACGATAGGTAACAATCAGGATAGTCAGAGTAACGACGAGGTACCCCCTGAGACCAAGATCATGCCGAGGAAAAAATGTTAAATTTACTCCCATAAATATAAAATGTAAAATTGAGAAACCGGATTATAATTATTTAAAGGCATGGTGATTCGATGGACGCCATATTTTGTGTCAAAACGGCATGCGTTATATCGCATCGATAGGTTCCATTTTTTCAGCTACTCATCATTTTTCTCCAATTTTGAGATCGCAATTCTGTTGTCAGGAGACTAAAGCACTCACTTACCAATTTTAACAAAGAAATTCATCGTAATAAATGCGTGGTTTTTTCAGAGAGGAAATATCGCATTCGAGTGCAGTTTCGGTATCAGTATCGAATGATATATTTTCTCTCTAAAAAAACCACGCCTTTATCACGTTGAATTTCTTTGTTGAAATGGGTATGTGAGTCCTTTAGTCTCCTGACAACAGAATTGCGATCTCAAAATTGGAGAAATATGACGAGTAGCTGAAAAAATGGAACCAATCGCTGCGATATATCGCATGCCGTTCTGACACAAAATATGGCGTCCATCGAATCACCTTAATCCTAAGATTAAAAGAAATCAATAAATAAACTCATCTATTTTAGCAAACACGATTCCCATTAATAAAAATAAATACAATAAAAAAGAAATAAAAAAATGAATAAATAGAATAAACAAATAAAATATTTCCATAGGTCTGTTTAGTAGAAATTCGTCCACATAGTTCTTAAAAATTTAAATTGTTTAAGGTAGTTACATATCAATCTGGAGTCATTCCATCAGTGTGATGGGCCTCTCTTTTTCGAAATTTACTTGGAAAACGAGTCACACCAAAGAAAACCTAGGAATTAGCTCCTTCACAAGATTTTAAGTGTTCACAGTTACCATTGGTTAAAGGCAACTATACGAATGATGTCATTTGTATAATCTAACTTCCATTTTATCTATGTTGTAAAATAATTGTTGAGACTCTGCTTATGAGTCAATACTCAAACTTTCTGTGGTGTGAATCGCTTAGAATGTAAGATTTCAAAGAGAAAACATGTGATGTTACAGCCTTCATCAGACCTTGTCCAGTGGTTCACTGCTATACTTGACTCACAGATTAAATTCTCGTGAATGGCATAACTATAAAAAATTAAAACTTTAAAGAAAGAATAGAAATACATACCCTTTTTTAAAAATTTAAGTTTTAACTATGAAACTTAACAGTTAATCGCGATATTATGTAAAGAAGCTAATTAGAATTTCATAATTACGTAAGACCGAATTCGATTATTTTTTTACACATACATACATATAGGTCGCTTTACAGCACTCCCTCGCGCTCTACGACCCCTAACCTCCACTGCTCTCTTTCAAACCACAAATCTTGGGGGATTGAGCACCTTAACATTTTCGCTTCAATCCCTTCCCTCCAACCTTTCATTGGGCGCCCTCTGCGTCTTCTCCCAGGAGGAACCCCATTAATTTTTTATAATTCATAAAATATAGCCTCTAGATGTATAAAGTAATGAAGGTTACTGAGGTTTGGAAAACTTGGAATTAGAGATAATATGAAAGTACGGAAACTGTGTTAAAATGTAGTTAACACTAATTAAAATACATCTAATAAATATTAACTTGCAATAATTTTTTTATATATTTTTAAATTGTTTTGGTCTTAACTACTTTTTTCCATTTCGCTCTTCACCCATGTCCTTGGTTTAATTGTCCATGCACTGAAAAAAAATATGGTAGATTTTAGCATGCTTTGACACAGTGATCCGACGGTGCCTATTATTACACACCAGACTCGATACGGTAGCTTTTACCATGTTGTGGCAACGGTCACCAGATTTCTGGTAAATACTACCATAATTATCAGTATTTTCACAAAATAGTATTTCTGTGTAAAAAATCATGTAGCTTTATAGTAGATGTTACACCATACTTTTTTTCAGTGTGGCCTACACTTTAACCTGAACTGTACCCGCCTTCATTCTCGGAGTCCGATGACATTGAACTGGTACGTTTGATAGGACTGGTAGGCTTGGTAATTTCAGCCTTGTTCCCAAAACTTAATAAAGAAGTCAAGTTCGTAAACTTCTTGCTCCTTTTCAAAGAACTCTTAAATCTTCTGATTGCGCCCCAGCCTCTTGATGGAGTCGCCGATTGAGACGGATTTTGGAGATTCATCCCGCCCAGGCTCTTAGCCAGTTGGTCCAACCCAGGGTTTGTTGTTTTGTAAAAAGGTATAGGTGTTGTGGGTTTTGAGGATTTTTTTCCGTTCGGACCCTGAAAGCCGAGGTATCTACTCGTTTGTTTGGCCGCTGGGGATTGTCTATCCTTTGGAGTTCTTGGCACCCTGATTTGAAGATCCTGATCTTGGTTGTTGGAGTCATCTTCCGGGTTGAGGAAGTAATCATCAGTCTTCGTTTTTAGCTGAGGATGCGTCAAATTTGCTGAAACAGTGGTGATCAACTTTATCAGCCAACCAGCGCACTAAACAAAAATATAACCTAAGGAATGACTTCAATACGCAAAACTCAAAAAGTAAGTTAAACACCAGGACGTTTCGAAATATAACAGTTTCATTTTCGACTGGAAAAATGTAATATAAAAGAAAAATGAATCGTCAATCTGTCATTCCATTTTTCCCTCTTCCATTTTTCCCCGATCTTTAATTTCTCGTTGAAAATGACATTTTTTACTCCAGAAGCGTCCCGGTTTTATTTCAGTTTTGGTTTTTTGTGATTTGCAGCCTTTTCCCAGGTTAATTCAGTAGAGACAGAAGCACAGCATCATTCAGCTGACATTCTCAGATGACAATCTATTTTTACCATGGATTTTATACTTCAAACCCACTATATAAGGCTATAATATTGGTGAAAATCACAAAAAAAAAAAACAATTCTGAAATCAGATTTTGGGTTTATTCCTCAATTTGAAATTTGGATAATTCGGAAGGGGGACAATTGGACTGCATTTTGCAATTTAAACTATAAAGTCTGGCTTTTCTGGAAAAAACACTTATGTGCATAGGAAAACTAATGGCACATACTGTGTTTCTAAACCGGGCAAGAATGTATAGTTCCAAATTGTAAAAATTAGTCAAATTGCAAAAGCATACATATGAATACAGTTCTGATAGAAAATTGTATTATCTCTATCAATTGTTCCGCACAATTTTTTTTTTCTCTGACCAATATTTTAAAGTTACGAAACAGGACTCTTTTAAAGGTAACTCTTTGGAAATCGTCCTCAGCTGCTATTTAAAAAAACTAAGAATCCATTAAGTTCCTGATGGGTTGCGTTAGTATACTTTTTTCTGTCTGATTTGGATCCTAAATACCCTGCCACTTCATGGCAATGGTTTCCGCAACTTATTCCAAGGTTAGAAACTAGATTTACTAGACCTCAAAAAAGTCTTTTCGCCTATGTACATCTTCAGTGTGCGGTAGGTCCGCTTTAAAATAAAAACAAATACTGATCGATACATTAAACAACTCGTACAATTCAATTTTAAGAAAACCTTACATTACAAAATAATTAGTAGCAGTATGAACACAAGTCAAGATGTATGTGGCAAAGATCAGCCAGAATCTGGAGGAGGGAGCACGTAAGGAATGAAACGGTGCTTGAGATCATCGTAAGCAGAACATCGTGCATGAAATTATGACCAAACAGCTTGTCTGGTAAGGTCATGTTCATCGAATGGCGGATGGCAGATTGCCTAAGAAAATATTAGATTATGTTCCTCCTGGGAGGAGACGTAGGGGACGTCCAGCAAAATCGTGGATGGATGGCATTCAATATGAAATTACAAGATGCCATTTACCAGATGCCCTCTGGGTCGATAGACAAGAATGGCGACTAGGTGTCGCAGAGTGCCCGAGAGCGCTTTAAAAGCGACTTGAGTGTATGTATGAACACAAGTGGGAACATAAATGATCAAAAAAAGTTGTACTTAAAAATGTTACCTATAGCAATAGACGGTTGCGTTACGAACTGAGCCGGCCCGTGTGTGCTTTGAGTCGCAGAACTAAACACAATAACGCAGATCCAAACCAAAACCCATCGAAACTTGAGTGCAGCAAACATGTTGGACACGCTTTATTGCGGTCACTGAACGATAAAATACTTGAGTTGAAAAATCTTAATGTCGTTTTAAAATGCAATCACATAATTGGTCAAATTTGGTGTAAGTGTGTGCTGGATCCGCCCTGACTTCACTCTTCCACTCATATCAAACGAGTAATCCTCTCGTCAGTTTCAAAGAGGGATAGGATTAAAAAAATATATGATTCCATGACGCACTTACTCGCCTAAACGGTGGGTCCTCCGTAGAAAATTTTACACGAGTATTACATTTTTTCCTTCTTGAAACTCTGTTGCGCCTCGCATCACGATGAGTTTCACAGAAATTGATTTTGATACTTCGTGCGTCATGCGTCATTGCTTTTTGGAGCCGAGGGTGGAAACGTTCGCAGCAGCGAAAACACTTAACGACGGTGTAAGTCTGTAAGTCGGCAATCACATAACTCGGTTTGCGACGTCGCAGATTTTTTGTCATACTTTATTTTTTAAACCTTTGTTGCATGAGCTAAATCGTTGATTTTGTAGAGGAAATCTACATCGTACAGTATTTTTTCGACAATAGAGTCAGTTGGAATCGATTTTTGCAGTTTTTTTTTAAGTCAGGAGATCATACTTATAATGCTCCCCAAAAATCATTTCTTGCTTCGATTCAAAGAATAATCCAGGGTAGAAATAAAGCTGAAAACCATTTGTTGCTTTCATGCAATGCTATGCAATAAAGGGTTAAATGGAAAATTACTCAACTGCAATTCTTTAAAATTGCCGTGATTTTTCTTCTCTGAGTGAAGAAAATTCAGCAAAAACTTCAGTAAATGATGTCAATTTGTTCTCCTTTAAAACAATAACTTAGAGGCGGAGATTTTCAGACACCGCAAACGAGTTATGTGATTGCCGACTTTCACCGTTGATAAGTCGCTTTTAATTTTCTTGATATTTATGTTCTTTTTCCTGTCATTGCTTTAACCTGAGATGATTTAAGGTGATTCGATGGACGCCATATTGTGTCAGAACGGCATGCGATACATCGCATCAATTGGTTCCATTTTTTCAACTACTCGTCATATTTCTCCAATTTTGAGATCGCAATTCTGTTGTCAGGAGACTGAAGCACTCATTTACCAATTTTAACAAAGAAATCCAACGTAATGAAGTCGTGGTTTTTTTTAGAGAGAAAATATCGCATTCGATACTGATATCGAAACTGCACTCGAATGCGATATTTTCTCTCTAAAAAAATCACGCCTCTATTACGTTGAATTTATTTTTTAAAATTGGTAAGTGAGTGCTTTAGTCTCCTGACAACAGAATTGCGATCTCAAAATTGGAGAAAAATGACGAGTAGCTAAATAAATGAAACCAATTGATGTGACATATCGCATGCCGTTCTGACACAAAATATGGTGTCCATCGAATCACCTTAAGGTACAAAGAGGAGAAACGAGCACATCTACACCTCGCAAAATCCAAAAAGACCATAAAACATGGTCTTCATAATATTATAGAAAAAATAATCTTAACAATTTGGGGAGCTCCTCTGACCTCCCTCGGTGTCCATTATCTGGGATGCTACCATTTTCCAGAGAATCAACGTCAATGAGTCTGTTGTATGCAACACCAAAAAAAATATGTTGAAAAAATGTGCAACACCTTTGGATGTTTTTGTTAACACTCTGGTGTTACAGTGCTGTCTGATAAGCCAAGCTGTGCGGTTCTCCCTCAGTTCAGCGCTCCTCGCTATCATTCTTGATAATCTCTTTCGTTTTGTGCCTGCTATGCCCTGCTGGCATCTCGGGTTTTTCAATTTCGAAGTTAAAGCTAACCCCAAAATATAGTTAAACTTTTGTGTTTTTCGCCTTTACTACCCCTGCAATGGCGGGGGTAGGCAGTGAAAATGAGAAAATAGACTCTTCAAAAGAGCCTAGTGATGAAACACTAATTTCTAGAATCATTAATGCGAACATTAACCCGTTAATTAACGACAACCGAGTGGACGATAATCTAAAATTCTATCTCTCTAACTCGCAAAAAGTTGTTAAAGAACTTTCGGAAAAAAACAACCGCTTATTCAGTGAAAACAGTGCGCTCAATAGCAAACTCGATGTTTTGCTTTCTAAGTGGAACGCTAAAGAACAACATCAAGAAACGGTAATTTCCAATCTACAATCTCAAATCAATGATCTTAAAAACTCAAAAGGCTCTCGCTCCTCTAGCCAAGATAAATCCAGCTCTTTTGTTTCTAAATCTATTAAAGATCTTACTAAAGCTCAATCACAACTTCGTAAATCGAGCACTGTGGATTCAACCCAAACTAAACTTACTCAGTTTACTTCCTCCAAAGGAAATGCAGTTAAACCCAATCAATCATCCAAAGATACCTCCACAATTCCTACTGAGAACAAATTCGCCTCTCTAGATGATAACATGGAAGTGCAGGAGTGTTCTCAGACAGAAAATGTCTCAACCACTGAAGATGAGAACTCTGACCCTGAATTCAGAGCTAAACGTCATCAAATTAGGACCCAAAGACGCAAGCGCAGAAGGATCCAATCTGGAGATAAGGAGAATTCTGTCAATGGAAACGGCACCTCAGAAAATAAGGATAAGTCTAATGATAAGTTACCTAATTCTAAGATTAATGATAAGTCTTCTAAAACATTACCTCCACCACCTATCAAGGTTATTGGTATTAAAGATTTTTCAGAGATTAAAAATCTCTTCAATGAAATCTCAGTTAAAGATGATTATGTTATAAAATTCTTAGGAAACGAAACCTGGAAAATTAATGTGTCTAATGAAGATATTTTCAGGAAATTTTCTGAAAAACTAAATGGAAATAAAATTCAATGGTACTCGCATTCTAACAAGAATACGCGTAACATAAAAGTCTTATGCAAGGGTCTTCCACCCTCTATGCCGGAAGAAGAAATAGTTTCGGATCTTTTAGCAAAAAATTTCAAGATAAAATCTGCAGTTTGCTTGAAAAAGCGAGTAGAAAAATTATCAAAAAAAACCGATAACGCTAAAATAACAGATCCTCAATCTGACAAAAATCAAGATGAACCCGCTACTCCTGCAAAAATCATTAAAGAATATGAACTAGTAAACATTCCAGTTCATCAGCTCGATTTTGATCACTCAGAGTCATCTGAAAATATTTATAAAATTAAGGCAATAGCGCACACTGTAGTACGCATTGAACCATTAAAAATTGATAATAAAATTGTCCCTCAGTGTCGTCGTTGTCAGGGATTTTTACATACAGCAAATTATTGTAACAAGAACCCCCGCTGCGTAAAATGCGCGGGCAAACATCTAACATCAGAATGTGATCACAAAGGGAGGATCATTAATCCCAAATGCATAAACTGTGGCACCGTGGGTCATCCAGCGAACTATCGTGGATGCCCATTCGCCAAAGAGTTTCAAGTTGCTCGTAAGAAGCAACTCAAAGCTAAAAATAGCCCTCCGGACTCCAGTAGTTTCCCAAATTTGGGTAAAAATAAAAATAAAAATGTTGTTTCTGCTCCACCTAAAAAATTGGACAAAACCTTTGCCCAAGCTACATCAAATACCGCAGCTCCGGCAACGCAAGATGACTCAGCGGCTCTCATTAAAGTCTTATTACAGACAATCGAATCTCTAAATACGCAACTTAGAATTCTCACCGAAAAAGTGAGTAAACTAGAATCTAAGAAATAATGTGTAACAATCATGATTCATCTTTTGATTTGCTTTCGCAGGAAACGGAGGAGACAGTCATTGACTTCGACGACTTATCTCTGCTCCAAGTTAAAAACAATCAAAAGACATTAACATTCTTGGCATGGAACTGTGGCAGCCTTACCAGGGTGAAGGCCGAGGAATTCAACGTCTCGCTGAGAGATTTCAATGTGGATATAGCCCTTCTGTCTGAGACCTGGTTCACCAGGACAGATTACAAAAGGTACTTTTCAGGGTACAAAATGTATAACTCTTTTCATCCGTCAAACAAACGCAGAGGTGGCTCTTCCATCTTAATTAAAGAATCAATTAAACACAATCTGATTAAAATCATAGAGTCTGACGCCTTTCAAACCGTAGTGATAAATGTTCAATCAGATATTGACTCATTCAACGTTGCTTCTCTCTACACCCCTCCTCGTAACGTTCTCACAAAGGACGATTACATTGGTTTCCTGGATGAACTGGGTCCCAAGTATCTGGTGGGCGGGGATTGGAATGCTAAAAACCCCAGATGGGGCTCGAGGATAGTTAATCCTAAAGGCGATTCTCTTCTAGAAGCCGTAAATTTTTCAGGAGGGAACTTTATATCACCGGGAAAACCGACAAATTTTCCGTCGGCCCCTGACCACCAACCTGACTTAATTGACTTTTTCGTTTTTAAAAATATTAATCTAACCGATAAAACCTCATGTGACACAATTATGTCAAATGAAAAAGGTCACGCCAAGGTAATTTTAGAAATTTTTACTAATCCTATTCTTGAAAATCGACCCCCAGCATTATGTTCAAAAAGAACAAACTGGGATAAATTCAGACAAGATCTTGAAAAAGTCATAGACAACAGTGTTCCAATCCTCTCTCCGGCAGATATCGATAGAGAGACAGAGTTATTGGTGGAGAACATCAGAGTATGTGCCACTACTAATACCCCAGTTGCCTCAAATAACATTAAACCATATGCAATACCTAAAAATCTCCTTAAACTCATACGTCTTAAACGAAAAGCAAAAAGGATCTCATCAAACTCTCATTTCTCGGAAGATAAATCAAATTACAATAGATTAAACGCAATAGTTAAAAAAAGAATGCAAGAATATCTTAATTTCAAATTTGAAAAATTCATAAATTCTCTTTCTCCAACTGCCGATAAGAATTACTCCTTATGGGCAGCCACTAAATATCTTAAAAAACCAAAGCAATTAAAATTTCCGATCAGCAAGCCTGATAAAACCTGGGCAAATACGGACGCTGAAAAGGCAGAGATTCTTGCAGATCATTTTGAGGCAGCTTTTCAGCCTCACGAAGATTTGAATGTTCAAATAGACTCTGATGCTCCCACCAGTAACTCTGACTTGGAATCGGAACAGGGGGAAATATCCACATTGAAATCCCGTAAAGTCAGAAAGATTCCTCCAGTAAAAATAAAAACTATCTCCCCCTCAGAAATCCTAAAGGAAATCAAAGGGAAAATAAAAGCAAAAAAGGCACCAGGTTTTGATAAGATTTCTGGTCTCATTCTTAAAAACTTACCAAAAAAGGCAATAATGAAACTTACAGTGTTGTTTAATGCAGTCATTAGACTCAAATATATACCATCACAATGGAAAATGGCCGAAATTTTTGTCCTGTTAAAGCCAGATAAATCCCCCACTGAAGCTTCATCATATAGGCCTATCTCTTTACTGCCAGTAATAGGCAAGTTATTCGAGAGGCTCTATATCAAAAGATTAAACGAAATTGTCTCTAAACAAAATTTGATCATAGACGCTCAATTTGGTTTCCGTTCTAAACACTCTACAGTGGATCAACTCCATCGTATTACCAAATTTATAGAGGATTCTCTTGAGAGGGGAGAATACTGTGTGGCAGTCTTTCTAGACGTAGCGCAGGCGTTTGATCGCGTCTGGCACGAACGTCTCATCGAAAAGCTTTATAAAATGCTCCCATGTAACCATGTGGAACTCTTGTCATCCTTTCTCAAGGGTAGACAATTCCGTGTTAGATATGAAAATACTACCTCAGGTTTCAGACCTATAAGGGCGGGGGTTCCACAGGGTTCCTGCCTTTCCCCCCTTCTCTATTCCCTTTTCACCACAGACATCCCACAGTCTGGGAGAGGGGGGAAACTGGGAGTATATGCCGATGATACGCTGGTGTTAGCAGCGTCTAAAAGTTACAGGGAGGCACGACATAACGCACAATGCCACCTAAATAAAATTAATCGCTGGACAAGCAAAGATAAGACTAAATTAAATGCATCAAAATCGGTTGAGGTAGTCTTTACTAACAGACCCTTTACTCATATACCTCTTCTCCTAGGAGAAAATGAAATTCCTCGCGACACCGTCGCGCGATATCTTGGCCTTCACTTGGATTCCAGGCTCAAGTGGGGGACACATATAAAGAAAAAAGTTGCACAATTGAAACTTAAATTTAATGATATGCAATGGCTTTTAGGCCGTAAATCTAAGTTATCCTTGCACATCAAATTGCTCCTCTACAAGTCAATGTTGAGGCCAGTTTGGAGTTACGGCTGCCAATTGTGGGGTTGCGCAGCCAAATCAAACTTAGAAAAGATAGAAATCATGCAAATGAAGATTCTTAGAAGCATTGTTAAAGCTCACTGGTACGAGAGGAACGCTGATATTCGCGCTGACCTCAATATTGATTCTGTAGAGGAGTACATAACCAAATTGTACAACTCTTATGAGACTCGTCTACATGGGCATCCCAATCCAGAAGCGCTTGCGCTGTTGGAAAGGGACCAATGTATTCGAAGACTCAAACGACGTAAACCCCACGAGCTTGGAATTCAGGGTTTCACTAAATTCTCTTTCGTTTAAAGTGTTTGCCTCCCTGTGCTCGTAGGACACAATCAGGAGGAATGGGACTTTGACTGGTAACGGTTGTCCGCAGTTTCAAATTAAAGAAAAAAGACATTTTTATTGCAGAAATAATAATGTTTTTATTTTTCTCCTCATTTGTTAGAGGCAGTTTTATAATGTACAGTTAAAATGTGTCTAATTTTAAGTTAATATTCAATTAACAACTAAGTCTAGCTTTTAAAGTTATTTTTATATATCTAAAGTGTTTTCATGTACTATTATTTGAAGTACTAATAAAAAAAAAAAAAAAAAAAAAAAACTCTGGTGTTAACATTCTAAGATGTTAAAATAACATCCTAAGCCGTTATATTAACACCTGAGTTAATAACAACATCCAAGAGCTGTCGCACTTTTGTTTAAACATCTGTGGTGTTACTACAGCAGGACAGCACCTTCTTTCTCGGTGAAGAGATATAGCCAAAATCGGAAGAAAAATCAGTCCAATAGTTTCCATTTTGCAACATCGGTCGCGCAAATCGAAAAACCTAGGGGTGCTGGCACATTTACAGCCTAAAAGCTTTCATTTAAAACAAATCCGAGGAAAATCGGTCCAGTAGTTTCCGAGATCGAATTAGCACAAACTGTCCAAAGTGAAGGGGGACAAAAAAAAGCCTTAGGATATCGAACATGTAGATAAAGAGAGGATCCCTTTTTAGGAATTTTGAACCCCATGCGACAATTAATATTTAAAACTGTTATACTTCAACTCAGATGCAATTAATTTGCGATTTGTAAGGGTCTAACCTCGACTTTTAAAACTGAGCAACCCGACCCCCCCCCCACCCCCCGTTGGGGAGGGAGGTAGGGTGCCTCAGGACCAAGAAATTCGGATTATTTATTTATTTATTCAATTATGTACGTACAAAGCTGTTGAGACTGCTTATAGTACGTGTCAGGTGTTGTCCTCAAAACACTTAATTTAAACACACGTACAATAAAATTTACAACAGTAATAGGTTAGTTTTCAATTGTTGAGTATTTAACAGTTATTTACAGAAATTCCTTAGAGACAATCTTCACTCAGACATCTCTGTATTTAGCTATCACCTAGAAACTCATTTATGTGGCAGAAACTGAGCAACCCGACCCCCCCCCCCCNGGGGGGGGGGGGGGGGAGGGAGGTAGGGTGCCTCAGGACCATGAAATTCAGATTACTTGGGGTACCATCTTTTTCCGGAGAATCTACATCACTTTTGCGACGAAATAGAAATTATGGAGAAAAGTACCACCCTCCTCTATAGGGGGTCATATTTGGGCCAAGAGTGGGCCGATTTTGGATTTTTAGGAGCCAATCCAAAGCTAGATGTTTCGTACTTTTCAAGTCAACTTTTCCATTAAAACTGCAATTCGGTTGGAAACCCAAATCTTACCCCACCCCTCTCAATTACGGGGGAGCTGGGGGGGGGGTGTTCGGGACCATGGAATTCGGATTTCTTGGGATCAATTCTCTATTCGACCCCGCAGTCTCTAACTTCGCGCGACCAAGAGAACCGAGAAAAGAGCCTGGTATGGGCGGTCTGGGACACTCTTTATGTAACAACGTGGTGGCTCCACACTATTTTGCGGAGAGAGCAAGGCCAAAAATTCAAAATGTTTCAATTAAAGCCATACATTTTTTAACTCCAATGGGTATCGGTTCAAGATCGTGGGGAGAGAGTGTTCAGCTTAGACAGATGCATTGTAACATCAAGCCAGGGTCACGCCTAGAGATCTGAAACGTTTTGGGTGTTTTTAATAAGGGGTCTACGTTTCACTCCACTGTAGTGTTTAAGGTGATTCGTCAAGCTCAAAGGAAGTGGTTGAACTAACATGCGATAAATCGCATCGATTAGGTCAAAAATCTTGGCGGATTTTGAATTTTTAGCAAAACAAAAGATGATAACCCCTGCCGCCCTGCGAAGGAGACTAAGGCATAATTCTAAACCCAAAAATCGGCAAAGTTCAGAGAAATGAAAGCAGAATAGTTTTAGGAGTAAAACCTTGCATTCGATACAGAAGTCAATAGCTGAATCGAATGCGAGGTTTTTTTTTTTTGCTAACACTATTCTGTTCTGTTCCAGTTCCACCACGTCACAGCTTGACGAATCACATTAATTGTCACTTGTTCCTGAGGAGGAGCAAAAAAAGTTTTTTTTCCTCTTTTTAATGGACTCCTTCTAGGATTAGAAAAAAAACACCGTACAGATAAGTGACGCTCAAAGTGGTAAGGATAGGAAGAGGGAATCGATGCATAGATGGTGCTTTTAAAACATCGGCCTGCACCTTAATTGTCACTTGTTCCTGAGGAGGAACAAACAAAGTTTTTTTATCCTCTTTTTAATGGACTCCTTCTAGGATTAGAAAAAAAACACCGTACAGGTAAGTGACGCTCAAAGTGGTAAGGATAGGAAGAGGGAATCGATGCATAGATGGTGCTTTTAAAACATCGGCCTGCAATAGGGTGTCCCAAAAAAAGGTCGACCCTCGAAAAATTACGTTTCCTGGTCATGGGCGGAACTGGGAATTTTTTTTTTTTTTTGGGGGGGGGGCACAGAAGGATACAGAACTTGGGCTAAGGGGGGTCTAAAGGGACTCCCCCAGCTGCAGAAAGGGGTCCGGGGGAAATTTTTTGAAAATTGGAACATCTTGAGAGCAATTTAAAGCCATTCTCAATGACAAATGAAATGGAATTAAATATCATAGATGACAGACATTTTTCTGACTTGTTTTAAAAATATCATATCTTACAGTGGGTTTTAATTGAATTTATCTTAATTGAACTCTCATGAAAACAAGTATTGCGTTAAAATGCGCGAAAACCACAACCGGATACAGTTAAACTACATTCCATGTTCCTCACTCGTAGGAAGCTGCTCTCTTTGAGAGTAAATTTCATTTTTCTGACTTCTTTGATCGATTATATTAGGATTAAGCTCATATTTATGACATTCAATATGCCTTTTACCTCGAAGTTAATTAGTAGCTTAGGTCCTTGACATTTTTTGGAAGGGGCCGAGCAGCCCCCCCCCCCCCCCCACCCCCCATGTCCCCCCCCCCCCCCCGGCCTACCCTATTTCCGCCCATGTTCCTGGTTAAAAGAGTGTTCCATTTAATTGGAGTCTACTAACTCAGATTTACGGGGCTTTAGCGTCACTACTTCGTCCCTAAAAGGATCATAAAATCGTCAAAAATCTCAATTAATTATTGGGACCTTAAAATTCACGAATATGCGATGCGGAAGCACTCAAACTTCACAAAAATATCTGAAACTTGGCCAAAAAAGTTTGTCAACCAGACGGAACACTTTCTTAACCAGGAAATGTAACACTTAACTTTTAACTTTGAACGTAACTTTAACAGTGTCAACCTTTTTTTGGGACACCCTAGCCTGCAAGTGTTACTCTTCGAATACGAGCAGCTGAAAAACAATTGACGACTAGCGTGACATGTGCATCAATTTTTTGTTGAAAATAACGACGAGGAAATACTATTTTGCATTTTCCCTGATCTACCGTTAAAAATTTCCTATGACATGAGTTTTTCCATTTCTGAGATCGACCACTTTCGTGGATACTTTGGGTGCTGCGAGAGTGACATTTCGAACAGGTTACATTAAAATGAACTATCGTGGCTTGCGCCCGATTTTTTATCAAGAGTTCGTTCGAACTGAAAAAAATAAACCACTCGGAAAGTTCTGATAAACAACTCGCTAAAAACAGTTTGAAAACATCGATCACGCTATGTCATTGCCCTGCGACGGTGGATTCGGCAGGTAAAGAGAGCAGCACTCAGGAAAATTTTCTGCAAGCAAATTCTTAAAAATGACGCAGAAACGCAGATGGCTTATACTATAGATTTGCATGAAACGAAAATCTGTCATGGCTGACACATAGTGGGCTCTTAAAGATCATTTTTTACTGATAATTTCCTTTTTTTCATTCCTTTAACTGGTGAAATAAACTAGTGAAGGAGATACTGAAATATCCAAATCAAGTGAAATTTCTTTAGGCTCTGCACCATTTTGCGCTAAAATTTCCCGTCTGAAAGTTTTTCGGGAGCTGAATCATGTATGTAAGAGCTGTAAGTTCTGTAACTCTTCAAGGGTTCACATTCAATCACTGGGGGGTCCGCCCATGGGGGCCGAAAGCCCTTTTCGCGGGTCTGTGAAGGTCGCATCGCGGCCAGCGAAATCTCGAACGAAAAAACAACAGTATTATTAAGAACAAATAAAAATAAAAAAGAAACCTCAAATAACCCACTTACGGATTTTGAACTCCCCTTCCTCATCCCAGCCCATCAAGCGTCTTAAAAATGATTTTATTAGAATAGAGAGGATATGTACCGTACCCAGATAAGACGTAATATTTTTACAATATTGGGCAAATATTGTCAGTAGTGTCGCAATATTTACACAATACTGACAATATTTTAATAATATTTTAATCAAAATTATTTATTTTAAAAAATATTTAAAGAATATCTATTTAGTATTTTTAAAAATAATATGTTTACCCAAAATATTATATAAAATATTTTCACAGTATTGGCACAGTATTTTAAAGTATTGACACAGTATTTATGCCAAAATGAAATATGGTGTACACTTTTAATATTGGCTCAATATTTAACCAATATTGGCCCAATGTTTGCATGAATATCAAAACAATATTGTTTAAATATTGGCTAAATATTTCTGTCTTATCTAGGTAGGCATCTGCGAGGTCGCTCTCTCCATCTCCGACCATCGGCAGGTAATTTGCTCGACATAACCCCTCTCCGCCCCCCCCCCATTCTTTTTGAATCTTACGATGATAACTCACTAGGTTTTTTTATTATTATGGAATGGATATTACTCCGATTTTATCCCGGTTTCTTAACATTGTTACATCCCGTTTTATCCATGACTATCCTGTATAGGTAAAATTACTGCATATTATCCCGGTCACTATGAAGAAATCCCGTTTCATTTCAGTCAATACTGCTTTAGAACAAACAATGTATCGAAGATCGATACACAAAGATCGATATCCTTCCTGTTATCCCGGTTTCTTAATAAAGGTACATCCCGTTTTTCCAGGACTATCCTGTATAGGCAATATACCTCCCTTTTATCCTGGTTAATTAGAAGAAATACATCCCATTTTTATCCGTGTCTACCTATCATTAATATCGAATGATTTACATTTAAATACATTGCATAATACAATACAGAATACATTTAAATTTCCCGGGGATTTTCAATGACGTTTTCTGATTGGTTAATGAAAGACCAATGAGAATGCGAAATGACACGGACGTACACACAAAAAAGGCCTTATTTTTTTTTTACTATAGTAAGATTATTACATTTCTAAATTATGAGTATATCCAATTTAATCAATTTCTACACTTTTTACGAGGTAATGTTCGTTTTGAAGATGAACGGGATTCATATCTAAGATTTTAGCAACTATACGCTGCCGACTACTCTGCTAGGGAAAAACGTCGTATGATTATTCGACTGTTGCCAAATCGCCTCTCATAAAATATTTATTTGTGAATACAGTTATGCACATTTGTCTTAACAATTTTCGAACACATTCGATCAAATTACGATCAAAATTCATTAAAAAAATCGGGGAAAAAAATTTAGAAATAACCAAAAAAATTCGTGATTTCTGCAAGGATATTTGGCAACGCCCGAAGACTCATACATCGTTCTTCCTCAGCGCGGCAGTACAAACAGCATTTATCGATAACTAAAACTCGGCGATACGAGGGGTATTCGTAAAATAAGTTAATATTTGCTACATCTTCTAAACTAATTAGGATAACTTAAATCTATAAGAAGCGTATGGACTGTTTTATTTTCAGCTTTTTGAAAAATTTCAGTTTCTAAAATTCGGTCGTCTGAATGTCGAATGACATCAGTTTTCCCACACCCGTCTCTCGCCATCGCGTGTCGAAAAATTACGCGCGCTGGGGAAGTAGCAGAACAGTAGCATGCGGCTTCATCGTGCTTAATGCGATTTTTTGTGAAAAATTGAAAACTTTCATGTTTGAGGAGACCTTACTTTACTTTTCCACGTAGTCTCCATCTCGTTGGACACATTTTACATACCGTAACACGAGCTTTTTGATTTCATTAGCGTAAAACTGTCGATCTTGTTTTTGCAACCATTTAGTAACCCATTAGCGCGAGGCTTGCGCTAATGGGTCACCTAACATTTTTTCTTAAAATCTTCAGATAATTGAGATTGGTTGCGAATAAAATTCTCTGAAAAATTTGCGAGGCCAAATTAACAAATATCCCTGAAAATTCGAATTTTCTCCAAGGAAATTTGGCAACGTCAAAAGGCTCATACGTCGTTCTTCCTTATCACGACAGCATGGGTTGGCCCCCTGGTTCAATATTATCCCTCTTGATCCGAAAACAATTTTCTGCAAGTGAAGGGCAAGTCGGAGCTCCACGCAAGTTATCCCCTCTCGAAGCCGTGGATTTCCCTGTACTCATTTTTTACCCGTTACAACTTTCCGGGGTTGAGGGGGAGGGGGGCTGACAGGGGGCGGCAAAGGGACGGGTGGGAGGGGGTGGCCGCAAAAAAGCGGGCCCGTCGATCGAGAACGGATTTGAACTCAATTAAACGCGCGGGGTAATTAAGATACAGAACAAAAACACGATCAAAACATCTGCAAATGAAGAGTGTGTCATGCGGCTGATTAATGCGCGACGGGAACTTTCGCGTCGGAGCGTTGCCGCCCTGCGCCCCCGAAAATCCCGCCGTATGATCCCCGTTCGTCGATGATCTTGTAGTCCAGGCGCCTGGTAAGTATACCTGGAATTTTGGGTACACAGCGATTTTTTTGGCTAACTTTATGTTTTTTGGGTCGCTTAATCCGAATTTGAAGTTTCCTACCGCGTATCTGGTGAGCATTTTCCGCCATTTTGAAAAAATGGCCTAAAAAGGCCTTTTTGCGGGTTTTTTTTATATAGCGGCTAAGCATAAGAAAAAGTCCCGGATTTAGTTAATGTTTTGAATAGCTGACATAATTTGGAAGAAAATGGTATATAAATATGCTAAGTTTGCACACAAATTGAGGAACCTCGGAGCTGCGTAGCCGCTATATGAAAAAAAAACGCAAAAAAAAAGCCTTTTTAGGCCATTTTTTCAAAATGGCGGAAAATGCTCACCAGATACGCGGTAGGAAACTTCAGATTCGGATACAGCGACCCAAAAAACAAGAAGTAGGCCAAAAAAATCGCTGCGTACCCGAAATTCCAGGTAGCCTCATTTATAGCTACCAGGCGCCTGGACTGTTGGGGCTTTTTCTGCCGTGAGCGAAGAGTGCAGTACGTGCAAAAATGAAGTTTTGAGGAAACGGGCTCAGAAGCGTCTGAGCGGAAAATTTTACCGAAAGACGCATCCGTTCTCTATCGAATTGCCACTAATCATCCGAAAGACTCCTAGAAATCGTTTGGATGATTAAAAATCGACAGATGTTATTTCAATTACATGAAAAGGATATTTTTCATTTTCATGATAGGCTAGTGTTAGGCTAGTGTAGTGTAAGTGCTATCTTCTGCATGTTTTCGTTGTTGCGTTTTGAAAACACAACAAACACATTTTCAGGAAAGAAATTGGCAGAAGAAGATGACACTTTACTTGAAAGTACTTTTTTCATTGGCTCTCCGGAGGAATAATGCTACTTACATGCGTCTTCCATGAGACTACGTCATTTTTTCCGCATTCACTGATTTCTCATGTGCCTCGTTTTGATACAATTGCGATTCATTTTGCTGTTTAAGCTATTTCAGTGATTTCATCTACAAGTGATTAGACGAATTTTGAGGGTAACTCGATTTCGACAAATTGACACTTACTGCTCTCTTCGCTATCACGGCAATTTCAACCCTAAAAGCCACAATACAAATATGAACGATCTTTTACACGCACAGTTAGGGTTTATCTACAGCTCCGTGAAGTAAGAAATTTCTCTAAGAGATACTTAAGTGAGAGACTTTTTTGATGAGGTGACTAGTTTTTGAGATATCGGACACGGTAGATTCAACGCTGAAGTCATGCGAGTTGAAATCTCTAGTCATGTGAGTTGGTGAAAACTGGATAGCAAAATTCTGCTCATATGAGTTAAATTCTATTCATATAAGTTGAAGTTCTATTCACATGAGTTGAAATTGTATTCATATGAATTGAAATTCTATTCATGTGACTTTGATTTTCTACTCATTTCTACTTACCATTTTTAGCAAGGATAAAGCAACTGAAGGGTCTGAGAGTTGATTTCATAAAATATAACGTTTCAACGAGAGGTCTCAGGCAAGGCCAGAGGTACAAAAGTTCATGAGCCTTTTTTGTAGTTCTAGGAAATTTTGAAAAATTCGTGCAGCCAAATGACTTCGTACGTGATTGCGAAATTTCATGGCGGTTGATTCCGAGAAATTTCATTTTCCATCGTTGATAGACCGAGGTCCACTCGGTCGTTTGCGTGTCTAAATCTCGAACTGTAATAGACCACGAGCCCGTTCACCAATGAATTCAATGAGAACGTTGCATGGGATCATACGGATGTACGTCATATGAGACCTTTCATCTGATTTCATGCGTAGGCTGCGTCAACCTGCCGCCTATTACCACTATGGAACCCATTGAAAAGGCGTAAAAAAATGAATTTCAGAACGCAGCCTCAGTTTTACATTCTGCACGAAATTAGGAAGCGAGGGAACTCGTTTGGGTGAAATTTCACTTTTGGCGTGCTACACTGAATAAAAATTCTCGGCGTTTTCACCAAGGTCCGTTGGTACCTTTACCATCTCACTTTTTTACCAATTATTGGTAATTTTACCAAGACAAGGTATTTTTACTATTGTTTCAGGTAAAAATACCACTTTTATTGGTAATCAATTCCCGGTAACTTTGCCATTTTATCTCGGTAATTCTACCACAGTCGATAAAAAATATTGGCTTTTTTACCAAGGTCCAGTAAAATTACCGAGAAAATTCAATCATTTTACCGAGATTTCTCGGTGAAATGACCAATTCCATAAATGGTAATTTTACCAAGAAAAACTGGGATCAAATAGAACCCTGAATTCTTGGTAATTTTACCCTTTTCTTAGTAAATAAACTGAGATTTTTTTTTTCAGTGTAGTATAACGAAGAGGAAATTAGCTCAAAAATCGGTTTCCCTGGCACTGTGAGACAAATAGTTAGTTAGTTACTTAGTAATTTTTGAGACATTCAGTGTCACAGGCTATTAACGTCTTTACAGAGAATTTTGAAAATGGGAGTAGATACGAAACTTTAGATTTTTGAGAAGAACTCATAATACGTACCATGCGGCACATCAACCCGCGTTGAACGGAATTTTTGTTCCAAAATTTTCAAAGTTTCAAAAATGATCCGGATGTATTGAGTGCAACAAATGCAAAAATTTCAAAAAATTTCCGAAAAAGCTCCCCTGGACGTCCCTCTGAACTGAGGGGTATTCCATACCCCCAGACCCCCTGGTGGTAAGGGGACCAGGCTCCCCCTAGCAAAATGACCTAGGTACGCCTATGCATGGGTATCGGTCGCGTGGCGTGCTTTGCGATTTATCAATTGATCTGCCATTGAAACCTATGGAAAAGGATCTTTAAACAGGATGTTCGCAACGAACACCTTAAGGATCGATTCTTTACCATAGCTTCAACTCGGCAAATAGCAATAATTGATCGTGCATGCCTTGTAGGCACGAGGTTTTTGACGACACCAAAAAGGTCCAATCCAGCTAAAAAATGATCCATACTTTAATTGAAAACGAGGGTTGCTTAAAAAATATGCAGCTTTTTTATTTGAGTTATGAATTTTGGTCCCGTAATTGCGCTTTGGCCTTCGTGCATCCGCGCACACGGCCACTAACAAGATATATTCTAAATTCTAATACGCAATAAACACGAAAACGCATCAATTCCTCTAATGAGAAATCCTCGCTTTTTGGCTTATTATTTGTCAAGTCTAGAGATAATTACTCAATCATACCTAGCTCTTTAATTATACCTGGCTCTAAGCTCTCCCTCAATATCCAACAAATAAATTTTTTGCTTATTTCTGGCTCTTGATAGAGCTGCGTATGGTATTTCACAAAACGATGTGTCACGATGAGCAGCAAAAAAGAAAATGTTCATTGAAAAAGGCACGGTAACTTTTTAAAACTCTCAGAGAACCGCAAAAAACCGTAACATTTTTTGGCTTGAGGCATGTTTTCAACCAACTCTCAAGTTTCAGCCTAAAACATGTGTGATTGAATGCGAAGTCATATTGCCACATACCCTCCGAATTTCTCAGAAGGACAGATGGCTCTGGGCTTTTTTGATCCCAGCTTTTTTACATTATTATGAATTCCACTAGAGTCTACGCTCTCTTGATCTTAGAACACATTAACGGCACAACTTTAGAATGATATTTAGAGGACCCCGTTAAAATGATGCAAATAATGAGGCATTTCAAGCGAATTCATTTTTTCCATTTCCACGACGGTAGTTCAAACAGTGTGATCATTTAATGAAACTTACTGATGGTTCATTGAATAGGACTCAACCATACAAATATTACATCTTTTAATGCTGAACCAGTGAATATGAACTAATTTATGGATGATTTTTCAATAACACGAATAAGTAGTTGCGTCATTTCCAATGAATTTTTCAGCGTTTTCGAGCATGGGTGCAAACTAATGGAACTGCGCAGCTGGGAGAGTTCCCCTAGACCCCCTTTAGCCCAAGTTTTATATCCTTCTGTGCCTTCCCCCACAAAAAATTCGTAGTGCCGCCCATGGTTACTATCCAATCGCAACCGTAAGTTAAAACCGCGTATTCGAGAGAATTTTGAGACTTAAAACCCTGTTACTCTTCTATTTTCGTTTAAGCAACAATGATAATCTATCAAAATTCCATTTTCACAATTTTTGCAGTGGCGTGGCGTGCTTCGATATATATCGATATTTCTCCTTTTGAAGCTATAGTAAAGAATCGATTATTAAGGTGTTCGCTGCGAACACCCTGTTTATCGATACTTTTCCGTAGGTTTAAGCGGCCGATCAATCGATGTATCGCAAAGCACGCCACACCACTGAATTTTTGTGCTTATGATATTTGGAAAGTAAACGTTTCAATTCTGACAAGAAGTCTGTGGCAAGATACGGAATTCGCGTTTTACAGTGGCGCGATTATCGATTGATCTACCATTTAGACCCATGGAAAAGGATCGATAAACAGGGTATTCGCGACGAGCGCCGAAATAATCGATTCTTTACCATGGCCTCAAATGGGGAAATGTCGAATGTCGATCATTCCCGCCTCGCCACTGGCTGTTTTTCAAAGGCGTGGCGTGAATTGCGATACATCGATTGTTATACCATTGAAACCCATGGTAAAGAGTCGATTATTAAGGTGTTCGCTGCGAACACCCTGATTATCGATCCTTTTCCATGTGTTTAAATGACCGATCAATCGATATATCGCAAAGCACGCCACGCCACTGCTGTTTTATCGTCGACTTTACCGTTCTATCGGTGCTGGAGCGCGCGCTCTCTCACGAAGGGGTGAAAAATTGTCCACTCTCGAGAGCAACAGTGCCTCCGTTTCGACATTGACGAATCAACGCATTGTTCGAACGTGCCAGTTGGCAACACGCCCCTGACATTGGCATTAGAGGCGGCTTTTAGTCGAATCGCTAAACTGCTGCAGGGGGATGGTAATATGATGCCCGGGGGGAGGGGGGAGGGAGGGGGGCTTCAATTGATGGCTATTCCTCCACCTCCCTCTCGGCAGCGTTACGTCCCTGCCAGTTAAACGCGACGCAACATCAAACTCATTTGTACACTGACCCCGTTGCTTGCCGGCCTCCTCCCGAAAAAGCCGGGGAAAAAACGAAAATTCCGAGCGCTATATTATAAAAACATTTGAAGCGTAATCCGAAGGCCTAATCTTGATACTTTTTGAAAGCTCTTTGTGCCGGCGTAAGCCTCTCCCCCCTACTCCCCCTCTCCCGCCCTTCTAATGCTTGTTTTGAATATTCCGCGCCGAAAAGCCGACGGGTTTTTGTGGTGGAAGCGGACCATGCAAAATACCGCTCCACCGAAAATAAGCGAATAACAGAAAAGTTAACGGCACGAGCGTACAGCTACATCAAATTCTGGGGGGAGATTTTTTTAATATTGACGGAGATTCTACCAACTTGTGAAAGATTTTGATCAGTTTACCTTTGAGCCGATCATATTGGATGTTTTAGGCAAGTTAAAAGATCGAGATGCACGTGGAATTTTGTTTAATTGATCATATGGACCACGTTTAGCAGAAAGGAACCAAGCCTCATCAGCTATTGCCAAATTTAATTGGGCAATTTACTGCTACACAAGAGAGCGTTTGTACGGACTCCTGTGAAAATGTTTAGGAATTTGCTTCGTATAATGCAGAAAATTCATCGAAACTTGCATGAAAGTCCGCACAACCGTTTTCACGTCAAAAATTAAATTGCCCGATTGAATTTGGCAATAGCTGATTTGGCTTGGTTTCTTTCTGCTTAACGCGTTCCACACTGGAAAAAAGCACATTGGATCTAGAGTCCAGACGCTCTTGAAAACATTGACAAGAAAAAGGACTCTTGATTTAATCAGATTTCAGCTTAAATCAAAAAGAAATCCGCTCAAATGAGAGGCTGGGTTCTTGATTTAAGCTCAACAAATCTGATTGAATCAAGAGTATTCTTTCTTGTAGATGTTTTTAAGAGTCTGGGCTCTAGATCAAACGTGTTTTTTTCCAGTGCATATGTTATAAAACCCTTTAAAGCCCGTGCAAAATTATACGTCAATGCATATCGATTTTCTTTTTCATTTTCTCTTGTAGAATTGAAGAATGGTTTTTAAAGGCATCGAGTGCCTCATTATATTATTACAACAATAATTGTAAATTAAGTAATTTTTCTCAAACATACGTCAGCAGTCTACTGAATTTTCTGTATGAAAGTGATGTGTATTTATTAGACTCCCACCCACTATATTCACTGGTTTCGCGTACTGTTCTCCCTTTTCTCCCTCTTCCGTCAGTCATCACTAATAGCGTCGCCTGGATGATGTCCTTTAATAGCATGATTTAAGTGTCACTTTTTTGCACTTTCAGGTGTGCTACAGAGTGCATTAAGCAAAAAGCGTAAGAGCCCGTTTCAATTTACTTTTCCTCTTTTGCTGCATACGTAGCATTCCCTGTCCTGTGCAAACAGCGAAAGAGGAATAGTAATCCAAAACGTGATCTATGAATAAGTAGTTTCCTACGTCCCATCTTGTGGTATCTCTCCACTAGATGCATTAAAATATTTTTGAGGCCAATGAATAGGTCCCTTTGGTTTCAGGACATTTCGTCAACGATTTTTTGTCCAGTAGTTTACGCCCGCACGTAAAATAAACAACAGTGACTTGGTCCAAGCATTATATTTTAGTCCGTATGTACAATTATATTGACAATATATATGGAAATGAGAAATTGAGAGAGAAAGAGGTGTTGTTATGGTTGCTCATTTTCTGAATGAAATGTTATTACTTTCTCCTTTTGAATCATCTTTTTAAATTGTCATTAGTCAATATTTGGTTTTATTTCTATACTTAAAATATCCGATGTACAATATACCTTATATGTATAGGTACTTTTGTTTTATTTTTTCTTTGCGGAATTATTACTTCATTTTGAAAACATTTATATTTTTAAGACGTGACAAATATTTGTAAAACCTTTTCCAAGCGACATTAATCCCAATGAGCCGCAGTTGTGCCGACAGAAACTGCAAAAATGAATAAAAGAGGTAAAAAAAACCAAGAAGCACGCAATCTTTAGTTTTAACCCATTTGTACATCGATCTTTTAGAGTCAAATACGTCAAATGTTGATCGTTTTGTTGCGCGTACACCTCGCTGCAGCACAATAAAAGCACAAAATGTGAAAGAAAAAATTAAATTGCTTCCGGAATCATTAAATTGACACGGAACCACCAATACTTAAAAAAAAACACACATTATATTATTATTCTCTTTGATATATTGATACATATTTTTCCCCATCAATTTAAATAAGAATAATCAATGCAGAGTGTGCTAACATTTCAAAATCATGAGTTAAAAACGCTGACTATGCGAGTATACATATGAAAGTCTAGCAGAGCGGAGCGACGCGCGGCGCGGCGTGCTGCCAGCGCGAGAGGCTCACGGGCGCCTACAAACCTAAGTGGATACTTCTCGCATTGCACAATGCTTGAAGTATCCACTTAGGTTTGTAGGCGCTGGCCACCCGCCCGCCGTGCGGCGGCGCCTGAAGCAACTATTTCACAACAGAGGTGTTGCACAGTGTTATACGAAATTGAACGTATCAAGAATGACAGGCATCCTTTAAAAGTACAGATCCTTCCTCGCAAAATAAATGAAGATACTTATCGTACACAGGAAAAATCTAAGAGCGTTTAGCGGAGGCAAATATAGAAGTTTATCCAGTTCATGTATCGTCGGTCGTCGTGTCAGTTATGTATGTCGGCCTCCTATGGTGTAGTGGTTGTAGCGCTTGCTCTATAATCGGGAGGTCCCGGGTTCGATTCCCGGCCAGGCGACCCGAGTTTGATGGTCTCAAACAATGGTTGCCTGGGACTGGTTCAGTAGGGACGGAGGGGGGATGGGACTTAAAGCGTGGGATTAGCCCTTGAGGGCTATTTGAATAGCAAAAAAAAAAAAAAAAAAAAAAAAAAAAAAAAAAAAAAAAAAAAAAAAAAAAAAAAAAAAAAAAAAAAAAAATGTATAACAAGGTGGGAATTTCTTGTAAGATTATTCCTGTCACACCACAGAGGTGTGGAGAGTTTTAGTGAATTGTGTCTCATGGAATTGACACTCCCCCATTTTTACCAAAACTCTCAACTACATACTATTCTTCGTTGGACCAAACAGACAAAACAAAAAAACAAGCAACCCCTCGTTCTTCCAAGACATTATACATTTTCATCCAAAAACGTCGTGAGCAATTGTCGTTTGTATTTACATGTGGGCCAATTAACTTTGGGTCTCAACTGGCACGAGGACCAAAACTCCCGTGCCGAAAAAACGCGTGGACGTAAATTACTGGAAAAAACAGGTTCGCGGACTAAAAATCGTTGACGAAATGTCCTGTAACCGGTTTCTTTACACCCCCCCTTGGCTGGAACCCCCCCCCCCAAAAAAAAATCAAAGACATCAACTATTCCTTCAACTCTCATAATTTATTCTGCACACAGAGAAGAAAAATCTGAGGAATTTCCGAGGAACGAAGTTAAAGATTTTTCCCCTCAAAAAAACGCGTTACTGCAATTTCACTGTTGATATGCAAAAAAAACTGAAGGCGTTCGGCTGTATTGCCCACAAACAGTGGAAGTATTTTTCGATCCACGCGAGGACGCGTCGATATCAGCGTCTTGTTTCAACTATTCGTGCTTGATGGATGTCCGCATTGCATATGCAAAAACTTTGAAGGCGTTTTGCTTTACTGCACACAAACTGCAGCAGTTCAGTTCGCATCTTTAATCAGTATTTATTCCTGATACATATATTTGGGTCTAATGGGAAGAAACCTCATCCAATGACAGCAACAGGCAATTCTATTGATCACACATCTTATCGCCGACACATTAATTGGATTGCATTTTGCAAAAAGAAACCAAGAGTGTCCCAATGTTGCTAGAATTGTGCAACGTAAATTCTTTGCAATAAAATTACTTTACTGAAATCGTAAAAAAAAAAAAAAATTAACAACGGTATATAATTTTTTTATTAAATGTATAGTTTATTAGGAGTAAAGATAAAACTTTATCAAATGATTACCTAGTTTATAATTGTAAGGTAAAAAAGTTGCAAAATTGGAATAATCTTGGTTCCATTTTGCAAAGTTAATCCAATTAGTGGTTAATCAATACACTCTCATTCAACAATATCTCTTGTAGGCAGTTTATCACCCCAAGGCTAAAAAAATAGGGGAAAATAAAAATTACGAACTACGTTATGAAATTCGCAGTGAAACTGTTTTCATGGCAACCGAAAAAACAAAACGAACTTGTTTGTTTGTGTAAAAAGGAGATATTAATGGCATTCTTAAGTTAGTCTTTGTCTTTCGCTATTAACGAGGAGTAACTTTTTTTATCAGTGCACAGTTTGACCTTAAAAGTGAGCTTCGATTCTGCGTTCAATGTCCTCGAACTAGACATTTAACATGTGAGATCAACAAGAACCCGCGGTATTACATTCTGTCAACCTCAGCATTGGTCTTTTACAGTGATATAACCTCAAACATCTCTAATAACCAAATCGCATTAATGATGAGTAAGGAACCGATTGTTATATCGTTAACCTCAATTTGCAACATTGATCAGCCGGTTTTTATTGATAATCAGTGGAAGCGCACGTTTCCTCAAAACTTTTCTCTTAAAGTTTTTCGGAATGGGCCTGTTGCAAAATTTTGCTGGAGCAAAAGTAAGAGTTTTTACTCATAGGAAGTGTCTCAAAAATCACGATGAGTGCATCGGCAAATTCTGACTCCTTGCTTCACAATTTGCATAAGAAATTTGCGTTTCTTCGAGCTTCCCGCCCAAAAAACGATACCACGGCACAGGTGAACATTTCGTTACAGGAGTCATTCCATTCAACCCCTGCTCACAAGGATAATACGCAATATTCAACATAGCCGACGCCAATCCGCCAAAACACATGTGACGGGACGATGTTTCTAACCACCTAATAACAATAATCGGCATTTACTTCACATTTTTCTCGCGTTGATAGATATCCACCTTGATTGACCTCGCGCTCACCTCAACTTGCGCGCGGAAGCGTCGGCCATGTTGAGCATAGGGATTGAATGTAACGACTCCTCTAACGAAACATTTACCTGTGCTGTAGTATCCTTTTTGAAGCGAGAAGCTTTAGAAAACGCAAATTTCTTACGCTGATTGTTAAGTTAGGAGTGCATTGCAGAGTTTACCAGATATACCAGATCCGAATACATCATTGATAATTCTTTCTATAGGTCTCCTACATTCAATACTGTGAGACAGTTCCAAAAACTTAACTTGCCTGATTGCCTGAACTACATCGGTCATTAATCCATGGATCCATACTCTGAAACAAAATATAGTAGATTTTACCATACTCTGACACAGTGATCTGAATATGGTAATGAACACCAAATTGTATAGTGGCATTTACAATATTGTGGTAAGATTCACCCTAGTTCTGGTGAAAACCACTATAATTCTGGTTATTTTCACCAGCGCACCCATTCCGTATCCGTCGGACCTTTTGTGTTGCAAGTCTCCCACTCCATGGCCGTCAAAAGTTCCGGGATTCCTTTTAGATATTTCAAAAGTTCTGGGAAATGCAAAAGATCCGAAACAATTTGGGGATTTCAATAGTTCCGGTAAAAATCCAGGAAAATCTCTTAAGTTCCGGAATTCGGAGCTAGTTCCGGGAAAAGGGAGCAATAATTTTCACTAAATAGTATCACTGTGTAAAAAATAAAGTGGACTTAAAGTAGCCGTCACTATAATTTTTTTCAGCGTATATCACACGATACGAGTTGTAAGATCAAGCTTCCCGATGAAAACCAATCGACACCTTTGTTTCCTAACCTCAATCGCGTTGATCATCGTCCTGTTCTGGCCGGTCTTCGCGGACCGGAAATGGCCGGACCAGCCGCGGGCGGAAGGAAGCGACGGAGGCGCAGTGACCGGACACCCAAACCGGAAGTTGGATTCAATCTCACCGGAAATAGCGCGGCTGGGGCGCTCCGGGCCCGAACCTGACTTCCAGCTCGACGAAGGGGCTTTGGAGGATGTTTTTGGGGCTGAAAAGAGCGACTACGAGGGGACAGAGGAGCGCAGTCGACGGGTTAAGAGAGCTATCTCTAACAATCCCTTTTAATCTGATGTGAGGAGCCGGCAAGAATGCAGCGGCGATTCTTGAAAGTTGGTGACTTCGATTTTCCTCCATTCAAATGTATGTAAAACAATCGATTCTCGGTGAGGCGACTTGTCGATACATTTACAGATCGTATTCAATAGTGGTTCGATGTATCGTATGGTTCAAAACAATAGAGCATAACCTCAAACAAAAATTTTTAGGATTTAAGTGAGAAAATCTGAAAATGAGAAAACTCCTGACAACTTCACTTTTCATTGCAATTTGGATTACATTTTGCAATTTGGAACTATAACGGTTTAAAAACGACGTATATGCCATTATTTTCCCTATGCACATAAGTGTTTTTCCAGAGGAGCCAGAATTTATAGTTCCAAATTGCAAAATGCAGTCCATTTTATACTCATCACAATCAAAAATCTACCTCGAGGAACTCGCTCCCTCAAATTACTCAACTGACTTTTGAGGTCATTATAATTGATTTGAACCAATCGATATCAATGTATCACATCAATAGAACGACTTTTTGATTTATCGAATACGATCTATTGGATTTAAATGACGGAGAATAGTGTTGCCAGCTTACAAAACTGCCATAGCAAGTGTGTAGAAAGCGTATTCTACCGGGCTTGGGGAAAACCGCTTGGGCATTCAAACTATCTGCCGAAATCCCTCTGGTAAAAAGCAAATTTTTGGGTCACCTCTTTAATCTTCGCTTTGAATTTTTTTCGGAAATTTATCCGTAATTTATTCTGATAAACTTGCTGTTATAATTTCCAAGGGAAAATATTCATAAGACAGAATTTGTTCCCTATCGGACCTACCTTATTTTTGCGCTTACGATCACAGATGTTTGTTTCACTGGCACCGAGTACCTACTCGGTGCTTACGACCGAAATGTTGTCCTCGCAATGGGAAAATCGTGTAAGTTTAATTCTTATTACTTTGTATTTATGATCATTATAACTGTTTAAGTTGTAGCTGTATTGATTTTTTTGGGGATTTTCTGGAAATTTCGTTTGATTTGAGTTATACATTGAATAAGTACTTGGAGGAAGATGATTATGTTGTTATCATACTTTTTGTGATAGACAAATCTGAAAGCCTAACAGAGCGGAGCGGCGTGCTGCCAGCGCGAGAGGCTCACTGGTGCCTACAAACCTAAGTGGATACTTCACGCATACTTAGGTTTGTAGGCGCCAATGCACGTTAAGCGCTGGCTGCAAAGCATTAATAGTTTTTTACATCCTTATTTTCACGACAATCTCGCTCTAAGGACATAATGTTCAGTGGAATATTAACATAAAAACACAAACAAAACGTTTACTCAAAGCCAAATGAAGTCTTCCCATACGTAATCAGAGTAAAAAAATTAAATATAAGGAAAACAGTTGGGTGATCCTAGACATTACATCATTTTTCATCGAGTCTATTGGAAACATGATATATTTAAAATAAAAGGTTTTCCTTCAAACTGCACACTAATCAATTAAGATTGCAATCTCAATGTTTTACGGACTTCAAGAAATAGTGAGCTTTTGACCAGTTTTTCTATAATTTGAGGCACGACTTTATTTTTTACTCATATCTTACAGGAAAAAAACTCTATATTATTTTATTGAGAACTAATTGGGTTTAAAAAGTGAGTAATATGAGATTATTTTCTGGATTATGATGCAAGAGAGAGTCTCTGTATTTTTGACAGAGAATTGTATAAATGTATAAATTAAACTGTTCAGAGTCAATCCCCTCTCAAAAATAATAAAGTTATGATTGAACATATTTGTTGAATTAAAGGACTTGCAAAGAAAAAGGTTGAACAATATTACATTTGGACCGCGTTTAGCAGAAGAGAACCAAGCCACATCTGCTATTGCCAAATATAACTTGGGAATTTAATTTCTTACAAGAGAACGTTTGTGTCCATTTCTTTTGAAAATTTTGAAGAATTTGCTTCGTGCCACGCAGAAACGTCACTGACAACACAAAAATCTGCACAATCGTTCTCGTGTAAAAGAATTAAATTGCCTACTTAAATCTGGCCACATGTGATGTGGCTTGGTTCCTTTCTGCTTAACACGGTCCAATTGACAAGTTGAATTCAGTACTTCCGCAATGTCAAAATCGTAGTGGAAAACCCTTTGGCAAAGCATATAAATCAAATTAATCAAAAAAAAAAAATGCAACTAGTTTAAACCCGGTGAAAATTTTAATTTTCTTCTAGCTAGCATAAAAGTTAGACACCAGACTGGGCTCAAGTTAATTATTGCAGTTTGTTTTTTCCGTAGAGAGGCAAAACAAGAAAACGTTTTTACACCGGCTAAAGTTTCTTGAAGTTAACTGAAAGCGCGGTTAATTATTTTCAACAGTGAGAAGGTAATCTCATTCTCAGAAATGTTACCTCTAAAGTTTGAGTATCATAGGGCCTCGCTGCATAAATAATCTTTTCATTGGTGGCGAGGCGTGGATGTTCGAGTATCGATATTTCCCAAATTGAAGCTGTGGTAAATAATCGATTATTGAGGTGTTCGTTGCAGATACTCTGTTTATCGATCTTTTTTCATAGGTTTAAATGCCAGATCAATCGATTTATCGCAAAGTATGCTAAGCCACTGATCCTCTTACGAGCAGCTCTACCTCTCTAAGTATTTTCAATAAATACGATGGCTCTCATTTGTTGAGTGCAATCAATATTGGAATTAAAAACCATGTTGCTGCCGACAGTGATAATCGAGAAAATAAGCATTGAATCAAAACGATTTAATGCAGGTCTTGAAGGAGAAAAGGTTTTACAGTTTAACCGCCTTTTAAAGGTAACATTTTGCGAGATGCGAGTTACAAGATTGTTTGATTGTTCTGTCTAAAATCAAATATCGAAATCCTGCAGTTGATATCGTAACCGTAGTAAAATTAACAAATATTAAGGGCCCGTATATACTATCATTCAATATCAAATTATCACCTCTGAAAGCTCTCCAATCTTCTCAAATTGCCGTTAATTCCCTAAATTTATAGAGAATTATAGAACCGATTTGCATACTTCAGGTATCGTCTGGGAATAATTCTTAGACCAGTTCAAATTTCCATCGAATATATTTCAAATTATACCCTGAATTTTTATCGACACGAAGCGGCCCACTGGATGGTCCGTCCAGCATTTGTAGGTAAGTATCTCAACGCACGTTGTTGACGGCGCAGAGATACAACTATTCGTACTTGATGGATGCCCGTGTTGCATACATGCCAATTTGAAGGCGCGTTAACGCGATGCCAGAAACTCGCAACGCTCTGCACTTCGAATTGACGAGGAAGGATCAAGTTTTCAATGTTTTGAACGTAATAATTCATCAAAACTGCGAACTGATATTGTATTTTGCTCTCCAGATGCTTCTCATAAATTTTATTTTTTAATATTTTGAAAATTCGGTATTACATGACGTACTGAAAATCCCGAGATAAAAGCTCGTTCAAGGGCTAGATCTAATTTATTTTACAATTGTTTGATGCAAATTTCTACAGAAACTCCCTATAAACCTGGGAGAATAATTATTTTGTCTAAAATTATCGAAAGAATCAGAATTACAATCCAAGTAAAAGTGTTTGACTATTCACCTAGGCATTCGACAAAATGCCTAATTCAACGGATTGTCGCGACGATGGTATTCATTTTCCGCATAAAATATAGGATTTTGACATTTCCGGGCAACGATTATGACTGACATTTCCGCACACAATATTTCCCTACCACATCCGGTAACTTTTTTTTGCCATCAAAAGATGAAAAAACTTACGCTGCTCCGTGGTATATTTTACAAAAAATGTAGCGATCCCAGATGAACAATAGGTTAGTAAAATGTTTCCCTCTAATTCCTTTACATTTTTTGCGTGTGAATAAGAGGAACATGATTCAAATATCTGTGTGGTTTTGCCAAATCGGGCCAAAAATAGGGGTTCGCTTACTGACTCTGTGCGGAAATGTCAATCCAGGTTTTCGTGTGGAAGAATATCAAAATCGGAAATTTTGTGCGGAAACGTCAACCCACCGTCGTGATTTCTTTAGATTCTCTGCCTAATACACTGAAAAAAAAACTCGGCGTTTTCACCAAGGTCCGTTGGTACCTTTACCATCTCACTTTTTTTACCAATTATTGGTAATTTTACCAAGACAGGCTGGTAAGCTTACCTAAAAACCGGTATTTTTACTGTTTTTTTTTTCAGGTAAGAATACCACTTTTATTGGTAATCAATTCCCGGTAACTTTGCCATTTTATTTCGGTAATTTTACTACAGTCGATAAAAAATATTGGCGTTTTTACCAAGGTCCAGTAAAATTACCGAGAAAGCTCAATAATTTTACCGAGATTTCTCGGTGAAATTACCAATTCAATAAATGGTAATTTTACCAAGAAAAAACTGGGATCAAATAGAACCCTGAATTCCTGGCAATTTTACCCTTTTCTTAGTAAATAAACCGAAATTTTTTTCCCTAAATGTGTTTTCTGCCTAATAAGAGGAAATCAAACTGAAATCGAAAGAATTGAGTCGAATATAAGTCCTCTCGGAGCTGCGGTAAAAAATGCAGGAGCAACAGCGCCAAGCCCGGGAGTCAAGATTCCGAATTAATTAAGGTCGACTGAAAGAGACACGGCGAAACGCAACGCGGGGCGTCAGTCACCGGCGGCGAGGGGGCCGGTGACGTGAGCGGGGGGGGGGGGGGCGAGGATACGACCGAAAGCAGCAACAGATTTGAAACTTAAAAGATACCCCCGCTTTTGCACCTGTTGATGTCAGAACTGAGGACCTGTTGATGCGCGCTTCACACATAAAACCCATCAACCACTGTTTGGCCGCCGTCGCGTCGCGTCGGAGCGAGGATGTGCCTGCAGGCCGATTGTTTTGGACACCCGCACAGGCTGCACAGACACTGTGGGTCGAAAGTTCTGCCGAGTTCCGGAATCCTTTAATACTGAGAGTAAATACGATGCGAATCCATTTATGATTGGTTCCCGTATATTAGGCCTCCATAGTGTCACAAACGGGAAGAAAAATTACATTTTTACCAATGGACCATTGGCGGATCCAGAAAATTGCGAACACTGTTTTCCTCCATTTAAACATATGCAAATGTATCGATTCTTGAAGGGTCAGGTGCTCTGACAAGAATCGATTATTTAACGTGGATTTAAATGGAGAGAATCCGGTGTTGCCAAATTGCTAGATCCGCCTCTGCAATGGACCACTAGGCAAGGTAGGAATTTCAGCACTCTGATACATGTTTCTTAACCAAAATTTTACATAAAACACGATGCGCACAACAAAAAATCCCGAAATCGACTGCTTACGAAGATATTTAATGATTCTTGATGCGTGAATTCAAACCATCCGCTCATGAAAACTCAATGCTATACGTGATTCACATCGCGCGCTAAACGTTATCATGACAGTCTCTGCTATATAAAAATCTGGCGACCTCAATCTTGACGCTTTGGCTCAGCTGTAGCGAATTGCTTTTAGTTTGAACGACACATAGTGGGAAATGAACATTGCTCGATTGAGAGGCTTGCTGAAACCGTCATAATGCGAGATTTGACTCACGTAGAGCTTTGAGTTTCTTGTCAGCGGGCAGTTCAATTTCCTCGTAATCAATGTGAAATTAAAACGTTAATATCTTCGTTAGGAGTTGATTTCAGTAATTTTCGTTGTTTGAATCGTATTTAATGTAAAATTTTGGTTAAGAAACTTATATCAGATTGCTTAAATTCGTACCTTGTCTAGTGGTCCATTAATGAATCGGGTACTTTCTATAGAGCTAAGGGGGAAAATGATAGAATATCTTTGGAGTCTCTCGTGGGTTTCTGTCAAAGGCCCTAAATACACAATCAGCCTGAGCCTCAGTCGAGCTTAAGTTTGATGAGTCTGGCGTTTGGTGAGCGTCAGTATTTAGCGGGTCGCAAAATACTGATCAACAATCAACATTTCGAATTAGACGAATTCCGTTCGTCTTTTCACCCTGTATCTATTTAAATACGAAAGCCCGTTAAAAACGATCAAATTTGAGAAATTCAATCGTTGAGCGAATGCCGAACTGACGCCAGTCAGAAAAGCTTATTATGTATGTAGGACTAAATTCGGTCACCTTGTTAGCAGCTGATATACCACGGTGTGTGATACAACTATTTCAACCTCAGAGTAGCCGAAATTGCATAGGCACGAAATAGGAGGCGAACTCCGTTGCTTACTCCTATTTTCTTATTCGCCGTTGCTGATATCCTCATAAAAAGTCACCGCGAGCGGGCTGATTTGTTGACGTTGATGAGCAAACTGACAAACAAAGGAGACAAAATGGAAATGGAGTGATATATAACCGGTTAAAACAGGTGATTGTTATAGAATAAGGGAGGAAATGCGATAGACTGACATTAAAGTCTCTCGTGGGTTGTCATAAGTTAGTATAGTGCTTCCCTCCTTTGTCCACTGGGCCCGCCCGCTTCCACCGATAGGATACTTCCATGTTCTCTTTGTCTCCTTTGTCTATTGCGCTTTCTACCAATTTCTATTGCTCTGCAGCAAAAAAAAACTGTTTAAAAAAACTGGGTTAAAACAAATCAACTACTAGTTTTCGATATTAAACAATTTACAATACTTTGAGAGGCATTGTGTATTTCAAGTCATTGTTTGCAACTACATTCTGCAATTGAATCAGTGAGTTCGAAAACACGCCAACTCGGGTTTTTTTTCGATTTTCACTTTTTTACGGTTTAGTAACACTTATGGATAGAAGCATCTGCAGTCTGCACGCAAAAGGAAATTTCGAAATTGCAATTGGAAGTGCTCGGAACAGTGACGGGAAAAGGAAAAAATCGAAGTATTTCAATGGAAATACCAATTTCTGGCCATTTCAAGGGAACCGGGTGACCATCCGATTTTGCAGTTTTCTTTTTTCGGTTCAGTATACCTTGTACCAACAAGTTATACAAATATTCAAGCGTTACTCAGGTCGAAAAATATAAATTTTTCTGGGCAGACTATGAAAAATCAATATCTGTAAGTCGGTGAGAAAGAAAACACACCAACTTGGAAATTTTTAAACGCTTAATTCTCTGTCATCAAACATGGTGTATCGATTTCAACTTGGTGCTTTACAAAGTCTCTAAGTACTTGTCCTTTGGCACCAAAAATGTTTTTCTTAAACTAACATCTTCGCCAGCTGCGCAGTTTTAGGTGCTTCCTGAACAATTTTTTTTCCGAGTTGGTGTATTTTCGAACACACTGATTTAATTAGAAACTAAAATTTCTGTCTTATCCGTAAAAACACATACGTCAGTAAGAAAAGTAATGGTGCATTACAGTGTTTTGAAACAGAGCTAGGAGTCAGAGTCCCTAATTACAAAATGTATTCCAAATGATGTTACGTGCACCTGAAGTGAGTCATTCCTGAAATTAGCAACAGCACCGACTGATCTGTGCGTTATTTGCGTTGGTGAGGCCTGAAACTGCTGAATCGGTTTCCGGAAAAATGCGAAATCGTCGATGATCTTATTCAGTAGTATTTAATTCTTACATTTTGTTTAAATTAAGAGACTGCCCTTAATTTGCGGGCATTTTGCAACCAACGACACCCGAGTTCGACATTGCGTATTTTTAGCTTCTACCTAACAACGCACCTCGCCGAGAAAGCCAAGATGGCGTCCATACATATCCTTTCCACCGCGGGTCTCTTCAGACCGCGCGATCTTTCTGCCGAGATTTATGGTCCATGTTGCTGTAGCCGTGCATAGATAACGGCCGCACAGGCCATGAAGTGGCATGGAAGGATGTTATCCAAAGGTCATGCATGTCCTAAAGTTGTGAAAAACCGGCATTTTCAGCAAAAAAATAATGGGGAATTCAGACATTACTAAATAATCTACTTTTCCGATGGTAGGAAACATAACGTAGTCTATTTTTCCTCTCTCTCCCTGAAAGTGAGACAAAATTATGTGAGAGACAAAGATTCTTTGACTCAGCAATGACTGTAGAGGTATCAGTCCTATCGCCATTGCCAAGTTTGAAAAACGTGTCGATCATGTTTTATTCCTGTTCATAAGAAAGTAACCAACCTCTTCAAAAGTGTTTGTGAGTATCAGAGCCGAATTTACCTACTTGCCGTCCATGGGCCGCCTGTATTTTGCCACCCCCTTCTCATTTGTTTTGAAACATCAATAAAAACCATCAAGTAAACGTGCCGGAAGGGGAGGGGTGCATAAGGCGCGTTTACTCGTGTTGGACACATTTTTTGAGGAAGCCCTGTCAACACTATTAGCAAAAGTTCATGGAACTTTGCGCGCAAGTTAAGTTCTGTAAACCTATATCTGTGTGGTCAAACCCTTACATTTATCAGAAATGAACGAAAAAGTTATGAAAGAACAAACATAAATGTGGTTTAATGATTTTAACTTCCACCACCGCGCCGAGCAGACCACACTGTGTTCGGCGCAATGCGGGAAGTATTCCTACAGTGTTGTACGCGCTGTGAGTTTCATGCCGACCGCTTCTGAACGTAGTGTGTTTGACGCAATGCGTGAAGTATTCACGCAGGCTTGCAGGCGCTATGCGTTTCACGCTGACCGCAGTAACTGCACTGTGTTTGATGCAATGCGTGAAGTATTCATGCAGTCTTGTAGGCGCTAATATGTGTTACATGCCGACCGCCGCGCCGCGCCGAGGGCTTCTGCTTTTCTTCTCAAGTCCTCGTCATCATTTCTTCCTAAGCCGTTCCAGGCCAAATTGCGCGTTTGGTTTCTCTCTTGACTCGACTAATTAAAGGTGCCGTCTCTTGTATCACCGAAAGACCACAAAATTAGAAATTACTATACTCTCAGGAAATGAGAGATTTTGTCGCCTTTTCTCGTTTGTAATTTTTTTTTTTTGCCAAATCCGATTTTTTTTTTATTAAAAACATTGCAAAATTTGCCGCCCCCTAGATTTGCCGCCGTGGGCCGCGGCCCATGTGGCCACCCCCTAAATCTGGCCCCGGTGAGTATTTTTGATTGAGCGAGGAAAATTTACGGATTTTGGCGCGTATACGTAGTATACCGCCTTTGCGATCGTTTCGAACCCTGCTCGATACAATAACCGAGTCCCTTAGTTCCTTACCGAAAAGTGACTACCGCGAACTTCTGAGATTTTCCAAAGCGTGTAAAAAGTTTATTTATCCGTCAATAATTATGATTTAAAGTTGTTTCTCATTCTGGGGGTCGCTAGTTTATGTGCAGTGAATACCAAGAGTCTTCGTTACTTGGTTTTTTTAAAAAAAAACCTAAGAATGCGACGCGCTGATTTAAAATATGCATATATAAGCAGAATCAAGCGAACTGATTCGAGGATGGCTGAGCAGGTCGGCACTCTCGGAATGAGAATTTAACTCCTCCGTTTTGTTCAAAACGTTGCTTTGACAGATCTGTAACCTCGGTTATACTTTTCAAAAGTTGGTACCCGTGCTCTGATAGTGCAAACTGTGTAAGTGCAATCTGTGATGAGACTCATTAGACCATTTGCTAAACGTGGCTCATACAGGAATCCACTTAGCCCTCTCTTCCCCACGCTCCTGATCACTGCGTCGGCGTCTCGACGAACAATAGCTAATGACGGTCGCCAAGCAAGGCCGGGATCCTCAGCCCCTTGCCCAATTACTTACGCTTCATTAACCATTTCACCGTCTCGCTAGGATTCGTCCAGTATTCAAAAAAAATTGTTTCGCGAGTTTTTAGCAATTTTTCCTTACTCTCCGTTAAAACACGAATTAAAAGAGGTCTCATTCATAAAAATCGGCCAAATAGAAGAGAAGTTACAGTATTCGAAATCCGAAGAAATCAACAAAACTTCTCCAAACAAAAAATAAAATGAAGGGGGGAAAAAAGAAATGTATAAATTACAATTTAATGTGATTGACCTCAGAATGTGACAAGCAATTCAACTATAAAAAGGAGAAAAAATTGAGTGAAATTACAAAAAATTAGTCTCTTGCAAGGGGCTTCCTTGTATGAGTTTTGACCTGAAGACAGTAAATCCCGTTATATTATTAAAACGAAATTGACTCCATAGTTTAATGCCTTAGTCTCTTGAATACGATTATTTTAAGCACTCGAAAATTTATACCAGCAATTTTACCCATGGGATGATTTCCTGAGAGCTCATAATATCACGAATTTCTCATAGAGCCCTTCAAAAATGGCTTGCTTTTTGGGCAGCCGATTCGGCCATCAAACCGGGGTCTAAATGGAAGCTGATAATAACACAAAGCTCTGAGAAAAATTTTGAGATGAGTATAGGAACGGTTTGTGAATTACGAGGAGAGGCGGGCATTCTGTTCAGCATATATCGATACATAAGTATTCTCACACGTAGAATTTAATTTTCACGTCAGGGAGTCGACATATTTTGATTTTTTCGATTTTATACGGAAAATTTATGGTTTTTCGGGATTGAAATTACTTACAATTGTTTCATGAAAAATGAATGCACCCAAAATGACTATAGCATTTTGACTTTCACATACGTGCACTCACTAAATTGATTGGTAAATTCAAAGAGTGGGTACATCGATCTGGTATATCAAGTTTCTGCGATTTTTTACGGCAAATCGGTAGATTTTCGGGATGTGGATTGCTTACTTTCAATTCATGAATGAATAAAGCATGGACATGGTTGAGCTTCTTTGCATGAAAAGACGTTTAAAATAACAAAATCAAGACATATTTAATACAATTGCATTTATATCGAGTCAATTTCTTTTCAATAATATAACGGGATTTATTATACCGGTGATTAGGGTATTTTACCCCCAAAATACCTTTAAATCGACTTTATCTTCTAGGAGTTGGACAGAATTTTTCCTTTCTTCGCTTAAATTTTTCCGTAGCACTTTTCTTCAAGAATCTGATAAGATTTTGCTTGAGGCAGATCAAAAAAACTTAAATTTGTTTGAATAGCTTTCTAGATTCACAATACACGGTCTCGTGAAGGTGCGTCGTTGACCTTGCAGTGTTGGATCGTGAATTCTCTTGTTGTGCTGTTTGCCTTTTTTGAAATCTCTGTAAATGAAAACTAAAGGGGTTGATATGTGCGAGTTAATGACGCGCCTTATCAACACATAGTGTTGGAGTTCACTGCTTGTTTTTTTTTTCCTTTTTTTTGTGNGGGGGGGGGGGGTGAGGGTGTAAAAAATGTCAGTCAATTGAGATAATAAAAATGAGTGGAGGCTAGAGTACCTACATAGGAAAAGTATGGTCATGTCAAAATATGGAGCTCTTAAGGCCCAGAAAGTCAGCCAACCTCCTGAAACAAAAAATGTCACTGCCAATCTTTACATTTCAATAGCGAACCAAAATGGCCAAGAATGTTCTGCATAAATGAGCGTTCTCCGCGCAACATTGAGCGACTTTATGCAAAAACTAAGTCAAATGCGTGCTTTAAAAACGACAGGTCGTATCAATTGGACGTATTTCTGCCAAACAGAACTATGTGCATTTAGACACAAGCCCTGAGACCCATAAGAATATGTGCATAACAGGGCTCACGGCACAATGCACATAGTTCCGTTAGGCAGAAGCACGTCCAATTGCAATAATAAATCACTCTGGATAATTTGAATGTATAGGTCGGCTACCCTTCTGGGTCCTAAAAGATCCATGATCTAACCTCAAAATAATCGACATGTCCGCACTCCCCCTGTGTAGGTAGAGTCTACTTCAAATTAGTTTACGCATTCTTAGACTGCGACAGCAGATCCGCAATCTTGCTTCACATGTAAGCGTCACTTCAGCGTTACTTAACATGTAAAAGTAACGTTAGACGATCTCTGTCGCAGTCTAAAAGTGCGTGAACTTATTATGGGCGGGGGCTCTACTCTAACGGAGGCTTACAATTCTGCCATGCTAAGGAAGAACGCCGTTTGAACATTCGGGAGTTGCCAAATTTCCTTCAATAAAATGCTGATTTTTGAGGAAAATTATGCATATTTTTCCTTGAAATTTTCAGAGGTTCAAAATCAAATTACAAACAAAATTATCTGAGAAATTGGTAGACAAATATTCAAACATTTCCCAGAAAATTTATGATTTGCCAAGAGAAATTTGGCAACGCCTGAAGGCTCATAAGGCGTTTTTCTTTAGCACGGCAGCATTACAAACGTCGCAATCGGAGATGCCCATTTTCAAATCTATCCACCACCATGACACGGTCCCTCCATAAAATAGGGGAGCAACCCGGCAACCGATCATACCTACCCTTAACTGTGTGTAATTTATTTCACTAACTGGTGCAGCTGTCGCTCAAGTAATTATAATTAAGTGCCGAACTGAACCGGTGCCAGACAAATTGCATAATTTTAATCGTCATTAGTTTACGGCGAGAGCGTGGGCTGCTGCATTCTGTCTTGTAATTGCCCCTCACTCCATTCTTGGAGGTTCGCGAGCCGGGATGCGTCGGAGCGGGAACCGACCAGACTCCGGTAATATCACACAGGAGAAACGTTAACAGGGGCGTCATAAGTTTTAGGGACACGTCTCTCTCCGACTCATCCCGAAGTTCGATTCAAAATTTTAGACATTAGCCTCACTATGTTAAAAATCCCGGCGCGAAATTGGACGTATTTCTATCAAACGGAACTAAGCGCCAATTTGAGTTCCTTTTGAGGAATTTGGAATCCCGGATAGCGCGTTCTGTCAAACGGAACTAAGCGCCATGGAAAAGCATTGCGAGTATAGGACAGAAAGAGCAGGACGCCCGATTCCGCCGCCAATCCAGGCCCCCCTCTACCTTCTTCCCCCTATGACGCTTAGTTCCGTTTGATAGAAATACGTCCAATTCACGCTCACTCAGTTGCTATTTTGACCACATGTTACTCTGAGTGCATGGATCCGGCGCGAAATAAGCTCGACGCGAATTTCGCGCTCTGGCGGGAGTGAAAATCTGACAGGCAAACGAAAAACGGAACTGCCGCAGCATGGATTTGAACTCGAGTCGCGGCGTTGATAGACGAGTGCGTTACCCTTTGCCATTCGGCGCTCGTACTAGGACGCTTTGAATTCACGCTACTTGAGGTGCCTCAACTAATTCGTCCGTCGTTGGTGATATTTACGCTCTGATCTATTCACTTAGAGTACGGCGCGGAATTCGCGCTGGATTTTTTTTTTTTTTTCACGCCGGCTATTCACTCAGAGTAAATCATTGATTTTTAACAGTGCTTATTCGGTTCTGCGGGCCGATTATTGAAATTAATGGACAAAACTATGGACAAAGAAGACAAAAAGGATATGAAGGGATCCTATTGGTAGAAGCGAGAGATAGCAATGGACATAGGAGGTAGGTAATAGACTAACTAACGGCAACTCATGAGTGACCCTTTAGTTATAGTCCATCATTTTCTCCCTTAGTCTTTCAGAACCACCCAAAATAACCGATAAGATCGCTCTATACTCATTATGTCCTCATTAGAATATAGATATAGATTTCTCATATAGATTTGTCTATCGATTTCAACAATCAGCCCGCTGGAGGTTTTAAGAAACTTAGTTACAGTTAAAGACAGTGTATTTTAGAGACCTCACACTTCTATCTTCCCTCCGTGGTGAGGGTTGATTTCGTCAAGTCAATGAATGATGATACTACACTACATGACGTGGATCGTACATTTCAATGTGACGTTCATGGTATTGATAAATCAAGTGTTTTTCATCAGAAACAGATGCCATGTGAATTTGATAGAACAATTATCTAATTTAAATTGCGTCGGATCAATTAAAATTCGCATAGCATCTGGTTGCTGAAAACGTGCAGAAACAAAAAACCAATAAATCGGAGATTTTCCTTGAATGTCACGATGAAAGTCACCATGTCTATATGGGCCTGTCATAAACAAAAAGTATAAAAACTGAGTATAGTTTTTTTTTAGGTAAAGTCACGCAACAATTACGTAGAGCCCTTTAGAAATGCCTAAAATACAACTCAAAACGTACAATTATTGGCCCAGCCCGTATAATTCATGTTTAAATTGTCACGCATGCAAGCGTTCTTTTCGTAGACTCTGACAATCAGTTTCACAGGGTAAGAGACACAAGAAGATTTAACCTACAAGAAAACCATCTTGCAAATTGGTTTTCACGTATGATTTTAATCATTATCAAGCGTTTAATATTTCCTTGTCTCTCTGTTTTGAAAAAGAATATGCTTCAAAATGATTGGCATTATTCTGTATGTAAGAACAATGTGTAAAAGTAGTTAGCTAGGTTGTTTACTTATTTAGACTAGGTTTTCTTACATATTCTCCGCAAAACTGACTGCCAGCGGCCGCAAAAAAGTGTATCACTTGCACCAGGTCGACTTAGTTGGTATTAAACAATGTAATAATTGTACTACATTTTGCAATTAGGGACTACAATTAATTTCTGCCTCAGTTTAGAAACAACGTATGCATATCATTAGTTCCCCCATGTGCTTAAGTGTTTTTACAGATAAGCCAGGAATTTTGGTTCCTTTTTGTAAAATGTAATCCAATTTTGCTCCTACGATAACAACTTATCATTATTGTATAAGGGACCGCGTTAAGCAAGAGGGAACCAAGCCACATCAGATACTTTAATTGTGTAATTAACACGAACGTTTTTTACATGAACACGGTTGGGCGGAGTATTGTGCAAATTTTAGTGAATTTTCTGCATAAAGCGAAGCAAATACCTCAACATTTTCAGAAGAATCCGCACAAACGTTCTTTTGTCAAAAAACAAATTACCCAGTTAAAGGTAATAGCTAATGTGGCTTGATTCATTACTCAACGTGGTCCAAATAACTACAGTGGACCTGCAAGAGTCAGGGCCGAATTTACCTACTTGCCGCCCATGGGCCGCCTGTATTTTTCCGCCCCCTTCTCATTTGTTTTGAAAAATCAAAAGATCGTATTCGCCAGTGGTTCATTTATTGTTTGGTTGAAAACAATAGAACATAACCTCAAACAAAAATTTTAGGATTTAATTTAGAATAGCTGAAAATGAGAAAATTCCTGACAATTTCACTTTTCATTGCCATTCGATACTCGAGAGAATATAAATTCGACCACATAAGACCCGTTACCTCAGATTTCTAAATTGACTTTTGAGGCTGTGGTTACATATTGAACCAATCGATATCAATATAATCTCACCTGAGTGATCTGTCGAATACGATCTAAAAAAAACCATCAAGTGAACGTGCTGGTGGGGGAAGGGTGTATGAGACACGTTTACTCGTGTTGGGCACATTTTTTGTGAAAGCTCTATCAACACTAACAAGAGTTTAGTTCCGTAAACCCATCCCTGTTTGGACAAGGCCTTCCACTTCTTAAAAACGAACGAAAAAATTTTGAAAGAACAAACATAAATGTGGTTAAAAATTTTAACTTCCACCGCCGCGCTGACCGCACTGTATTAGCGCAATGCGTGAAGTATTCATGCAGTCTTGTAGGCGCTATGCGTTTCAAGCCGACTACTGCAGCTGACCGCAATGTGTTTGACGCAATGCGTGAAGTATTCATGCAGTCTTGTAGGCGCTATGCGTTTTATGCCGACCGCCGCGCCACTCCGTTCCAGGTCAACTTGCGTGTTTAGTTTCTCTCTTAACTCGAATAATTAAAGGTGTTGTCTCTTGTATCATCGAAAGACGACAAAATTAGAAATTACTGAACTTTTACTCTCATAAAATGAGAGATTTTGTCGCCTTTTCTCGTTTGTAATTTATTTTCTGAATCCGATTTTTTTCTCTCTTTTTTTGATACCTACATTCAAAACAATTGCAAAATTTGCCGCCCCCTTCATTTTGCCGCCATGGGCCGCGACCCATGTGGCCACCCCCTTGATCCGGCCTTGGCAAGAGTCTCTTAACCCTATTTTCAATTTCATCTCCGTTAATTTTAGTTTAAAAAATACCAGAAAAGGGTCTCCCGAAACATAAATATTAAACATTTTTGTAAGGGCTGGAGCTTTAAAATTTACGAGTTCTTTAAAAGTTCTTTATATTCAGTCGTTGCTACTTGGGTAGGTTCATCACTACAACCACTTGATGAGCTTGCGGCTAATTCACTGCTTATTTTCAAAGAACTGTTGAGGAATATCCGAAGCAATCTAGCAACGGTGGCTCGAATCGCGACTCGATAAACTCTTCTTTGTTTCGTCTTTTTAAGCGACTGAAAACATTAAACTTTGCAAGGAAGGAGGGACTCCCGCGATGCGCAAGAAAAGAAAGTTGGAAAAAGTTGAGCGGTTTAATTTCTTGGGGAATACGCGCCGCCCTGTGCGAGATAGCGCCGACAGTGTTGTAGGATCGTGCTGAAAATAAACCGGTCCGAAAAGTCTGGACAAGACTTTTCCTTCACACGAGTCTCCCCTCTGGTAGAAATGACTCTTAGACCGAAGTACAGAAAACTCTTAAATTTTAATAAGACATCTCTGTAAAATAAAAATGTTGGAATTTTTTTTTTTTTTTTTGGGATCATACACTGGGAAAAAAACACATTGGATCTAGAGTCCAAACTCTTGAAAACATTGACAAGAAAAAGGACTCTTGATTCAATCAAATTTAAGCTTAAATCAAAAGGAAATCCGCGCAAATTAAGAGGCTTGGTTCTTGATTTAAACTTAAATCTGATTGAATCAAGAGTATTTTTTCTTGTCGATGCTTTCAAGAGTCTGCACTCTAGATCCAATGTATTTTTTTCCAGTGCATATTTTATTTGTTTTTTACAAATTGGAATGGGGCCAATAGCAGCCCCACCCGAAATGAAAAAAACTCGTGTCATATACAATTGAGGTGATTGGAAAAATAGTATAGGACGCTATGTATCCTGATCCTAACATGCTGTACATTTTAATGTTCTTATTAGTATTAAATCAATGGAAATCATACGTTTTTAAATTATTATGACCTAATTGTGATTAATAATTTTAATTTAAATTACTTACAATGCTAATGTTACCATCGGCACCATCCTTTCGGATATTACATCGAGGAGAGACAACTCTATGAAAAAACTGTTAGGATGTACTTTGTTCGGAATATAGCTTACAGTTTCTTTTTCTTCGTTGCAAAATTACAAGAGGTAATATTCAACTAAGTGAACAATAATAATAAGTGTAATAAGTGTGAGAGACTTAAGAAAGATATACTAATATGTCAAGTGTGAGTGTGTCTGGCCCCTTTTTCCTATTAGCGGCCGAATTTCAACTGCTATTTAATTTACCATTAAAACTCTTAATGTGGAATTCAGAGTGATTTCACCTCGGATTCGGATTCACTCAAAAAGTTCACTCCGGATCCTACAACATTGCACCCAAAAAATCGGTAAGATAAGAACGTTGAGCGGAATCCACCCCTTCATTGGAGTTGAAGCCGTTCTTGTGGGAGTCAACTTTGCTCTTACGGAGTATATTTCACTCCTAATTCACTTCACTCGGGTTTTGTTGGGAACAAAATAGGCTCCAAAAGGAAACGCACTACACATTTTACTTTCAGATCTCAAAAAGTGTTCGTGACAATCAATATAAAAGTCTCCAACGCTCTTAGCTGGCCAACCGGATTGTTTTGAAACGTTTCCCCTCACGAAAATGTCCATAAACCCTGCAAATTTTCAACACTGTAGGGTGCGTTTTCCTCTCGGTTTTAACTCGAAGTCAGGATTTCGCTCCGATTCCAAAACGGGACGGCGGGTCTACTGAAGAAAATAACTGCCAACTTCCCGTTCATTAATTGTTTTTCAAAGCTCGTTAATTCAATCTTCCGCCTGTTGCCATTTGCTTCGCGGAAAAGTAAATTTTCTGGCATTCCTCGAACATCCGATTTAAATTCGTGGAAGTCAGGCGGTTAGATGCAACTATACCTGCCCTTTGAATGGACGTGCTGCATAACTCAAATCTTGAAGGCGCTATGGTTATCCATATGCTCTGAGCTTTGCCGTCTTCAGTTGTAACGCCCTTACCTTATTTAAGATTTTACACCTTTCCACCACAATTCGTTCCCCTCCGATAGAGGTATCTTTATTTATTTATTTAATTGTTTATTTATTTATTTGTTTATTTATCTATTTATCCATCTATGTATTTATTTATTTATCGAATTATTTCATTTCCGTACACTAAAGCCCCATTATTATTGAATCTATGGCACAAGTCAAAGAACAATAGGAGTTACAATAAAAAATAATTAAAATATAAATTATAATTTTAAAATGTTAAATTAAGTGGTGGTTGGTAGAACGCTAATCATCAGCTGAAGTCAGAAATTCGTTTATATCATAAAATGCCTTGGTTAAGAGGAGATTTCGAAGTAAACTGAAGAACCTGTTTACTTCACCATCGCGGAGTTGTTGTGTGATGCTCCAGGGCAGAGCATTTATAATTTGGATAGCCGAAAATTTGCGATCTTGTTCAGACCTTTTCAGTTCAGAACTTTTAACTATTTATAACAAGGGCCATGCGACGATTCAAAATTTCCGCAGCCGTTTAATTTTTTTACAGAGAAATTGTTCAACGAAGTTGTCCGAGAATTTCACTGAATTTTTTAGCGCTGCCGATAAAATTCAGTGAAACTCTCAAACAGGTTCAACCAACAATATCTCTGTAAAAAAAAAAAAAAAAAAAAAAAAAAAAAAAAAAAAAAAAAATAACGGCGGGAATTTTGAAACGTCTCATGACGCCTGTGATACTTTGGCCGGATAGTGACGAAATATTGAGGCCTTTTTACAAAGAATCCTCATCCTCCTTATATTTTATTTTTTCGGGTTGAGTTCTTGGTAGTATATCATAGTCTTTCAGAGAATATGAAGGATTGAACATCGTTGGTTGTTCTGCAATAAAATATTTCGTCGAAAAAAATTGAAAAAACTCCAGAATGGAGTCATGGCGTTTTTGCGTTAGGCGATAGGAGTTGTGACCCGCAGTTATCATGGATAACATCGACAAACTATACTATGAATCAAAAGAAACTTAGCAGTCGCGTCTCAAACCATACAAATTTAGCAGTCTATAGTTGATACTGAGGCTCTTTGTGCTAAACAGTTATGCGACCCGGGAAAATACTTCAAGCATGGTATTCTCAAAATTGAAGTTTTTGCAATTTCGCAGCAAGAAGTTCTGTGAGAAGAAATAAGTATGTATTTGTCTAAAAGAGTAAGAAATAGACCCAAAATATCGAGGCAAGAATTTTAATAATTTCGAGCAAAAGTATTTAAAAGCAACAATTTAGAGAAAAGCATCCTGTCAATTACGACCTAATGAGTAATTAGGGATTTGAGGTAGCTCCTAGCAATTAGGTTCAACCCAACTTGAATGTCTCTTGAAGATGTAAAGCGCTTAAGTTGCCTCACAAACTAGAAAAACAAATATTTTGGCTAAAAATCACAAATCAGGCCCTTCACATTTTTCAACGAATCAATTCTAATCCTTTCTCTTAAATTCAAATAAACAAACGTCATTAAATATTCTATAAGTTTTGTTAATATTCAAAAATTATACTGAAATAATGATCAGAGAGTCTTGTTATTTTTATTTTACAGGTAACCACTTACCTACTTTTCACATAGAAAGCTGACCAGGACTATAGAGTCCTTGACAAAAGGACTGGGTCTTAGAGGGGTAACGCATAAATTGTACATAGACATTAACCCTAGACACTAAGCCGGGGAGAGCTAACATATAAGTGATGTCATTTGACCTACCTGTATTAGCATGGGAATTAAACCCTTTTTGTACCCTTGGCGATGCGTGAATGATCGATTCTCAATTTTTTCCCATTGGAAGCTATAGTTGAGGATCGATTAATAAGAGGAACACAGTGAATACCCTTTCTATCGATCCTTTTCCGTAGATTTAAATAGCAGATAAATCGATGAATCGCAAAGCACACCCCGCCACTGGTTTTCACGTTTTAAATCTAATCTTTATCACACCTTTTGTTTTTTGGGCTGGATGAGCGAGAAATAAATGAAAGATCCAATCAATTCCACCAGCAGCAGTCAATACTGTACTTTTAAAATTGAAGAAGTTGAAATGACCTGCTGCTAAAGAGAACTTTATAAGGAACTTTCCCGGTGAAGAAATTTCGAAAGAGCGACTTATCAATTGACTCCAGGCTGAAAGTTATTTCCTCGTTATTTCCATTCATTCGGCGAGAAAAAGGTCTTTAACGGAACAGTCTGACATCTAAGACGCACCCGCATTAGAATCTTTGATGAGGTTCTTTTGTCACCGTATAATTATGGTAGACAGAGATGAGTTATCTTGTCCTTAAAACTTACCACGCATTTTGATTTCGTTTTCAGTTGAAGTTTCGCCGTCTTGCACTGAATCATGCAAAACTTTCTTTTGAAAACCAAAGCTTTTTTTTATTTTATTTTATTTTTTTTTAAAGAGTTATTACTACCAATGTGCCCTTCTCTGTACCACTCTATCTATCATTCTCTGTCCCCGCATTAAGGTGATTCGATGGACGCTATATTTTGAGTCAAAACGACATGCGATATATTGCATCGTTAGTTACATTTTTTCAGTTACTCGTCATTTTTTTCGAATTTTGGGATAACAATTCTGTTGTCAGGAGACTAAAGAATTCACTCACCAATTTTGACGAACAAAGTCAACAAAATAAAGACGTGGTTTTTTCAGAGGAAAAATATCGCATTCGATAGTGATATCGAAACAGCACTCGAATGCGATGTTTTCTCTATCTAAAAAAAAAACCTAAAATATCTAAAAAATTACGTTGAATTCGTTCTTCAAAATTGGTAAGTGAATTCTTTAGTCTCCTGATAACAGAAATGCGATCTCAAAATTCGAGACAAATGACAAATAGCTGAAAAAGTGGAACCGATCGATGCGATACCTTAAAACATAAGTCAGTTTATCGACCATCAAGGAGACATGATGCAACTAAACCTGCTCTTAGTATGGCCATGTTGCATACTCTGGATCTTGAAGGCGTTATGGTTTTCTCAGAAATCCATTTTTCTCCGTGTTGACCCAACTTGATTAAGGAGCTTAAAATGGCGATGGTTTTCCAATAAATTAGGTTACCAACCCAAAAGTTTGCGGTACTATAACCATGAATTGGAAAAGCCCATACCTTCCAACAAAATTGGTTTTTCCGTTTGGTCATCCATGAAATCTAAAAAGGAAGTCATTCAGGATTGGTTTCGAAATGGCGCCACTCAGAGGCGTGGCGTGAATTGCGATGTATCGATTGTTGCGCCTCTCAAACCTATCGTAAAGAATCGATTATTAAGTTGTTCGCTGCAAACACCCTGTTCATCCATCCTGCTCCATAGGTTTAAATGGCATAACAATCGATAGATCGCAATTCACGCACGCCACTGGCGCCACTCGCCCTCTGGAGGGACTCTATCGAACAGTGGCGTGGCGTAATTTGCGATATATCGATTGCTCTGCCATTTAAACCTGTGGTAAAGAATCGATTATTAAGGTGTTCGCTGCAAACATCCTGTTCATCTATCCTTTTCCGTAGGTTCAAATGGCATAACAATCGATATATCGCAATTCACGCCACGCCACTGGCGCAACTCGCCTTCTGGAGGGACTCTATCGAAACCCTCTTGATGGGAAATCACCGATGACGTCACATTTGAATAAGGTAGACCGGGCACTTCAGCGAGCGCNGGGGGGGGGGGGGGTGGAGGTGCTAACGCGTAGGCGTCAAGTGCGAGAGCAAGCGTAATGCCGCGTCTTTTGTCGGCCGGGTTTCACGCGTGAACGCGGATGGTCACTCAATTTCGAGCGCCGGCGGCGGAAGCCGAAGTGACGCCTTTTGTGGCGTGACAGTCATTCAATTTTAAAGCCCCCCCCCCCTCAANAACCCGCCCCGTCCCGCCCATTGGCACCTCGGCACGCGTGCCTTTCCATTATTAACTCTTTTTATTAATACGATAGGCGACGTTGTCGAGCGAGGAGAGAAACGGGATTTCTCCGGGTAAAAATTTTGCACAAACAAAAAAGTTGCATCAAACAGCGTATCTCTTTGAGGGAAAATTTTGCTATAAAAAATAGTGCTAGTTTTACAATAGAACAAATAACATTTTTTATTGATTTTTCGTTTTTAACTATTTTAATAATTTTGCTGTTTGTTGTGTGTAGGTATAATGGTTTATTTGACATTTGAGTCTTTAATTAAATGTTATGATTTGGACAATCAAACCATGGAGTCCTTTTGAACAATTTTACCTTTGGTAATTTTAGTTTTTCTAGCTTTTCCTTCTATTCGAATTTTATATTTAATGGATGAAATAAAAAATCCTATCCTAACATGTAAAGTTTTAGGTCAGTGATTTTGGAGCTACGAATATAGAGATTTTAATGGTTTTGAATTTGATTCATATATGATCTTTAATCTGATGCGGCTGCTAGAAGTTGACAATTGTTTTGTTATTCCGCTTGGTCTAAAGGTGCGACTCCTAGTTTCATCTGTGGATGTTCTTCACTCTTGAACTGTTACCGCATTTGGTGTAAAAGTTGATTCTGTTCCGGGTCGGTTACATCAGTTAAATTTTACAGGTAATCGGTTGGGTGTTTATTTTGGAGAATGTTCAGAAATCTGCGGGGTGAGCTTTTCCCGTCTGTGTTGAGATTTTCAGCTTTATGCTGATTTTTAACGCATGTTGGTTAGAAAATTCAAAAAAAAGTTTGCCCTCGGCTCGACAAGGTGTCGTCACCTCCCGGCCAAAGTATCGCAGGCGGCATGCGACGTTTACAAATTTCCGCCACCATTTTGTATTCTTACCGAGGAATTGTTCAACGAAGCTGCTCGAGAATTTCACTGAATTTCCTATGTGCTGCCGATGAAATTCAGTGAAATTTTCAAACAGATTCAACCAACAATTTCTCTGTAAAAAAATAAAATGGCGGCGGAAATTTTGAAACGTCGCATGGCGCTTGCGATACTCTGGCGGGAATGTGACGATGTGGGCACGGCCGGATTTACCTACTTGCCGCCCGTGGGCCGCCTGTATTTTGCTGTCCCCTTCTCATTCGTTTTGAAACATTAATAAAAACCATCAAATGAACGTGCCAGCGGGGGAGGGGTGCATAAGACGCGTTTACTGGTGTTGAACACATTTTTTGGGAAAGCCCTGTCAACACTGCTAGGAAAAATTCACGGAACTTTGCGCGAGAGTTAAGTTCTGTAAACCTATATCTGTGTGGTCAAAGCCTTCCATTTATCAGAAATGAACGAAAAAATTATGAAAGAACAAACATAAATGTGGATAAATGATTTTAACTTCCGCCGCCGCGCCGCGCAGACCGCGACGTGTTTGGCACAATGCGTGAAGTATTCCGACAGTCTTGCAGGCGCTATGAGTTTTACGCCGACCACTGCTGAACGCACTGTGTTTGACGCAATGCGTGAAGTATTCACGCAGTCTTGTAGGCGCTATGCGTTTCACGCTGATCGTTCTGTTTGTGTTTGCCGCAATGCGTGAAGTATTTGTGCAGTCATGTAGGGGCTAATATGTGTTACATGCTGATCGCCGCGGCGAGGGCTTCTCCTTTCCATCTCAAGTCCTCGTCATCGTTTCTCTCTAAGTCGCGCCGTTCCAGGCCAAATTGCGTGTTTGGTTTCTCTCTTAACTCGACTAATTAAATGAGCTGTCTCTTGTATCCCTGAAAGACGACAAAAGTAGAAATTACTATACTCTCAGAAAATTAGAGATTTTGTCGCCTTTTCTCATTTGTAATTTTTTTTTCTAAATTCGAATTTTCTATACCTACATTTAAAAAAATGTCAAAATTTGCCGCCCGCTATAGATTTGCCGCCATGGGCCGCGGCCCATGTGGCCACCCCCTTAATTCGGCCCTGGATGTGGGTAGAATATTGTGAGAAGGGCGAGAGAAGGACATGTTTCCAGTGAGGCCAATCGGTACTATTAACTTTTTTTATACATAGTCTTTGATTTTTTTGCTTCACAGATCTTGCAAAAGACTAGGAGATTTGCCCCTTGTCACCTTGGGACGTTTCCCGAGATTTTTCCCAAGTTCAAATCGCAGGAATGAAACTCCTGGGCTTTTTCCCCGTTCAAAAACACAACAAAATTTTATATTCTTCTTTTTAAGTCGTTCCTGGGACTCCACAATGACTCTTGGTTGGTATGTGATTAGTATTGACCAACTCAATATTTTTCCCAACTTCGCAAGTGAGATTTTTCCCTGGGACAAATCCCATAAAACGTCCCGTGGAGGCAAAGCTTAAGAGGAAGAATATTTAAACATTTATTAATTTATTTATTAATTTATTTTTTCTCCGGGGACGTCGAATGAAGGGATGGCAGCAATGTTGACGAAGTGATGTTGCGTTGTCAGTTGCCCAGTAACCTTTGGGAAAATAAATAATATGACGTTTGGGTGTCACAGATCTTCAGAGAGCGTTGGAGGTAATATATGTGCGACTTTTATATATGATATACTCGGGGTTTTTTTTTTCTTTCTCCAATGATTCACGCCATTAAAAAGAGGCCATTCATTTAACTCGGTATCTAAAAAAAAATTCAAAGTTTTAACTTCTTTGGCGCAAGCATGCTCGCTCAATGTTTACTTCTAAAGCTTACAGGTAGCGTTCCTTAGTAGACGACAAGTTTTTCGAAAGCAGATCAGAATCGTCTTTTGACTCTACAGTTTTATCTTGGTGACATGTGAAAACGTGCACTGACATTATTCCTTCATCGCTGTTTTATTCGAATTGCCTCGGAGATTTGGCTACATCGCAGCCGTTGGTCACAGGACGGCCAGCATTGTTCTAATATGAAAAGGAAGCCATTTTTATTATTCAATTTACACGCTTTTAATGTTATTATTTTGCGCTCATTTTGCCGTGCTTGAGAGGTGGCTCCCGGTCCATTCAAAACCCTCCCATTTTCATCGAGGGTTTTCCACCGTGCTAAGGAAGAACATCGTATGAGAATTTGAGTGCTGCCAAGGTCTCCTGAATAAAATGATTATTTTTGTGGAAGTCTACGAATGTTTTTCTTCAAAAATTTCTCCGACGCTAGATTAAAATACGAACAACATTTTCTGAGAAATTCAAAGAGAAATAATCACAAGCTTGCCGGTTGTTTTTCATATTCTAGCCCGAGATTTGACAACTTCCAAATGTTCATACGATGTTTTCCCTCAGCATGGCAGTTTTGGCTTTTAGACGTTTGATTTATCATGAGACTCTATAGCAGTGTAAAACGTAAGGTGCTGTGCTGTTATGCAGGCTCCTGAAATTATCCTGTTGGAAATAAAACGATATCCAAGGGCGGATTCTGGAAATAAACGAATGGGGCAAATGCATTTATTTCTTAGAAATATGACCTTTCAACTTCAATTATTCAAAACTGGACGGAAAATGTTGCTATTGTGGTTCAATAGGTCTATCGCATGCAAAAGATAGCGACAAATGAGTGGACTTTTTATAGGTAAAATTGCCGGAAAGTCATGATAAGCACATCGGAGGAATCCAAAATACAATAAAATATACAATATACGAATACAATATACTCCATAATGCATGATACGTCGTTAAATAAGGTCTAAACCAGAGAAACACTTCACGTTTTCTTTCCAAAATTTTACGTGAAAAACAACTCACAGAACAGGGAGTTCGAATCTCAACTTCGAAGAGAGGCAGTAATTACAAGAACTATTAACGTATCGGGTGGAAGTTAGATCATGCAAATGATGTCATTTGTATTTTTGCATTTAACCAATGTTAATTATAAACGTCTTTCGCAGGCAAACAGTAAAATCAAACATTTTGTCAAATACCTAGGCAAACAGTAAAATAGCTCCAGAATTGGAGGGTAATCTAAGGAATTGGTAGATGATCCAATTTACATTGGATAGTAATCATAGCTCGTCTGGAGGTCCATCGATTCGCGTATTCCAAATCACGCACCTTCAAATGCACCACGTTTATTTATAGGCATTTATTTTTTAATCGCCGACATTTAAATTGATAGAAAATAAAGATGATGGTGACACAAACGGCGTAATTAACAAATAACGGTTGTTGCGACTCGCTGCGCCGCGTCATTTGAAAACAAAGGCCCTGCAAGTTCGCCTTCAATTTTGGTGACGCAACCCTATCCCACACCAAAGTTGATTAAGTTGCATCCACCATTTAGCTGCATTCTGGATGTTGAATCGACTGGGATTAACGTTCGGCGCTGGTTGTGCTATGCAACTTTTTGGTATCTACATCGCATCTTGCATGAAAGAATTTTCATTAACGCCATCAAGCTTGCCTCATCCCACTGCGAGGCATTATGGCGCCATGTCTGAGGCGGTAAAATATTTTCAACTCGCGGAAAAAGTCATTAATTTCTCTTTTTAATAAGTTTCAATTTTCGCCGATACAAGAATAGCTGGCGTGAGCTATAGAAGGAGCGGAAGAGGTCATAGATTTTCAGGCCGATACTCCCCTCAGATCGGTGGAAATATATAACTGATAACTTTCATGGAGAAAACGTTGCCAAATTTGGTCGGAGGCGCGGATTACGTTGAGGAAGTTTCACGTAGACGAATCTAGACACTTCGAAGGGAGGGGGGTGTGCGGTGTAAAGGAGGGGGCGTGACAGGGGTCCGGGGGGCCTCCTTCAGAAAATGATCAAGATTTTAAAGCATCTCGCAAGCATATGGATAGGCAAAGTGCGAAACTATGTATCTCCGTTTGTGACGTTGCAGACTTCCTGTCATTCTTTATTATTTCATGGGAAATCCGGTCAACTTTTTTGCTTAAAAATTCCCTTGATTTTTCCTTCTCTGTCAGCAGAATATTCCGTAGAAATTTCAAGCTGTCTGGTCGACCTGTTTTTCTTCGAAAAAATATAATAGGAGCAGAGATTTTGAAACAGCGGAATGGAGATACATGGAGATACATGCAGATACATGCAGATACATGGAGATACATTTTCGCAGTATCCATCCATATGATTTAGATTGTGACTAAGGGAGGTCTAAAGAGGTCCTCAAAATAGCATCAATAAAAGGAAAATTTCGGCCAACTTCGGGAAAAATTCAACAGTTTAACGTCAATAATAGATCCTTGCAAGGGATTGTTGCAATGATTTGCCTCCGCAAAGACTACGAACTGCGGAGGGACAAATTATATGATTTTGACAAACGTTAACGCAGGTGCACACCTACCTGAAAATTCATACTTCTCACATCATATTTTCCTCCGTATTTTGCACTGCTTGCGGTTGCAAATTATTGTAATCTATTTCAATAACTTATTTCCAAAGTTATACTGCTGAATTTTACCCTAAGCTGGCCAAAATTTTCCTTTTTACGATGCTATTTTTAGGACTTCTTTATTCCTCCCTTAATCACAATGTAAACCATACAGACGGCTAAAGTGCAAAACATCGTATCTCCATTGCGGTGTTTCAAAATCTTTGCTTCTATTTTATTTTTTTTGAAGAGAAAGAAGTCAAGTATATAGCTTGTAATTTCTACGGAATATTCTGCCAATATGTAGAGAGAGAAAATCAAGGATATTTTCAAGGAATAAAGTTGACCTGATTTTCATTGAAAAAATTAAGTATGACAGAAAGTCTGTAAAGTTGGAAACGGAGACACGTGGTTTCGCACTTCAGCTATCTATGTGGGGCTTCCTGAAGAAAGGAGCTGTTTCAGGAACAACTATGAACACGACCCTCAGCTATTTAGGAAATGTATTGATGCCGGACTTTGGCCTTTTGTTGAGTCCCGGATGAAGAAGCGTAACTCCATCGGAGTGTGGCAAAGTTTTCACTTTTATACACACTGGAAAAAAAATTTATTGGATCTAGAGTCCAGACTCTCAAAAACATCGACAAGAAAAAGTACTCTGGATTTAATCAGATTTAAACTTAAATCAAGAACCAATAAGCCTCTTAATTTGAGCGAATTTCCCTTTGATTGAAGCTTAAATCTGATTGAATCAAGAGTCCTTTTTCTTGTCAATGTTTTCAGGAGTCTGGATTCGAGATCCAATGTGTTTTTTTTTTCAGTGCATTCTTTTCTCTAGAATAATATTGGGCAGTTCTAATTTGGAGACATTACATGCAAAAATTATCAAAAATGTAGTCATTCTCTTATGGAAAATTGAATGTTTTGAGCCAGTTTTGCAACTTTGGGATGAAATCACGTTCCTACGTCTAGGAAAACGACAAATTAGACTGCATCATGCTAAAAAAATAACGTTCAAATGTATCTATCAAGTAAAAAAAAGTCTCTACTGGAAAAAAAAAACACATTGGATCTAGAGTCCAGACTCTTGAAAGCATTGACAAGAAAAAATACTCTTATTAATTTAATCGGATTTTTGTTTGAATCAAAACGCAATCCGTTTAAATTAAGAGGCTTCTTGATTTAAGCTAGATTCCGATTGAATCAAGAGTACTTTTTCTTGTCTATGTTTTTAAGAGTCTGGACTCTAGATCCAATGTGGTTTTTTTCCAGTGTATATTCATAGGATTTGCGTATTTCATTTTTTGATCGGTGCATGTTTTCATTGAAAAATCAAGAAAATTTTCGAAAAATAAACTTTGCCAGATTCCCCATAAAAAAATAAAGTATTACAGGAAATCTGCAACGTCGTCAACGGAGATACGAGGTTTCGCACTTGGGTTATCGATGTGGAGCTTCCTGAGGAAAGGAACTGATTCAGGAGCGACTATGAGACCGACTCTGAAAGTTCCGAACCCGTATCGGCAGCTGCGCCGAGGGTCGCAGCCATCAATCTTCATGCTCCAAAAATTATGAAAGAAATTCTTTTAATAACGATTAAACTTTTTTAAAAAGTTATAAACTGTTATAAGATCTTCGATGTCACTCTCTGTGAAAACTTTCGCTCCGGTCCCCGACTCGCTCGTCGTCTTCTTTTCCCGGGAACAATAAATCAAGCGTTTGCAATTGAAAATCCTTTGGAGACTCCTCGCTACAGAGCTTTCCGTGCCGTCGTAGCCGGCTTTGGAGAAACCCGTAGAGAAATTACACACGTTGCTGTTTATGGAAGGTTCCATTATGGTGCACTGGAAAAAAAACACATTGGATCTAGAGTCCAGACTCTTGAAAACATGTACAAGAAAAAATACTCTTGATTCAATCAGATTTAAACTTAAATATCAAGAAAAAATCCTCTTAATTTGAGCGGATTTCCTTTTGATTTAAGCTTAAATCTGATTGAATCAAGAGTCCTTTTTCTCGGCAATGTATTCTAGAGTCTGGACTTTAGATCCAATGTGTTTTTTTTTCCAGTGTAGTGTAATAAATAGTGAATTCCTGACGCTAAATTCCTTTACATGCAGTGCAATTTTTAGAAATAATAGACACTGATCGTATAATGAGGGAAACAGGGAAATAAGAAGGTGAATGACAAATATATGTAGGAGAGACCGTGACAGGACAAGTAGAAGCAATACGATGGATAGATGTCACTATGGAAACGCATAGACACCTCAACGCGCGTAGATGACGGCACGGCGCAGAGATACAACTATTCGTGCTTGATGGATGACCGTGTTGCGTCTACAAAATTGAAGGCGCGATGGCACGAGGCGTAAACTCGCGATGCTCCATGCTGCCGATTGAATGTTGTTCAGATTCGGGGAAAAAGTCAAAGTACGGTTCTCAATCACGTCTCTCCTATCTTTTGTATAGACATTCGATTTGTTTATTTGTTTCAATTTGATGTCTAATTCTTCTTTACAATGTATTCTTAGACCCACATCTAAGGCTCATATTCATCGGCAGCATAAATCCCTGAGAAGAGATATATTCTGGTCAATTTTACCCGGGGGTCGGATATGAATCCGACCAGATCCGAATTTTGGATCCGATCCAGTTATGAAATAAACCTATTTTAAAAATCCTACAGGTGGATCAGACCCCTTTGAAAGGGGACGGAGGGAGTGGGGTTCGGAAAAATCCCCCAGAAATTTTTCGAAATTTGAAAACACTCAATATGCGGTTATAGTAAAGTTCGTAATGCACATCATAACTAAATATAAGCACCCTTCCATTCCTCTTTCCTCCGCACCTCCTTTCTCTTTTCCTTCTCCATTTTTTCGGGTGAACGGAAGGGGAGGGGGGGTTGCGCCCCTGACACCTCCCTTTGGATCCGCCTATGAAACAGCTCCGTTGACTTACGCGATCGCAAAAAATCGACTTATATAAGGCCGCGCGCCGCGCCTGAGAACCCGTAAATCTCGTCCGTTAAGTTAGGAGCCTCGCCGGGGAATTCGCATTTGTACAAGAGCCGCGCTTTCAACAGCCTTGACTCCTTTTTTCCGCACCCTTGAAGCGCCCTCGCGGAGCTCCCTCCGCGCGGCAACCCCGAGATTAATTCCCGGGCAAACGCGGAGGAATCTGAATGGAAACCATTTTTCATTCATCATTTAATTACTTACGCCCTGCCTTGCTTCTTTTCATAAATTAGTCGTTATCAGCTCTCACCTCTTCGCCCCCCCTCCCCCCTCCCTCCGCCCACCGGCGCCGCCGGATCTGGCGGAAACTCCCGGTCGCCGAGCCGGATCGGAAAAACTGCCGTGCTACGGAAAAACGCCGCGGGAAAATCTGAATGTTGCCAAATTTCTCTCGATACTAATTCTATCTATACGGGGCGTCCCAGGATTAAGAACGAATATTGAAGGAGTCGATTCTTTGGGTGAAGAAAAGACGTTCTCGTGGTGCAACTTTTTTTCCAAAAACGCTTTCATAACTGGGTTAGCTGGGGAACGAATATCCGCAAGCAGGGCCTTGACCTAACTTCTCATATGAACTTTTTTGGTCTCTATAAAAAAACTTAAAACATACTACTTCAATTTTGTAGAACGGGAGGTTCAAGAGGTAATTACGTAAATCAATATGTCTTTTCCTTGTCCGCGAGTCCAAACTTGTGTTTCTCCACGTGTGGGTTCCAATTTGCGTCGAAAATAAACAGGGACTCACATTATGAGCCCACAATAGTATGTATTCAGCTCGCTCAAACTCCCAGTGCTTTGTGTTATACGTGCGATGAGTTTCTAATTATATAGAGGCAGGCATTATTATCACATTTTTTTTCAAATTATATTATTAAGCGCCTGAAATGCAGTGGATATAAGCAACGAGGAATTTTTATTCACCTAAAAGTCATGGGCAACACTTTGATTCAATTATCGAAAATTTCTTGAGTCAGTTCGTAAGAGAGGAATTATGGTTTACTACTCACATGAACGCCGATTTGCAGATTTACCTCGAAAGCGAGCAGTTTTTCATGGTCACCGTCATCAATGAGGTTTGCCCACAGAGAGACGTAATGAAGTCGATCCTAAACAAGTAAACTTCTAGTCAACTGTTTCATACCTTTCTTATTTATGATTCTAGTTGATCTATACATTAATTTTTGCAACAAGAGAATAACAAACGATTAAAACCGATCGATATTACAAGTAAAAGAAACATTTTGCTTGACTTAATTTAGATTAGGTATTTCTACGTCTTCCTATATAGGAGACTCTAATATCTAGTGACTGATTATGAGAAAAATTGCCCACAGATGAAGAAAAATTTTAAAAAATTGAAACGGACCCCGAAAATTGCGTGTTATACGGTGGATTTCAGACAATTATAAATAACTCAAAGTGATTTGCATTCAACTTCATCCGTTCGAAAAGAACTCATTGTCGATTGACTGTATCTTTTGTAGTAACTAGACAAAGTGAATCAGTTGTAACCGACATTTATCGATCGAGGTATCAGAAACATCTTCCTAGGGTGTCGGCGGCACAAAAATTAGGGGTGAAATCGAGGAGTGTCTGGAGCGTGTTAAAAGTTGAACTCACAAATTTTAAATGTTTTTAAAATTCTTCGATTTCACGTTCTGAAGATATTTTTTTATTTCAGCTACACATTTTCAAAACATTTTAGACACCGATTGTGCTACTAGGGTCTTGTAACAATTTTCAAAGACTAGATCGCTTATCCTTCACTTCCTGGTAATTTAAAACAATCAGGCATATATTGTATTTTTTTATTGTCACGTTGAGGAAGTAAAGGGGAATCACTCAGTTGACTATGCCCAAGTCAGGGTTAAAATGTGCTTTAACTTCGTTTTGCTGAGTCCTTATAACCATTCGATTACTTAGCGCGTTTGGTGGAAAAGGAATTAATTATGCCGTAAGGCGTATTGCATCATATGAATGAATTTTTATACGATAACTGATTGATAGTATGTCGCCCATTTTACAATTGCATAATATAAAAATGTTTAAGATGAATCCCCCAATTTCTGGCGGTCATTTAGTTTTCTACCGGTAAAAATGATCACATTTTTTCTTGGGCTTTTCTCGTTAAATTTATGGATAGAATCCAATCTGCACAGCTATGCTGACCCCCAGCAAACCGTGATCGACGAATGGGAGCCGTTACATTCACTCGCATTTAACATCTGTCAAAGCATTGCGAAAAAATCACAGCAAAGAGTGTTTCATACGGTAGAGCTCAACTCGGATTTCTCGTCACCTTCAAAGCATTTAATACGACGTTTGCATGACGCATTCATTCAGATTGTGGTGACATCTCATCACAGTAAATTGGTTGGCTCAATGCTCACCGATCAAAGCAAAAATATGATTTCTTTTGTCAATGATTTCGACGAACTGCTGAGTTGGATTCTTTATTCAAGCTCTGCTCAGCATCAACAGTTGATCGTTTCAAATCAAGAAATGTCGACAAGTCCTGAATGCAGAGACGCACATGGAGAATACGGCCTGGAGGAAACCTTACCTCGCCTCTGTATTAAAATTGACGAACATTTTCTATGGTCACGAATTGAGAAAAATTGCACCAAAATTTTGGCAATAACATCCGCCGAATTAAAGGACGATTCTGTTCTAAGCGATCCACTTTTTGAAGCAACTCGTGGCCTGTATATCAACAAAATTTGGAATTTCAAAAATCACATCGTATTCTTGTTGAAAACTGTTCGTCAACCCCACAACGAGTCACAACCCAAATCCGCGGGAAATCTCACTTTTACACATGATTCTTCAAAAAATCAGGAGGCAGATGCGTCCAGCAGCATGGCTTTTTGCTTCAAGTTTTTTTGGCGCTTCTTCAAAGGCTACAAAACCATCATCTGCCATGCCGAAGGCTGCAACAAATATAATCCGTTTACAGAAAATATCATTCTGCTCGAGGGTGAGGCTGAAGATAATTTTCTCGACTTTTCTTGGAAAAGCATGCATGGGAAACCTTTGAAAGTGTTCATGGATTATTATATAGTGATATATATCTGAAGGCTCGGTTTGACATGAACAGTAACAAGTTTTTCATTGGTGACTTTGTACTCGAACACTTCGCAAAATCCGTGAACTGCAGCGTAAAGTACCATAACTATGAAATAGTAGATATCGAAGATGTTTACGAGAATTACTTCGAGGTAGAAACGGGCTTGAAATATGGCGTCGACTTGCATATTTTTGGAAGTGATTTCGTTGCGGAGGAAGCTTACCATTCTAAAATAGACTTTTCTGTTAGTTTCGACAATTATGCCGTTTGTATTGCTACTCCTCGTTGTGGATTCATGTCCCAAGGTCTGGTGATTTTCAAAAGTTTCACGCCTGTCGTTTGGGTTTTGACGTTACTCACAATTTTTTGTTTCGGATTAGTGCAATACGGAATTCAGTATTTGCAGGGTGAGATCTTCATCCATCTTTACTCAGAGACCCAAAGAGAATATTTCAAAATTTCATCATCGTTGCTGACCGTTTACGCCTATTTCGTGTGTGGGAGGCCCCCGTTTCTCTACTTGGGCCGTTTGATAACAGGAAAAATCCTCTTCATAATATTCAGTTTTTCTGCAATCATCATTTCCACAGCGTTTCTAAGTAGTTTGACCACGCTTCTCAGTAATCGAGTTTCGTATCCAGAAATCGACTCTTTGCAAGCTTTGGAAGAATCGGATCTTCTTATTCAAACAACAAATGCCGAGAAAATAGCTCATGAACAAATATTTGACCGGCAGAAGTTGAGAGAAAAGTTGGTGAGTAATTTGGCATCTTATTCTACTGACATATTCATTGAAGCATTCAATGGAAGGGGGGTACAAGATATCTTAGATGGAGGAATATTCAATCGTAGTTCTATTCAAGCCCTGTCTAATAATGTAATCTCAATACTCAAGTCAGACGCCCATCTAGTGACTGTATTATACACATCTGCTCAAAGAGAAAATATCCTCCTACAAGATTTTGTATTTGTGAGGGAAGCATTGGAGCTCCATTTAGTAAAGGAGTGTCTTTTGACGTATCCAGTATCGTTTCTATTACCGAAAGGTTCTTTCTTCTACGATAGATTCAATCAAGTCGTCGCACAGTTTTTCGAGACAGGGCACATTAAAAAGTTTTTGTATGACTCTGAGCTTGTTTTCAATGAGTTCGGGAATTATTCATCGGTGGTAAAAGATGGTGCTAAACCCCGGGCGTACAGTCTGGATGATTTACAATCAGCTTTCATTGGTCTCATGGTAGGTTTGTTCTTGAGTTTTCTTGCCTTTGTAGGAGAGCTATCGACGGATTACTTTCAAAACTCCGTCCCTGTTAAATTTTTAAGGCGCGTGAATATTCTTCGACCAAGATAGATTCTGAGTCAGTAGATTCCGGCTTTTTTCCAAGAAGTAATATTTTGAAGTTCTACTATCTCACCCCCTCCCCCTTTCTTTCCCCTATCTCCTTTCACTCCCTCTATAGATCGTATTCGATAGTGGTTCGATGTATCGTTTGGTTCAAAACAATAGAACATAACCTCAAACAAAAATTTTAGGATTTAATATGTAAAAGCTGTAAATGAGAAAATTCCTGGCAATGTCAATTTTCATTGCTATTTGATACTCGAAAAAATGAAAATTCGATCACAAATGACCCGTTAAATTAGGTTTCTAAATTGACTTTTGAGGCTATGCCTGCACATTGAACCAAGCGATATCGATACAATCTCACCTGTTTGATGTATCGAATACGATCTATACTTCCCAATCATGAATGCTCGTTTGCAAGCGCCTGAACATCATTTTTAATTCGTCCTAAGAGTAGATATTTCTTCTTGAGAGTATGCTGGACCCGATTTATTTTTCCTTTTTTTTTTTTTAAACGCATAGTTCAGAAGTGCTATGTGTAATTCCAGCATCTAAAAAGTCGAAGGTAATCACATTCGCTCAAAGAAAACATACAAATAGATTTTATGAAGCATTAAAATAAATTTTTTGAGTTTAATATCATACGAAATATTGCAAAGGTGCACTAACGTACGAAAATTGACTAGTATCGTTAAACAAGTTCTACTGATCGCAAAGTATCCAGCTCCTGATGCATCGATTTATGTGAAACTTTGTACAAGATGACAGTTTTTTACGCGAAACTTAAATTTAAAACAATTTCAAATTTTCGAAATTCGAGAATCCAAGACGGTGGATGCAGCCTAAAATGATATCTTGGCGTCTTCAAGACTATCGAACATTGCAGGCGGAATTTCTATTCTTTTTCTATTTAGTTTTAAAATTGGTGTGCTTTCAGCTTAATTACACATCTAATTCGGCGGGTTTAAATTCCTTATTTATTTATTCGAGTTAACTTATTTTTCAATCCCTTTCTAGTTAATGTTCTCGTTTGATTATTCTGAGGAACGAAACCAAAGATCATAATCTTTACATCATTTACAGAAATGTGCTGTTTTTGGTTAGTTAGTTAGTTATTTAGTTAGTTAGTTAGTTAGTTAGTTTGTTAGTTAGTTAGTTAGTTAGTTAGTTAGTTAGTTAGTTAGTTATTAGTTTACATAAACAATGGGCAAATATGTGTATTTATGTATAGATAGATATACACTAAGTCAACCCGAGAATATAGATATAAAATAGGACAAGAAAAGGCGGTTTCTTAGCCTCGTCCCCCTCCTTCTCTTGTTCTATTTTTATCTATGTATTTGTGTATATGTATTGTATATGAGCTAAAGAGTTCATGGTTGTAATATTTAATAATTAAACAAAATTCACGAGTACTTTTCAACCTTTTTAATTACATTTAGCAATATTTTTACACTACATTTTACAAGCCGACGTTTCGGAGACAAATTCGCTCCATCCTCAGGGCAGACGAGTTATTCATAACTGAACGAGGAAAAAACACAAAGACCCAGTCCAGTCAAAGCAAAAGACCAGTTTAACGTCAGTCAGAGAGGTCGGACATGAAATTTTTGACTAAAACTGCAAATTTTGATGTTTAATTTGTCAAATTTTAAATTTTAAAGGACGGTTCTAGAAGAAAATTTCACGAGGAAGCCAATGGAATCACTTTTAGAACCTCAAAGTGTTGTGTAAACGGAGTTATAAGTTTTTAAAGTTTCCAAATTGTGTCCAACTTCTTCTATTGACTCGGTCCATTGTGTGACGGCAGCATATGAAATACTTTCTTCGTCCTAGTTTAATCAGTGAGTTCGAAAACACACCAACTCGGGTTTTTTCGATTTTCACTTTTTTATGGTTGCACGACAGTATGACCCTTTTAGCACTATTACCAATAAGACTAAGTGAAACAAACATATTGTAGCACAGGAAATAGAGCATAAATAGAGCACAGGAAAGGACGCACGTTGATGACGGCGCAGACACACAACTATTCGTACTTGATGGATGTCCGTGTTGCGTCTGAGAAATAGAAGGCGCGAGGCGTGAGCTCGCAGCTCCTCTCTACGCTGCGAACGATGTGCCGCTCAGATTCGGGTGAAAAGTTAGAAACGAGGCCTAATTACGTCTCTGCAATCTTTGGCTCTGTCGAAACTAGATTTATTTCCTTTTTTCTCAGTTGGATGTCTCATTCTTTTTTAGGATGTAAGTATTTGAATCAGTGAGTTCGAAAACACACCAACTCGGGTTTTTTTCGATTTTCACTTTTTTACGGTTTAGTAACACTTATGGATAGAAACATCTACACGCAAAAGGAAATTTTGAAATTGAAATCGGAAGTGTTCGAAACAGCGACGGGAAAAGGGAATGATCGAAGTATTTCATTGAAAATACCAATTTTTGGCCATTTCAAGGGAAACGGGTGACCATCCGATTTTGCAGTTTTCTTTTTTCGGTTCAGAATCCTTGTACCAACAAGTTATATCAATATTCAAGTGTTATTCAGATCGAAAAGTACAAATTTTTCTGGGTAGACTATGAAAAATCAGTATCTGAAAGTCGGTAAGAACGAAAACACACCAACTCGGAAATTTTTAAACTCTTAATTCACTGTCATCAAACATGGTGTATCGATTTCAAATTGATGCTTTACAAAGTCTCTAAGTACTTGTCCTTTGTCACCAGACATGTTTTTCTTAAACTAACTTCTTCGCCCGCTGCGCAGTTCTAGGTGTTTCCTAAACATTTTTTTTCCCGAGTCGGCGTGTTTTCGAACTCACTGATTCAATTATCCCCTCAAACGTTGGTCTGTCCTATCGACTGACAGCAAAAAAAGTTTACTTTTTAACGTGATACGTTTGGTTGCATCCCCAACCATTCAGCTGTGCAGCGAACTTCGTTCCGCCGTCAGAAACACTGAGGATCTGAAGTGTTCGGCCTGGTTCGAAGGCACACCTCACTCAAAACTCATTGTCTACTTTCTCGCTCTCGAGAGAACCAATTTTTAAAATGCATTTTCCAAAGTACAAGCCAACCATTGGACGCTTCTCTTGACGTCATTCTTCCCTGACCTGTCAAAACTCAACTGCCCGTGAACTTAAGAGACCAGCGAGATTTTACAGCTTTCAATTTGTTTCAACTTAGTTTTGTGCATAATTTTTTTCTCGCTTTAAACCTAAGGAGGGGGTACATAAAAACATGCTAGTTTCTTATTTCCGGATCTGGTCGATATCTGGTCGTTGACTTATCATTATTAAAACTGCTTAAGGGTGATATCATACACTGGAAAAAAAAAACATTGGATCTAGAGTCCAGACTCTCGAAAACATTGACAAGAAAAAGGGCTATGGATTCAATCAGATTTATTAAGCTTAAATCAAAAGGAAATCCGCTCAAATTAAGAGGCTTGGTTCTTGATTTAAGCTTAAATCTAATTGAATCAAGAGTATTTTTTCTTGTCGATGTTTTTAAGAGTCTGGACTCTAGATACAATGTGTTCTTTTTCCAGTGTAGGTTCATCGTTTGCAAGAGCTGCAGTGAACTGAGGAATATTTTTTTCTAAAAGGAAGGAGCTTTGAAGTCGCTTTGAGCATGAAAACTTTTCAAAAATATCTTATCCACTCCTTACGCTACGATTTGCGTGGTTATTATGACTCATTTTGAAATGTCCATATTTGTCGGCAGTGTATCGACGGCAGTCGATTCCGGCGGGGAAATAGTGGGGGGAGGGGGGGCAGAGGCAGGTCCGTCTTACGTACAATTCAAAATGGGGGTGCGAGAGGTTATCTAACGGGTGCCCTGGAAAAGGGAGGACCGTCAAAAAGTCGGTCAAAATACCTCTCGTAATACCTGATGCGCCCCCCCCCCCCAGAACGCAGTGAACTTCGCAAAAGAGTTGATTTATTTCCTCACTCCCATCAATCCAGTTGTTTGAAAGCAATTTAGGCTTTGGAGTGAGATTCACCCCGGATTCTCTGCCAACAATCTTAACGGAAAAGGAATCGAGCAGTATCGAACCGCCTAACCGGTAAGCTGGCAATTTTTTCATACAGAGCTGGGGAAGGGGGGCCTCCAGGTAAAAAAAGTCCTGAAAATTACAAAAAATTATATTTTTGGGATTACAAATGGGATTTTTGGTAAATAATGTGGTCTATAGGAAGAGGGGTGATCACACGGAGAATAAAACTTTAGATACAAGGACTGACCTTCAATTCATGGGGAGCCCTACAGTTTTTGGTCCAAGAAACCGAGGTTTTCAGTTCCTGGAACCAAATTTCAATTCATGCAGATAATCGAAGCCTCTCTATTGCCCTGTAACAAAGAAATGCCCAATTCCTCCGTCAGAAGATTGAGGTGCACTACGGGTGCTGTTTTTTTTTTTTAAAAAACTTTAAAAAATTCATAACCTTTTGCATAATTTTCCGAGGGCAAATGTAAAAACTTTACAACACTGTGCAGTTTTTAGTTGCCTAGTGACTTCCCTCCGTCTTTTTCCTACGTGTCTTATATAAAAATATTGCACTCCATACTTCCGTGCTAATAAAGAACGCCGTAAGAGCCTTCAGATGTTGCCAAATTTCCTTTGACTAATCACGAATTTTCGGGAAAATTAGTAAATATTTTTCCTCTGATATTTCAGAGAATTTTTAATATGATCGAGAATTTGTGAAATGCCTCCTCAATTTTCTGTAATGAATCACTTTTACTAAGGAGTCTTGCTATCGAAAGTAGTTCTGGCCTGTTTTAATATTTTGTTTGAATGGGGGTGACTCCAAGGACAACTTTGTGTGCCTTACTTCGTGCGGTTTTGATGAACCCATCAAGTTTGAGAAACCCTGGATGTTCTATTGGACGTCTTTTTGATTAGGGGTCACAGAAAATTTTGTTAGAGGATGATTACTAAAAGTCCAAGAAAAAGTTCCGGATCCGAAAGAAATCGTCCCAATCAGAGACATTCGTTGCCATCCACCATTGAGGGCCAACATCCGAACTGAGATATTGAATAAAGTAATGCATACTGTCAATGAATTTAGCCTTCATTGTGTCCGATTGGTTCAACTCGTCAATGAAAATCAACATATTTCCATCGAGATTCTCGGAAGTTTGAATGAAATGATCAGACATCTCTAAAGTCTCCAAGGAATCGATTTCTGGGTACATTACTTTGTCAGTAAGGAGGGTTGTCATTCCACTGAGAAAAACCGTTGAGAGGATGATTGAGGCGAAACTGAAGATTGCAAAGAGGATCTTCCCTGTAAACAGACGACCAAGATGCAGAGACGGTGGACTCCCGCATATGAAGTACGCGTAGACAGTCAGCAGAGAAGAGGAGTCTCTGTAATAATCAACCTCTGCGTCCGTGTAGAAATGATTGAATGATTCGCACTGTGCATACTGGAAAATATATTGGAAGAAAACAAAACTGACAAATGTAACGCAAGTTAAAATCCAAACAGCCGGTGGTAAACTTTCAAAAACGGCCAGGCCTTGCGACATGAAACCGCTGTGTGGAGTGGCAATGCATAAAACACTCGTGTCTATGCTGACAGAAAATTCAAATTTTGAGTGATCTGATCCCTTGGAGATAATTCCGGTGTCAAACGGTGAGAAATCGATCCCGAATCTCAAGGTTTCTTCAATCAAAGACTTACTTTCATAGGGTGTAGATATCAATGTAAAGTTCAAAGAACTTCTGAGAGAATCTAGAACATTCATATAAAACTTGTAGTAGTCACTCCAGAATGGACGGTTTGAAACCCTTAAATCGGGATCGCGGAGGAAATTTATGGAGACCCCTAGGGGTTTTCCGTGCAAATTATTCCAAGAAAAGTCGAGAAAAATCTCATGGTTATCATTCCGGTACGAGATGAGGTTTTCTGTGAACGCGTCATATTTTTTGCAGCTGCCAGGATTACAGATGACTGTATTCCGACCCTTGAAAAAACGCCACAAAAATTTGAAACAAAATATCAAGCCACTAGTGTCATCTCCTTTCAGAGTCCCATTCGACAAGGTCATTGTAGGGTTGTGTTGAACATTTTTAAACATGATAATGAGATGGTTTTTGCAGTTCCATATTTTGCTGAAGCATAAACCGCGAGTTGCGTTGAAAACTTCATCGCTCAATACTGATCTATCTTCTAGTTCTGAAGACGTAATACTTACCTCTTTACTGCACACTTTTCCGTTTCCTGACCAGAGGTAATGCCCATCAACTTTAATGCAGTAACGAGGTAAGGTCTCCTTCAACTTATGTCCGTGGCGCTTTTCATTATGACCGAGACCAGCTACTATTTTATTGTTTATTTCTACCGAATCAGCGTGTGAAATCGTGAAAAAAATCAAGTTGAACAACTCCTGGAAGTCCTCAAGAATGAAGATCATATTTTTCGGACCATTGGCGACTACTGAACTGTTCACCTTGCTGTGATGAGATATTAGGATAGTCTGAATCGAAGTCGTGTGTAAACTCTCAATGAGATGCGAAGATGGAAGATGAGTTTTCATGTCTACTATGTAAAATAGCTTTAGCTCGGTTCTCTTCACTATTGTCTGACATATATTGAACGCAAGTATAGTAAGAGGCTCCCAACTATCTACAGCGGAGATGCCGTTAACATCGGCAAAGTATTGTGCACCTGCAACTGGGAGCATAATAAATAAAAAAATAAATTTAGGACATTGATGCATTACAGTTCTGATATTGACCATTCTCTTACTTAAAAATCTATTATCAATTTTTTATGAAAACTTAAACGAACTTTAAAATGGAATCATAATGTTTTTTAGAAGCTGGAAAATAACTCTAAATGAAAAAGGAGAAAAATAACCGATGACATTTACTTATCCATTTGTTCAAACCACACAAGAAACTTAGGTTAACTGAATCCGAATCGGATTTGAACTATAAAAAGATATACTGAGAGATGCAGAATCGTCATTACTTCAAGCTGTAATTCCATTACACCACGTTTCTAAAAATTTGGTTTAAATAGTTTGCGTTGTAAAATGACGACACTCTCTTTCCTTGTTTGGTCGTAAACTACAGTTCTTAGCGATACCAATCGAGGATAACGAAATATTGTAAGTTTTCCTTCTCATTTGTAATTGAATTCCTAGTGAGTGGTAAATACTCGTGTTGTAAACGACAAAAAATTGTTTTCTAAGAAAACAGCTTTTTGTTAAACTTTATCTTCACCTGGGTGAATTCAAGGACAGATTTGTGTGATCTAATTCATGCTTTCTTGATGGATCCATCTCTAGCGCGTGCGAAGTTACAAATGTTTTCATAACCGGCGCACAGTGGATCGAGTCGATAGGAGAAATCGGGCAAAATCTGAAAACTCTGAAAGCTTATATTATCGAAAATATGAAACAATAAAGTTTAAGAGTGGTACCATTGGATTTTCCGTAAAACTTCCTCTCAGAAACACTCCTTGAAATTGCATTTGTGACGAAATAAACATCAAAATTTGGAATTTCAGCCTAGAGTTTCATGCCCGACCTCTTCTTTTGGCTCGATCCACTGTGTGGCTGTGAGGTAAAGAACATTCATACCATAATTTGCGCCGTTTCGCCGATTCGGAATCTGAACTCAGAACGGAAATCGTGATCTTGGGGCATCAAGTAGGAGCGATACTGTCGAAGGGGCTCTGAGCAACTATTCCGCCTCGGAAGTGTTGCACAGTATCAGACGGAAATGAAGGCGCACTAACGTACGAAGTTCAATTGGTATCGACTCTCGTGAAGAGTCCTACTGATCAGTGGCGTGGCGTGCTTTGCGATGTATCGATTGATTCACCATTCAAACCTATGAAAAAAGATCGATTATCAGGGCGTTCGCAGCGAACACCCTAGTAATCGATTCTTTACCATAGTTTCAAATGGCGATAAATCGATAATCGATCCTTCACGCCACGCCACTGCTACTGATCTTACGATATGTGGCTCCGATTCGATCAATTTTTGTGAAACTTGGTACCAGGTAGAATTTTTTGACTGGGTCGAACTTTGGTCAAATTTTCCAAATTCCAAAATCCAAGATGCCGGAAGTGGCCTGAAATGCCACCTTGGCGCCTCCGCTACAACTTGCAAAATTGAGGTGTCTTTTTTTTTGTTCCGTATCAATATCGATGTATTCTCAGCATATCCACACCTCCATAATGGCGTGATCTTCATCTTTCTGGTGTCGAAACTTCTTGTATATCCATTGCAAACATTCATGTAATTTTTTTAATTCTTTTCTCTCACTCTAACTGAGGAGTCTTGCTATCGAAAGTAGTTTCAGCCTGTTTTGATATTTTGTTTGAATGGAGGTGATTCCAAGGGCAACTTTGTGTGCCTCACTTCGTGCGGTTTCGACGAACCCATCAAGTTTGGGAAACCCTGCATGTACTATTAGACGTCTTTTTTATTAAGGGTTTCTGAAAATTGTGTTAGAGGATGATTATTGTAAGTCCAAGAAAAATACTTCTAATTCGGTCTCACAAAACTGTTTTGATACTTTTACCCCGAGTGTTTCCCTTGAAATGACACGTGGCCCGATTTCCACACCGACGCACAGTGAATCGCGTCAATCACAGAGGTCGGACATGAAATGTTTGCAAATATTGATGGAATACTGAACTATTGGAATGGAATGATGGAAATTGGAATTTGGAATATTAGAAATAGTGGATTGAAATATTGAAAAATTGAAACTTCAAATATTGATGTTTATTTCGTCGCATTTTAAATTTCAAGGGATGCTTTTAGAGGAAAATCTTACGAGAAAATCAATGGAACCACTTTCAGAACTTCAAAATTTTGTATAAACGGAATTATAAGCGTTTAAAGTTTCCAAATTTTGTCCGACCACTCCTATTGACTCAATCCTCTATGCGACGATCGCAAAGAATAAGTATTCCTTGGAGCTGGGAAAAGGATGGCAAATCAGAATACAAGCAGAACAAAGGGGGAGACATTCTAAGCTAATCGTTTCTTATACTAAAATAGAATATATACATAAAAAACCGATTTCAAAAGAAGTTAACCGCCCACTAGATATAAGGAAGGGTCAGTAAATCTATGCGTAAGCTAAGAAACAATATAGCCGAACTGACAATTCTTCAGTATTAAATACGCAAGCTAATATTTTCAGTTTTTTTCTGATTCCGTGTGGAAGGGCTGTAAAGACGCTGTAAATTATCAAAAATCGCAAATCGAACCAAAAAATTACAAAAATGGCGAAGTTCCTTCATTGGTCCTGCAAAATGGTCGGTTTGAAGGTAGGCGCGGTATCGTTCCTCAAGTCTGGTGATAAGAATAGGCGGTAATAGCCATAATCCAACAGAAAATGGGAAGATTTATCCTGGAAGTGCCAGAATTTTGTACTTATTTTGTGCTGCCATTGTATGTAAAGGAAGAATTGTTCACCGATGTGCCAAAAAGTACGAGCTATCCCCAAAATCAGGTATGGTAAACAGAAATTGTGAAAAATAAGATTCTGAGTGTCCTAGAATTTTATACTAATTTTGTAATGCGATTGTATACGAATAATCAATTTTTTACTAAAGTACTTAATAGTTCTACCAGGTTTTTTTTTTCTTTCTTTCTTTTTTTAAATTTTTTAATTTTTAGCAAGTGGAAAGTTTGAATGAACGCCTATGAAATTACGACATTTACTGATTGGCAATGTTAAGTGTGTCCATAATCTTCTAAATGATAGTATCCTTCATATACATTGGTGAGAAAAAAGTTTCGTAGTATTCACTTGTGTACCCTGTTTAGTGGTAGGTATATCGAATTTTTCCATGACCGCTTCGAAAAGAGAAAGTCATGTGAAAAAATAGAGTAAAATTTCAGCAAGGGAGGGGATTCGTGAGATTTAATAATGCTGAATTCAAGATCGACAAGGTCGAAGGACATTCTGTATCGCTGTCACAAACGGTGTTTGTCACCGTGTTTGTCGATGACCAAAACTGCGAAACCACATATCTCCGCACTGGAAAAAAAACACATTGGATCTAGAGTCCAGACTCTTAAAAACATCGACAAGGAAAAATACTCTTGATTCAATCAGAATCTAGCTTAAATCAAGAACCAAGCCTCTTAATTTAAGCGGATTTTGTTTTGATTCAAGCAAATCCGATTGAATTAAGAGTATTTTTCCTTGTCAATGTTTTCAACAGTCGGGACTCTAGATCCAATGTGTTTTTTTCTCCAGTGTGTTTGCGAAAAATTCACGCAGGGCTATCAAAGTCTGGTGCATAAAATCCTGGGCGTCTCTTCCTATTGTCCCATAGGTCACTCTTACACTTATCTTGATAAGCAACGTGTACTTTCAGCGGCAATCGTGACGTGCAATCAAGAGGGAGCGATACTGCCGAAGGCGCTCTGAGCAACTATTCCGCCTCGGAAGTGTTGCACAGTATCAGACGGAAATGAAGGCTCACTAACGTACGTAGTTCAATTGAGGCCACTGCAACAAGAACAGCCTATAACTTGAAACCGCGTTTTGAGAAAAACGCATTTAAAGTTTTGTTTTTGATGTACTGCGCAGTCTTTTCTATGCAGGTACCCTGTTTTGGTGTTTTTGGGTGACCTAACCCTTTTATTGAAGGATGCCGGGTAGATTTTGCAATACATTTTGGGTTTACACTCTAATATATTTAATTTAAAAAAACGGTTTAAAGACCATTATTAAACCCAACAGTCATTTTGGTGGCAATATGAAGTATAAATCATTTTAATCACGCATGATTAACGGAAAATGAAAGAGTATCGATAGTGAGTAAAGAAAGGGGTAACTAGCACCTTATAGGCCCTAAAGTTTATAGGCCCGCTTATAGGTCGTTCTTGCACCCATCGATCCAGTGCCCTGACTTGACTCGGAAAAAAAAGGTGTTTCGACCTCGAGCCGTTACCTATATCTATATTCTATCGCTACCACAGCATAGTCCAGGGTACGTAGAATCCGAAAAGCAGATGGGCGTAATAAAGACCTATACGCCTATGGGCTATTCTTGGTGCGGTGTCCTCGATTGTTATCTTACGTCGCATTTCTAAGGCGCAATGATACAACTATTTGAACTCTCCGGAATGCGTGAGGTATCACGCCACGTTTGAAGGCGTTTTGCGTAGTTGAAATTCTTTTGTTATATTCCGTACCACTTGTTTATTTTTAATCCTCGTGTAAAAACCACCCATTTGCTGAATACAATTCTAGCTGGAGCCACCTTCAGCTATGCATTCACCACTGCAAAAATGTCAGAGAAAATCGACAAGCCCAACGTGAATGGAGGCTTTTTCCATTTTAATCTTCCGTCACATTCTTACGGCGCAATGATACAACTATTTGAAGTCTCCGGAATGCGTGAGGTATCACGCCGCATTTGAAGGCGTTTTTAAAACAGCCAAGTTCCGCTATCCGGATTATCGTTTTGCATAGTTCATATTCTTTTGTTATATTTTCTACCATTTATTTGTTTTCAATCCTCCTATAAAAACTACTCATTTGCTGAATAAACTTCTGGCTGGATCGCACTTCAGCTATGCATTCACCACTGCAAAAATGTCAAAGGAAATGGACAAGCCTAGCGTGCATGAAGGCTACTTCAATTGAGGACACCGCACCAAGAACAGCCTATAACTGGAAACCGCGTTTTGAGAAAAACGCATTTAAAGTTTTGTTTTTGATGTACTGCGCAGACTTTTCTATACAGGTACCCTGTTTTGGTGTTTTTGGGTGACCTCAATAAACTTTTTGGTGTTGAAACTTTCTTGTATCTATTACATACATTCATGTAATTTTTTTAAATCTTTTCTCGAAGGTATATACATATACACGGAGGAAAAAAACTTCGTGCGTGGGACCCGAAGTTGAGGTCATATGGATCTCTGAATTTTTCGGATCACGTATCTAAAAACTTGAGGTCCAGCTGCCGAAGTTCGGGTCAGACATCAGAAGTACTTCGATATAGGTCACACATTTGAAGTACTCCGGTACATACCGAAGTGCTTCGATGTCTGACCCGAACTTCGGCAGCTCGACCTCAAGTTTTCGGATACGTGATCAGAAAACTTCAGAGATCCATATGACCTCAACTTCGGGTCCCATGCACGAAGTTTTTTTCTCCGTGTATGATCGAAGTTCATAATAATTGCATCATAGATGTTTAAGCAAACTGAAAATAACTGTGGTTGTCAATCAGTTTGCTTTGGTCCTTTTTCAACTTGGGGGGGGGGGGGGGGGGGGCGTACTTCAAGGACTTAAAATTTTGCTTCCGTTCAAGTTCGTTTGGAAGCTCTTACTCATACTTCTATTGCTTTTTTGAAGAAAATCATAAGAATAGACTCGGAACATGGAAATGATATTTTTCGTCATATATCGGAAAATCAAGGCAGATTTTCAAGCGTTCACATTTTTTCATCCGCATGAAATAGACAATGAAAATTTGCAATGTCGCAAATTGAGGTATGAATGTTCTTTACCTCATTGCCGCACAGTGGATCGAGCGATTAGAAGAGATCAGGCATAAAACTTTGGGCTAAAATTCCAAATTTTGATGTTCATTTCGTCACAAATGCAATTTCAAGGAGTGTTTCTAAGAGGTGATATTACGGAAAATCCAATGGTTCCACTCTCAAACTTTATTGTTTCTTATTTTCGATAATATAAGCTTTCAGAGTTTTAAGATATTGCCTAATTTCTAATATCGACTCAATCCACTGTGCGCCGGTTATGAAAACATTTGTAACTTCTCACGCGCTAGAGATGGATCCATCAAAAAGGCATGAATTAGATCACAAAAATCTGTCCTTGAATTCACCATGGTGAAGATAAAGTTTGACAACAAGCTGTTTTCTTGGAAAAAATGTTTCTGTCGTTTACAACACGAGTGTTTCCCACTCACTAGGAATTCCACTACAAATGAGAAGGAAAACTTACAATATTTCGCGATACTTGATTTGTATCGCTAAGAACTGTAGTTTAGGACCGAAGCAAGAATTAGATCACAAAAGTCTGTCCTTGAATTCACCCCGGTGAAGATAAAGTTTAACAACACGCTGTTTTCTTGAAAATAATGTTTTTGTCGTTTACAACACGAGTGTTTACCACTCACTAGGAATTCCACTACTTACAAATGAGAAGGAAAACTTGCAATATTTTGCTATCGTCGATTTGTATCGCTGAGAAGTGCAGTTTACGACCGAACAAGGAAAGAGAGAGTCGTCATTCTACAACGCAAACGATTTAAACCAAATTTTTAGAAACGTGGTGTAATGGAATACAGTTTGAAGTAGCGACGATTCCGCATCTATCGGTACACGTTTTTATGGTTCTAATCCGTTTTAGATTCGGTAAACCTAAGTTTTATGTGTGGTATGAACGAAGGGATAAGTAAATGAAATTGGTTATTTTTCTCTTTTTTGATTTAGATTTATTTTCCAGCTTCCAAAAAAAAAATTATAATTCCATTTTAAAGTTCGTTTGAGTGTTCATAAAAAAATTGATAATAGATTTTTAAGTAAGAGAATGGTCAATATCAGAACTGTAATGTATAAATGTCCTAAATTTATTTTTTTCTTTGTTATACTCCCAGTTATAGGTGCACAATACTTTGCCGATGTTAACGGCATCTCCGCTGTAGATAGTTGGGAGCCTCTTACACTTGCATTCAATATGTTGTGTCAGACAATAGTGAAGAGAACCGAGCTAAAGCTATTTTACATAGTAGACATTGATTCTCATCTTCCATCTTCGCATCTCATTGAGAGTTTACACGCGACTTCGATTCAGACTATCCTAATATCTCATCACAGCAAGGTGGACAGTTCAGTAGTCACCAATGGTCCGAAAAATATGATCTTCATTCTTGAGGACCTCCAGGAGTTGTTCAACTTGATTTTTCTCACGATTTCACACGCTGATTCCATAGAAATAAACAAGAAAATAGTAAGAGGGCTCGGACATAATAAAAAGCGCCACGGACATAAGTTGAAGGAGACCTTACCTCGTCACTGCATTAAAGTTGATGGGCATTACCTCTGGTCAGGAAACGGAAAAGTGTGCAGTAAAGAGGTAAGTATTACGTCTTCAGAACTAGAAGATAGATCAGTATTGAGCGATGAAGTTTTCAACGCAACTCGCGGTTTATGCTTCAGCAAAATATGGAACTGCAAAAACCATCTCATTATCATGTTTAAAAATGTTCAACACAACCCTACAATGACCTTGTCGAATGGGACTCTGAAAGGAGATGACACTAGTGGCTTGATATTTTGTTTCAAATTTTTGTGGCGTTTTTTCAAGGGTCGGAATACAGTCATCTGTAATCCTGGCAGCTGCAAAAAATATGACGCGTTCACAGAAAACCTCATCTCGTACCGGAATGATAACCATGAGATTTTTCTCGACTTTTCTTGGAATAATTTGCACGGAAAACCCCTAGGGGTCTCCATAAATTTCCTCCGCGATCCCGATTTAAGGGTTTCAAACCGTCCATTCTGGAGTGACTACTACAAGTTTTATATGAATGTTCTAGATTCTCTCAGAAGTTCTTTGAACTTTACATGGATATCTACACCCTATGAAAGTAAGTCTTTGATTGAAGAAACCTTGAGATTCGGGATCGATTTCTCACCGTTTGACACCGGAATTATCTCCAAGGGATCAGATCACTCAAAATTTGAATTTTCTGTCAGCATAGACACGAGTATTTTATGCATTGCCACTCCACACAGCGGTTTCATGTCGCAAGGCCTGGTCGTTTTTGAAAGTTTACCACCGGCTGTTTGGATTTTAACTTGCGTTACATTTGTCAGTTTTGTTTTCTTCCAATATATTTTCCAGTATTCCCAGCGCGAATCATTCAATCATTTATACACGGACTCAGAGGTTGATTATTACAGAGACTCCTCTTCTCTGCTGACTGTCTACGCGTACTTCATATGCGGGAGTCCACCGTCTCTGCATCTTGGTCGTCTGTTTACAGGGAAGATCCTCTTTGCAATCTTCAGTTTCGCCTCAATCATCCTCTCAACGGTTTTTCTCAGTGGAATGACAACCCTCCTCACTGACAAAGTAATGTACCCAGAAATCGATTCCTTGGAGACTTTAGAGATGTCTGATCATTTCATTCAAACTTCCGAGAATCTCGATGGAAATATGTTGATTTTCATCGACGAATTGAACCAATCGGACACAATGAAGGCTAAATTCATTGACAGTATGCATTACTTTATTCAATATCTCAGTTCGGATGTTGGCCTTCAATTGTGGAAGGCAACCAATGTCTCCGATTGGGACGATTTTTATCGAAGCTATGAAGAAAATCTTGAGGACAAGGTTAAAAAACTTTGGGAACATGTTCGTCTTATAGCAAAAAGGGACGCATTTCTATTGAGCCTACGCTTTTTGTCCACTCAGGAAAAAACCATTCGCATAAAACATTTTTCATTAAAAAGAACTGAAATATATGAGTACCATTTGATGGAAGAGTGCTTGATGACATACCCGTTGCTATTTATATTCCCAAGAAATTGGTTCTTTTTTGATAGATTCAACCAGATGATTGCTCAATACTTCGAGACGGGGCTTGCGGAGATGATTTTGACAAAAACGATGAAAGAGGATCAGAGACTGCAATTATTTTTCTCAGAAGATAATGATGTTCGAGAACCGCGCGCATACAGTTTAAATGATTTACAATCGGCTTTCATTGGCCTTGTCATTGGCTTGTTTCTGAGTTTCCTGATCTTTGTGGGAGAGATTTTATTTGATATATTTGAGCATACACTCATGGTGAAATACTGGAGAAAATGGAAAAGTTCGATAGCACTGACTGCCTGGAATTATATTCAGCAGGCCAAGTTTTGGCATTAAGGAAAAAAATAATGTATGTATGCCAAGAAAAAAGGTATATGCGTGATGAATCAAATAATAGTATTGAGTTTGGAGGGGTGATATTTGCATTTATCTCAGATAGTTCTACTTTTCTAAAGAGCTGTTGAAGCACCATCATCATTGATTATTTTTATCAGAAACATTATGCAGCACTATGCTTGACCAAACAACGCTTCAGGTCTAGTATACAAGTTATTACATCCTTCATCGGGAAAAACTGCACTAACCGCAACCTGCAAAATCGAGGGTTGTACATTTTTCGAAATTGTATTATCACGCAAAAAGTTATTTGTTTGCAGATATAGATTCAAAATCTCGTTGGGAGCGAGACATTTTTCATAAAAAATGGATCTTGCGTGTCACGCGCAGCCTTTTTAAGGAAGCACGAAGGACTCAAATTGAAATGATTCTTCCTGTAGTTGTTTCATTTTAAAAATATATTTCTGTAACGCAAGTATGCTCTCGTTTTCTAGTTTAAAACTTTGAGGAACACAGCAAAGTTGAATGGTGTTAGTTACTCCGCAGCCCTAGCAGTTTGCAATGAAGTAAGCCATTTTTGAGAACTCAAAATCGAAAGGGAAAAATCAAATTACCGGCCCGAGGAGCCAGGATTATCGACCATTCGATTTTTTAAATAATCGAACATGTCTATCGGCTACCTAAACCGAAGTTCGGTCGCCGTGACTGAAAAATTCAGTTACCTTGACTGAAAACTGCAGTATTCCGTAGAACCCGAGGTTTCTTACTCCACGTAGACCACCCGCACCCCCCTTTATCATCCCTCCCCAGCTACACCACGGTAGCAAGGTCGATTATCGATATTCCCCCGTTTGAAGCTATGGCAAGGTACACTCTCTTACAGGTATGGACAAACGGGGTGCCGAAGTTGCAGCGTTGCGAATATAGGCCATCAAGTGACGTCGAAAGTCGTACCGTCTTTGCCACGCAGTTCAAAGTGAGGTTCCGGCAGATCTGGTAGCTTCAATGAACTATCAGATGAATTTGAAAATTTGATAAAACTCACAATAATGAAAAACTTAACTAAGAACACGAACAAATAACACGCAGTTCACGAGACCCACTCCCCGAGTAGCAGAGGTTGCAACAACTTGCGATACAAAATCGTTTGATTCCTGCAACTAATAGATTGATATGCAGATTGCCTACTCTCTCCCCCGAAGGAGCTATCATTGTTGGAGCTAACATTATTGCAATTAAGTTTAAACATGTTTCAACTTCTAAGTATTGCTGGTCGCCTATCTGCAGATTTTAAACAACTTTGGTTTAGCAATTTTGCAATCTCAGCAGGTTGCAACTTTGTCTTCCGATCAGATCGCCGAAAATCGGCACTTATCGACCAAAAATTGACCGAAAGTTGCAATTTTGTTGCAACTAATTCCAACATTGTTTCAACTTGTTGCAACTTTTACATTGAAAATTGCTACTTGGGTCTCAGAACAGAGAGTAAATAAGTTTTCAATATGGCGTCGCAGTCGTACCATTAGACGCTGCCAAATCTACGCGTTTCGACGACTTTCCAAAATTCCATTCGTCGATCCCTACCTGTAGTAGAGTGTACCTTGAAGCTATGGTAAAGAATCGATTATTTAGATATCCGTTGCGACCACCCTGTCTATCGATCCTTTTTCACAGGTTTAAATGACAGATCAGTCGATTTATTGCCAAGCACGCCACGTCACTGCTACACTGCCGTGCTAAGGAAGAACGCCGTATGAACATTCGAGAGTTGCCAAATTTCCTTCGATAAAACAAGTATTTTTGACGAAATTTATGCACATTTTTCTTTGAAATTTTCAGATATTTTAGAGTAAATTGCGCACAAAAGTGTCTGAAAATGTTGGAAAAAAATATTCAAAATTTTCCCAGTAAATTCGGTTTTTATCGAATGAAACTTGGCAACGTCTGAAGGCTCATACGGCGTTCTTCCTTAGCACGGCAGTATACACCGCTGCATTCAATCAAGAGCCCGCGTCTTTTTACACCGAGCGTCTAATATTTCACGCGCATCCCTCCCGCACCGACAATGACAATCAGCAGCACCGCTCTAGAATAAGAACCCCAGCGCGGGCTTACCAGCTTCCGCAACCGTGGCGACGATTACACCGCCCTCTCGCGGTAAAACCACTCAACTCCGCGGGGTTTTCCCCGCGGATGCGCGGTTTTCCAAAGCGCGAAGATCCGTAATGCGCGGCGCCTAATTCGCGGAAATTTATCCGGATCACCGCGACCCCGCGCAACGGCGGGCTTCTAATCACGCTAAAAGGAAACCGCGGTTAAGCGGCTACGTTTTTTCTATCGTCGGATTTTTTCCTTTCTTTCTTCTTTTGTTTTCCTTTTGGCGCGGCTCGTCCCCTTGTTTTCCGTTATCTCGCGGTTTTATCCCCTTTCATTTCCTGTCGGATTGTCTCCTCTTTAAAATCTTTAAACCTCCCCGCATCCCTTTAATTGAATTGTGGCGATTGATTTGCAAAGGCGCGCTATAACTGCGTCTCATAACTGAATTGGATCCGGGGAGAGAAAGGAGTCCGCATCGATCTAGTTCCGGGAAGTGAGGTTTCCGAGCTCAATGAGGCTGTTGCTAGCTCTACCAGACCGTGCTAAGGAAGAACGCCGTATGAACCTTCAAGCGTTGCCAAGTTTCCCTCAATAAAAACCGAATTTACTGAGAAAATTGTGAATATTCTTTTCCAGAAATTTTAGACAATTTCGTACGCAATTAAGTCTAAACTATCTGAGAATTTCGGGAAAAAATGTGCATGATTGTCGTCAAAAATACATGTTTTATCAAGGGAAATTTGGCAACTCTCGAATTTTCATGCGGTTTTATTCCTTAGCACGGCAGTGTACTACCCGCACTTTATTTTAGAGATTTTTAATTTGTGTAATTGAAACTGTCATGTTACCAAAGAGAGCGGGTGCTGCCTGTCAGAGGTTATGCTCAAATGTTCGAAATCGAGTTTCTTTCGAAATTCAACTGATCTAACATAAACGCGAGCTGCACACTATATTGAAATCAATAGACAAAGCTACAGACAGAAAGAACAAATATAAAATGATGCAATCCTATCGGTTAAAACGGGTGTTTCTCATAGACGAAAGGAGAAAATCATGGACCGATTATAAGGCCTCTCGTGGGTTGTCGTTAGTTAGTCTATTATTCACCTACGGACTGATCATTGAAACTGATAGACAAAGCTATGGACAACTAGAAAACGAAGCGATCCTATCAGTTGAAACGGGTGACAGTTATAGACTTAGGGGAAAATAATGGACTGACCATTGGGTCTCTCGTCAGTTGTCGTTAGCTAGTCTACCACTTACCTCATCTGTCCTTTACAACTACCTACTTCCACCTATAGGATCACCCCATTTTCCCTCAGTCTTTTATATCTATTGCTTTGTTTATCAATTTCAGTAATCAGCCCACTGGTCGCTTTGCGGCCTAGCCCGCCAACGACGCCTCACTGGTTAACAATGTGATTAAGGTAGTTCGTCGGAGACTTTTAAAAAACATGCGAAGAAAGAGAGGAAATTTGTTATATACTATATAAATACATTTTTTTTTATCAATTTAAATGACAATATTTCATACAGGGTGTACAAAAATATCAAATGCTCCTTCACTTTCTTCTTCTACGAATGACTAGGGCATAGGCCGTGTTTCTCAGGTCATCTGGTACCGAGAAAATTAAATCTGAATATCATAAAAAAATCAAATCGATAAGACCACAAAATGAGTTGAAAAGCGCTGTAAAAAATGTCAAAATTATGAGTTGAAAATGCTGACTCCGCGAGGTTGAATATTACAGCCGAACACCGTGCGGCTAGCGGGAACCGCGAATTAGCGCCTACGAGACTGCGGGGATACTTCAAGCATTGCGCGTCATGCGCGTGGGCGCAATGCGTGAAGTATCTCTGCAATCTTGTGTCAAATTATAAGCGCAAAGCGTGAAGTATTCTTGCAGCCTTGTAGGCGCCAATACGCGCCTCGTGCTGGCATGACAGCACGTAATTTGGACGGACATTTACGTAGGGGTGACAGCTTTTCGAGAGCCGTTCCTGCTTTCTTCAAATGTTTGCGTCACCTCCCAAGTAGCAGTGATCGCGATCAGTTGCGACGTGATTCGAAAATGTATCGCGACTTTATAGACGTCTATTTATTGCAATATTACAGGATAAAAAATTGCGATAAGTACAATTTCAACGCATAAATGCAATAAAATCGCAATTTTATCGACGGCGATCCATGGCAATATTATCAAACGTAAAATTTTGATAAATCAAGATAAAATTTCGATTTTATCGGACACGATTTTACGGAGATACAACTGCCACAAGATCGCTTAGATCTTATCTCTCTAGCCTTAATCCATCGCTTCTGACATTTTCTTATTTTTCTCTTACATTGCCTAATTTAAATCATTTCTTAAAAGCATTTTTGTTAAATTTTTATTGATTGTTGGAAACAATTGTCAACTTGTAATACTATCATCTGGATTGCATTTTGCAAAAAGAAACCAGGAGCATTATAATATTGCTAAGATTGTGCAACTCTTTTTGTAAACCTTTCCTTTCTATAAACAGTTCCTATTTAACTCGCTAAAAACTGTAAATTTAGGACAGAAATTACCATGCAAATTTCATATTTTTTCAGGATGTAAATCGTTATATTGCAGTGGGTAAAGTTGCACAATCTTAGCAACATTGCAATGCTCCTGGCTCCTTTTTGCAAAATGCAATCCATCTTGGAATCTGACTTGTGCGATTTCTTAAAGGGAATATATGTACTAACTGTAAAATAAATAAATAGATTTTGATGATCCTAGCGATTCCATCGGCAAGCAACCCTTAAAAAATCGCGACTTTATTTCAATGTATTGCGATTTTACCGTTGAAAAATACTACTTGGGCTTTTCCGTTCAGTCTCAACTTTCAATCAAGTTTCTCTCCATCTGTGCGGGGGAGTGAGTTTGGAAATGCTATCTTTACCACCATCTCTTTCTCCCTCTCCCCCCCCCCCTCTCGATTTTGCATCTGCTTCTCTTCATCGCTCTCGCAATGGACGCCGCTGCGCTCTCTCGATATCTCCCTGGAACCTGCTTCCCTCTGGAAATCCCTCTCGGAAACAATGGATACAATTTATTTTATGGCATTTAAAGTTCACTTCCACTCTGTAAATAAGCTTGATTTGCATTTGAAAAGGATAATTTTCCTCCTGGCTCATTGTTTTCATCGCCTGTAATTTCCCCCGGCCTCAGACCCGCTCCAATCAATTCTCGATAAATGTAATTCAATCAATGCATGCGTGGCTCTATCTGTGAGCCGCGCGGTGTATCTGGAAAAAAAAATTCTGCGCTTTTATCGCACTCAGTTGCCAGAATTGAAGTGAATTCCAAAAAAGAAAAAAAAGTAAAATTGAAAAAATAAAGCGGAAAATTCCGACAAAAAGTGTTGAATAATCACTCTTGGCGACAGGCTTATTAGAGAACGTAAATTTAGGGGGTAAGTCCGCAACCACTATACTACACACTGTACTATACCACACTATATTACTATAGTTATTACCATGTTGTTAAATACTTTCTGTTATCAATTTTGTTTAAATAAATGACTTATCTTGACAAAAAAAAAGTCCGCAACCACGTTTCTCGGTCTGCAATGTTGCAGACTTCCTGTCATACTTTATTTTTTTAATGGAAAACTACCCAACGGCAATTCTTAAAAACTGCTGTGATTTTTCTTCTCTGTGCGAGAAAAATTCTGTGAAAACTTCATGGAATAATGTCGATTTGTTGTCCCTCAAATAAAATAAAATAGGAGCGGCAATTTTTTAAAAAAAGCAAATGAGATACATGGTTTCAGACCTACATTGTCGAAATATAAGGAGTTACTAATATCGTGCTCGTTAGCTTTTTCCCCAACATGGTATCAACATGTCCCAAAAACCACATCACTGACAACATTGCAGAAATTTGCTACTAAGTTCATATATCTCAACAGATCTCGGTACCGAAATGATAGCATGTCGGTTCATAGTTGATAACCTCATTGTCCTAGTATCAATATGGTAATATGAACCGAGCTTATCAGAAAGGAACCAACCCACATTTTCGACAAAATTGAGTTAAGAATTTTTTAGACTTCCACTACTCATATGTTTTTCCTGCCAAAAACTCCGGGTCAAAAAACAAAAATTAGTTTGTGAAAAGAGAGGTTAAAGTTTATTTTCTACATTGAGTCTAATGGAGGAATAAAACTTCAAATTTCTTTTTCTCCATTTCAACTTAATATGGGTTGGTTCGTTTCTGATAAACTCGGTCCACACATCTGCCGTGATAGCGAAGAGAGCCGTACCTAAGTGCAAAATTTTCGAAATCGAGTTTTCTTCAAAATTCGTCTAAACTTTTTTAGATGAAATTACTGAGACAGCTAACACAGCAAAATTCATCCTAGTTTAATGGAAACGAGACGTATGTAAAAGCCGTAAGTGCACAAAAAATGATACAGTTTTTTTTCAAGACAGCCGTAGATGCATGAGAGCCAATGAGAACAGTGCTTTCCAGTAAAGTGCCGCCCTCTTCTGCCAATTCCTAACCTGAAAATGTGTTTGTTGTGCGTCCAAAACGCAACCACGAAAGTATGCAGAAGATAGCACTTACGGCTGTCTTGCCTAATAATAACCTAGCATGAAAATGAAAAATACCCTTTTTATGTAATGGAAATAAAATCAGTCGATTTTCAATCATCCATACGATTTCTAGGAGTCTTCCATACGATTTCTAGAAGTCTTCCAGACGATTAGTGGCAATTTGACAAAGAACGGAGGCTTCTTTCAATAAAATGTTCCGGTCAGAAGCCTCTGAGCCCGTTTTCTCAAAACTTCATTTTTGCACTTACGGCTCTCTTCGCTACCACGGCAGACATGACTCTGATCCTACTGTTCGTTGACTGAAAACACATACCTTAGTTTTACCTTATTCGTGATACCTATCTGGTTGAATTCACAAGATTTCATATTTGTGACATTAAATGGAGAGATATGAAATTTCAAACTACGTGATACAACTATTTTAACTCCTGAGTAACTAAAGTTGCATAGCTGCTGAATTGAAGGTCAACTGATTGTGAGTCTTCATTTTTGTCATTGTCTTCATTTTAGTCATTTTTTGTCATTTCGACGTTAGATGGCGAGATGAAATGTCATACCTCGTGATACAACTATTTTAACTCCTGAGTAACTAAAAAAAGTAAGATTGTACACAAATCTCAAATGCTCCTTTACTTTCTTCTTCTACGAATGACTGAGGCATAGGCCGTGTTTGTTAGGTCATCTGATGCCGAGAAAATTAAATCTTAATATCATGAAAAAATTAAATCGATAAAACAACAACGTGAGTTGAAAAACGCTGTAAAAAAATGTCAAAATTATGAGTTGAAAACGCTGACTCCGCGAGGTTGAATATCACAGCCGAACACCGTGCGGCTAGCGGAAACCGCGAATCAGCGCCTACGAGACTGCGGGGATACTTCAAGCATTGCGCGTGGGCGCAATGCGTGAAGTATCTCTGCAATCTTGTGTCAAATTATAAGCGCAAAGCGTGAGGTATCCTTGCAGCCTTGTAGGCGCCATTACGCGCCTCGTGCTGGCATGACAGCACGTAATTTGGACGGACATTTACGTAGGGGTGACAGCTTTTTGATTGATAGACCATACAGCAATTGATAGACAAAGCTATGAACAAAGAGAACATGCGGGGAGTATAGGCGATCCTATTGGTTGAAATGAGTCGTTCCTATGGACTGAGGGAGAAAGTCATGGACTAACTAAAGGGTTTTGTGTAGGTTTCCGTTAGTTAGTCTATTACGTACCTGCGCCCTTTGTCCATTGCAACCACTCGCTTCCACCAACAATGTCCCTCCATATCTCTTTTGTCTTCTTTCTCTATAACTTTGTCTATCAATTTCGACAATCAGCCCGCAGGGTAGAAGATGAGCAGTCTAGTAAATGTATTTTTTTATTATACAACTTCACGCAGATACGATGGACGCATCGAGTCTTCAAATTCACCCCATTGGTGAGAAAATAGTGTTTTTGGTGCACGCCAAGTGGACTCAAGTTTGCAATTGGACGTATTTCTGTCAAACGGAACTAAGCGCCGATTTGAGTTCCTTTTGAGGAATTCAGAGTGCCGGATAGCGCATTCTGTCGAACGGAACTAAGCGCCATGGAAAAGCATTGCGAGTATAGAACGGAATGAGCCTGACGCCCGTTTCCAATCCAAGCCCCCCTCTCCCTTCCTCCCCAAATGGCGCTTAGTTCCGTTTGATAAAAATACGTCTATTTAGGAAACACAAATACCTATTTTGTCTTATTCGTCTTTTGCTTTGTCTATCAATTTCAAAAATCGGCCCGCAGTGGTCCATCCTATTCGTATCCTCCCGATTTGTTAGCTGAATGTGTCCTTATTTCCACATTCGAATGTGGGAGGGGGATGGGGGTGGAGCGGATCGCGAATAGATAAACAGATTGGAGTGAAACTTGCGAATACAACAGATAATAAAGAAATGAGAGGACGAGGGCGGAGGGTAGACAAGGAGCACAATCCGGGCCCGGAGAACGATAAATAATTGGAAAGCGGATGAAGCAGAAACTTTTTGATTTGCCACGTCAAATGTTATTACTCTCCTTTTCCGGTTCGTTGCACGGATCGCATCCCGTATTCACACGCGCGGCGTTGCCGCGTCGCTCTTAAAATCGGGTGGTTCAGTCCGAAGACAGGGGGACTCTCCTTTACTGCCGCGCTGAGGAAGAACGCCGTATGAGCCTTCAGACGTTGCCAAGTTCCCTTCGATTAAAACCGAATTTACTGGAGCAATGGAGATATTGCATGTGTAAGGAATTTGCGATTTGACGACTGGTTTTTATGTAAAAGTTCGCGAAAAACACGATAGTGCCACTGGTTTTCTCTGAAATTAACTCCCAAGCTCAAAAAAGCTCTCAAGTTGAGGCCAAAATGGAGGGGATATCCAACGCTATCCTGAAAGTCCACCTCTACATCAAGACAAACTCTCCATGCAAAGATAAGGAGCAAATACATTAGCAGGGTTGCAGCGTTCTCAGTTTTAAAGTCCCCAAATAAAGTGGCAGCCCTGTCAATGTATTTGCTCCCTATCTTTGCATGGAGAGTTTGTTTTGATGTAGAGGTGGACTCTCAGGGTAGGGTGGGATAGGTATCCCCTCTATTTTGGCCTCAACTTGAGAGGTTTTTTTTGAGCTTGGGAGTTGATTTCAGAGAAAACCAGTGGCACCATCGTGTTTCTCGCAAACTTTTTACATAAAAATCAATAGTCAAATCGCAAATCTCTCACACATGCAACATCTCCATTGACTGGAGCAATTTTGAATACCGAAATTTTCAGACACTTTTGTACGCAATTTAATCTAAAATATCTGAAATTTTCAAAGAAAAATGTGCACGATTGTCGTCAAAAATACATGTTTTTTCAAGGGGAATTTGGTAACTCTCGGATGTTCATACGGCATTCTTGCTTAACACGGCAGTTTAGCCTTTTGGTGACAGTTCGTAACCTTCCGGCCAAAGTATCACAAGCGTAATGCGACGTTTCAAAATTTCCACCACCAATTTATTCTTTTACAGAGAAATTGTTGGTTGATCTGTTTGAAAATTTCACGGAAGTTTATCGGCAGCGCAAATAAAATTCAGTAAAATTTCGGACAGCCTCGTTGAGCCATTTCTCTGTAAAAAAATAAAATGGCAATTGTGAAACGTCGCATGGCGTTTTATTTTTTTACAGAGAAATTGTTGGTTGAATCTGTTTAAAAATTTCACGGAAGTTTATCGGCAGCGCAAATACAATTCAGTAAAATTTTCGGACAGCCTCGTTGAGCCCATTTCTCTGTAAAAAAATACAATGGCAATTTTGAAACGTCGCATGGCGCTTGTGATACTGTGACCGGGAGGTGACGAGGTGGTAACTTGTGGTTTCAGGAATTCAACATTTCCCTCTGCGGGATAGGTTGGCATGAAACTTTGTGAAAAATCGGGCATTTCCTGTGAAATTCTTGTGTGCGGCTTGTGAAAATTATGAAAATGAAATTTTTTAAAAGTGTTTTTCAGGAGCTAAGTATGCAACCCGTATTTAAGTGGAAAACACCTTGATCTTTGGCACTTACTTCTCAATTGAAAATTTCTTATATCTCATAAATGTTCAAAATTTCCGGAAATATTTCAGGGGAAATCGCATGATTTAAAATGAACAGTTTGACAGAAACTCCCTAAGTCGAATGGGGAGGGGGAGAGCTGAGAATGGTTTTGATATCAACTTTTTCAGACAGAAAATGGACAAACTGTTTAGAACATGGATAATTGCTGGAGACCGATTTTCCAGGTGCTCTTTTACAAATGCATTAGGTACCTATTTCTAACAACCATTGACTGCTGCAGCCTTCTCTTTTGCTGTGCGACAAACAGCTCTGTAAAAATTGCAGCGAACTTCTTGACACGCAGTTCTCTAAAAATGTGTTATGAATTCAGGGCAGGATTTACCTACTTGCCGCCCATGGGCCGCCTATATTTTGCCGTCCCCCTCTCATTCGTTTTGAAACATCAATAAAAACCATCAAGTGAACGTGCCAGCGGGGGAAGGATGCAGAAGACGCGTTTACTTGTGTTGGACACATTATTTGGGAAAGCCCTGTCAACACTACTAGCAAAAGTTCACGGAACTTTGCGCAAAAGTTAAGTTCCGTAAACCTATCTCTGTGTGGACGAGGCCTTCCATTCACAAGAAATGAACGAAAAAATTATGAAAGAACAAACATAAATGTAGTTTAAAGATTTTAACTTCCGCCGCCACGCCGCGCAGACTGCACCGTGTTTGGCGCAATGCGTGAATTATTCCGACAAGCTTGTAGGCGCTAAGCGTTTCACGCTGACCGCACTGTTTTTGGCGCAATGCGTGAGGTATTCATGCATTCTTGTAGGCGCTATCCGTTTCATACTGACTGCAGTGACCGCACTGTGTTTGATGCAATGCGTGAAGTATTCGTGCAGTCTTGTAGGCTCTAATATGTGTTACATGCCGACCGCCGCGCTGAGGGCTTCTCCTTTTCATCTCAAGTCTTCGTCATCATTTCTCTCTAAGTCCAGGCCAAATTGCGTGTTTGGTTTCTCTCTTAACTCGACTAATTAAAGGTGCTGTCTCTTGTATCACTGAAAGACGACAAAATTAGAAATTACTATACTCTTAGGAAATGAGAGATTTTTTAGGCTTTTCTCGTTTGTAATTTTTTTTCTAAATTCGATTTTTTTTTTATACCTAGGTACATTTAAAAAAAATTGCAAAATTTGCCGCCCCTAGATTTGCCGCCATGGGCCGCAGCCCATGTGGCCATCCCACCCTTAATCCGGCCCTGTATGAATTACGTCCTAATTTATCCTCTTTCATGAAGAGAGAAAAATATAGGTACGTCGAAGATAAATTGCGACTCATTATTCGTCTCAAAAAAAAAAATAAATAAATAAATAAATGAACATCTTCAAACGTTACTTTCCGAGCTAAGCCATCAGTAAATTTTTCGTAATTTTTCGAATTTTTCAGTAATTTTTTTAATTTTTTTTTTCGGTAGATTTGTGGCCTAACTCGAAAGATGAAATGCAAATTCTATGCTGAAGCAACCTACGAGTAGTTTCACAAATCGTACATTGTCACTCCTGCTTGAATCAGGAGCATGGATCAGAATAAATGTACGAGTACATTTTCCCGATTGGTAGGTAACTGTTCGTGCTCCTCGGGACGTTTGTTGCCTATCCGGGAGAATTGAAGGCGGATCAACTTCAGAAAGTAAACTTGAAGGGAACGATCTGAATTTGTGACTTATGTTTTCTGGACGATACGAAAGTAGACCTCCGGAGTGTTAAATCGCCACTTCCCTCTACAACTTTTGTTTGTTCTTCAAGTCGACAGAAGATTCTCCAATTTCAAAGCTTTTTTTAACTTATTCGTTGCATTTTCCGCCTGTTTATTGAAAATTGAGGCACTGGATTCGAAAAGGGCACTTCTTGTTGCAATGTTTCAGAGTCTCCTCTAACGTTTCATTCATTGTAAGGAAAGTGAATGCATCCATTACACTAAAAGTTTCACTAGATACTCCTTGTGATTCTACAATTTTCTACGGAAAGAATTCTGGCAAAATCACCCATTAAACTCTTCTCCAAAGGAATAATTAGCAACAGAGATTCTGAAACACTGCAATCGAGAAGTGCCCTTTTTGCATCCAGTGCCTCCATTCCTGCAGACGTAAGATAACGCAATTTCAGATTTTGGCGTCTTCATTGACACCTCTACATGTATTTCCCATCCCTTTGCCTGCCATGATTTTTTTGCTCTTCTTTTTCGCCTCCTCATTTAATGTTTTAACTCTTCCTCCTCAGTTCGGCAACCTATTTTCATTCATTCTTTCTATACAAAATTAAGGGGAGTTAAAGTGTGCTTCCACAAAAGAGAAAAAGAGGGAGCCTAGAAATATTTCCGAAAATCCGATACCTATTGAAATTGATTTTTCAAAAAAATCAGTAAGACGCCAATTGAATCTCTTGCAACTTGGTCCAAACGGTCTCAAGATAAAATTTTAGCTTCCACATGAAATTTTGAAAATCTGAATCCCGGGATGAGAAAATCAACTTCCTTTTGCATTGACATAATTTTATTGGTTTTTAATTACACACAAATTGAATTTTTTTGAACAAAACGGATAGGTAGCCTTCCTTCTCCTTGGGGTGGTAAACAAGCAAAGTTGGGAACTTGGACAAGAATTTTGTCAACACAACATTGAGTTAAATCAATTTTGAGTAATTTTTCAAACCCTTATACGTCTAAATACAAGAAATCTTTCATTGTAAGAGTCCGATACTTGACAGTTTAATTTACCAATAAAACCTACACTGCCTGGTTTTTCTACGCATGAACCAGGTGTGTGCAGAGAACGCCCGAGTTTGACTGACTGACTTGAAAATATGTCTAAAATACAAATTAAAAATCAAAAGTATGAGAATACGACTCAAACATCGTATGAAACTTAAGAAATATCATTTTGTAAAAATTAAAGTATGCAATTTATCGTGGTTATCGACTTCCTCAAATCCACGGAAAATGCACTTTACAGGTTCATACACTCAGTGCCTTCAATATGAGAGAGGCAGCTCAAGAAATAATTATTGAGCCGGATAACAGTAGGAGAGAGAAAAAATGAGGCAAACAACAATTTTTCCATTTTTTTCACTTTTTCATTTATTGTTTGAAATAACAGAGTTTGTGACCAAACTTGACAACAGCGGTAAACCTTAAAAAGATGAGAGTTAGACAAAGCCATTATAGGCAGAAAAACAAGGATTCTGTCGTGCTGAAAAGCTTCCTGCAAAAATAAAGACGAGCGTTTTTTTCTATAAATGTTTATTAAAAACAATTTATACATGTATAAAACAAAAAGGAACTATAAAACAATACAATTTAAACTAACGCACGTGATTTTAGATCAATCCAGATAAAGTTACGATTTGGCTTCTTTCTCTTTGCTTTTGTCTCCTTGTTTTTCTTTGTTCCAGTCTTTTAAGCCTTCTGGTAATTCAGTGTTTTCTTCTAACGATCCGGTTCCCTCAACGAACTCTTCATATGTGCTCTTCTCAGGGAATGGCCGCTTTCCTAAGAGCTCAATCATGTCATCTCTACTTAAGATTTCTTGTTTTAATAACCTTTCAGCAACCTGGAACAGTAAACAAAGGTGCATATGACTAAAAAGATCATGAAGTAATTCTTTAATATAACAAGCTTTTTCAGGTGCATGTACACCAGTTAAACGGCAATAATGCTGGAGCAAAAGCGTAATTTGCATACCATCAGTAAGTATTTTGTGGTACAACTAAAGCAGGATGTTTAATGGCTCTGCAGGAAAAAATTCTCTGACTATCTCAGGTGATTGCTGACCAAAAATAGCAAATTCAACATTTCACATCAAAAATTTGCATGTATAGAACTAAAAATGAAAAGTTTTGGCATTAATTTCATTACAAATAAGCAAACAAAATAAATATTTAAGCCTTTTTACTTAAGGTTTTCATCTTTCATTTTACTATATTCGCATATCCTTATTGGAATTTGTTCCACTGTTCTTTATCCAGAGTGTGAGTCAGAACATTGACACCAAAACTAGACTAAGGCTCTTTTTGTTGGAGTTTTGTAGCCAACTAGCGTTCAAATTTCAGCAAAAAGCATAAAGATGAAAATCTCTATACACAGGGAAAAAGTTCATATGAGCACAATTTTCCGTCAATTTTCCGTCATCTTTGGTGCAACACTAGTTACGACCATTCAAACGTAAAAATTTTAATATACGTTGGCTAAAAAACTCCAACAAAAACTGACTTACAACCCGTTTCTCCACCGCAATCAGTTTGTTTGAGACAAAGGCTGTGTTTTATTATGTGGACAGCGGTGATTTTTTCAGAAATCCAGATTTGAAATTTTCTGAATTTCCCATCTTTTGATTAAATTCCCTCACTTTTTCCTGATTCCCCTGACCAGATGAAATCCTCGGGCAATTCCCTGTTTTCACCCAACCATTGGTCACACCAATTACAGAGCATTTTTATCCTCCGAGTTTTTGCTGGATTCTAAACTTAAATTTTTTGACTCATCCAGCCGAACATTTCAAAAAAAGATTGAAAATCTGTGAAAAAACAAAAATCCAAAAAATGGATAGAGGCGATCCCAAAGTTGCTGACACTCACTTTGATGACGTTGTCTTTCTGTTCGTTGAGAAGCTTGGTGGTTCTGGAGTGTGCTTCTGAAATCAGTTTCCTAACTTCAGCGTCAATGGTCTGGGCAGTTGCTTCTGAGTAAGGCTTTTCCATGACCATTTCTCCAGGCTGAGGGAGATCAAAGCTGACGTTTCCCACGACAGGATTCATTCCAAAGTGTGCAACCTGTGGAAAAATCAAAATTCCAGTTGTACGGGGGAAATTTTTAGACAATAATGACGATGGTGAAACTAAAAAACCTGTTTCAATGGAGATGTTGCATGTGTGAGAGATTTGCGATTTGACTTTTAATTCTTACGTAAAATTTCACGAGAAAAACGGTGGTGCCACTGGTTTTCTCTGAAATCATCTCCCCCGCTCAAAAAAAGCTCTCAAGTTGAGGCCAAAATGGAGAGGATATCCCACGCTATCCTGAGAGTCCACTTCTACATCAAAAAAAACTTTCCATGCAAAGATAGGGAGCAAATACATTAGCAGGGTTGCCGTGTTTTCAGTTTTGGAGTCCCCAAATAAAGTGGCAGCCCTGTCAATGTATTTGCTCCCTATCTTTGCATGGAGAGTTTGTCTTAATGTAGACGTGGACTCTCAGGATAGCGTGGAATATCCCCTCCATTTTGGCCTCAACTTGAGAGCTTTTTTTGAGCTTGAGAGATGATTTCAGAAAAAACCAAAGACACCATCGTGTTTCTCGTGAACTTTTACGTAAGAATCAACAATCAAAACACATATTCCTCACACATACAACATCTCCATTTTCAGACAATAATGACGACGATGGTGAAACTAAAAAAAACCTGTTTCAATTAAAAAAGTCGCAGAATTGAGACATTTCATCTTAAAGAAGGAGGATCAATTAGTTTTGTTACATGAAAATTTTACAATTTTTATTTTTATTGGTAGATGTAAAGAAGTCCCTCAGATTTCATAATTAAATAAAGGTTACCAATTTGTAGAAGATATTAAACAACTATGCGAATTTTGCAGCATGATGAACAGCTTTTGGGAGAAAATTGAGCAATGCCTGATGCAGTTGAGCTTACTCCAGTTACATAACCGAAAAATAACATGAAATCAATCAAAAATAAAGTGATTGAAAAGTAACAGAATGAATTAGGAAACACTTTAATTGATGTTCAATTTCTGCTTGATTTACAAAACTCCACGATTTATCTGGATGCACTTTACAAAGTGGCCTGAATTATTAATTTCTTGAAAGGAAACATTTTTTTCTTTTTCCTTTTATAGTAGCATCTTTATTTATATTTACAATTCGTTTTACATAATAGCTACTCTATTTACAAATTTTTGTATCATCTAATTGTCTTGTCATTGTACATTATTTTACTTCTACCTTATTTAATCAAAAAGTTACTGATGGCATTTACACAATAAAATATTTCTCTAAATTTTATCTCTTTATTTATATATCTTTCCTGCTGCCTCCCTTTTATAAATGTAAATAATGCTTGTTTCTTCTAGTTTTAACTATTCATTGAAACTTTATACACATGCTTTGTACATACAAAGTTCCTCTATTGTTTATAATTGATGCTGACTGGCACCGCCCTCTAGGGTGTTACTTCAGTCATGAAAACCTGTTAGAAGCACTGTTATTTGCCATTTTCTGACAAAATAAAACCTTCGAAACCTTAGGAAGCAAGGGTGGTAATTTCTGTGGGTTTCAATCGGTTCTCTTTTGCTTCCATAAGTTAATGGCAAAAATAAAAAAATACTTGCCTGAGCATATGCACTCTGCGTTATTTTCTTCAAATCATCCTGAGCACCCGTCGTTATTCTACCGAAGAATATTTCTTCCGAAACCCTACCACCAAGAGTCATACACATCCTATCGAAAAGCTGTTCTTTCGTATACAGATACTGTTCTTTTGGGAGATACTGTGCATAACCAAGACCTTTCCCTCTTGGAATAATGGATACCTGAAAAAACCAAAGAATTGTTAACTAAGTTCAATAGTACATGCGTGAGGAGAATTAAAATCTTAATGCCTTATTTGCAAACGGAATACTGGTAAGAGTACATTAAAATATACATTATACAAAATTTATAAACTAAAAAATGGATCTAATATATAAGGTCGATTGATTCAATGATAAAATATTATTGAAAACATTGTTTAAGAGAGCGTTTCAACACAAAAAAAAAAACCCCAATAAAGTTGCGCTGAACTGGATTTATGTTGGTTTGAAAATAGCAGTTCTAAGTACATACATAGTTTTGATGCAAAACAATTTCAATTTATCCTCTAGAATATTTGGAGCTCAAGGGATCAAATTAAAATATAGCTCCATGCCAGTTATTGACCTTAAAAAGAATTGAACCTCTTGCCACTTATTTTTAGAGGTACAAGGAAGAAGTTGGGTTGCCAAAGAAGGTCATAGATGGGACTTCTACAAAGAGGGGGCTATAAGAGCGCCCAATAAGAGAGTGAAGGGATGGTAAATGCTCAAGTGTGAGATGCTTGAAGGGTTATGGTTTAATAGAGAAAAGAGGCAATTAAGGGTTGTGAAGTACTAGGAAGCACAACAAGAAGATAAATAAGTATAGAACTTTTGCTGGTGGTTAAGATCTTACTTTCAATAATGGATCAGCATGTTGCAAGAACCAGCCAGCAACTGCATGGCCAGCCTCATGGTATGCTACTGTCTTCTTTTCTTCTGGCTGAAGAACATTGGTCTTCTTCTCCATACCAGCTACAACTCGCTCTATTGCTGCTTCGAAATGCTTCATGTTGATATCTGGGTTTAAGTCTCTGGCTGCTATTAAAGCCGCTTCATTGCAGACATTGGCAATATCAGCTCCTGAAAACATCATAGCATCATTTAGAAACAAGTTACAAATCGACGGTGAAACTACCAAACCACGTATCTCGTTTGCGGTGTTTAAAAATCTACGCTCGCATTTTATTTTTTTGAAGTAGACCGAATCAATATCATTCCTTGAAATGTTCACAGAATTTTCTCCGCACGAAGAGGAAAAATAACAGAAATTTTCAAGACTGGACGTTAAGTAGTTTTTCATTTAAAAAATGAAGTATGACAGGAAGTCTGTGACGTCGCAAACCGAGATACGTGGTTTGGTAGTTTCACCATCGAAATGGAAGAGAGGGCGAATCAAAAGAAGGTAAAAGTTGTTGTCAGTTTAAGGCAAGAGATTTCTTTTTCTCATTTTCTTTCTCGCTCTGTGGACAGTTGGAAAAATTATATTCCGGCAAGTCAATAGCTCCACGATAGTATCAATAGAAATTGGAACATGTCCTCTCGAGCATCTTTCTATACCTGTTCCAAATCTCTTCTCAGGACAACAACTGAGTGATGATGAGTGTTCTGAGTTTTTTTCGGAAACATTCCTCACTCTACCACTTCTAGGGCGCGTTTATGATGTGTACTAAAAATATCTTAAAAAGCGAATACATATGACTCCAATAGATCTTTATTATTTATTTGTTTTTTTTTTACTTTTTTTTCTTTTCTCTTAATTATCTGAACAAGGAGACACAAAACCACGAGAACATATCTTTAAAGGTGGTAAAATAGTGCAGGGTCCAGACTATTTTGCGGGGAAAGCAAGGCCCTGTCACATACAGCTCAGGTCATATTTTTAGTGTTTTTCTCTTGTTCTCAGTTCTTGTTTCCAAACCATTTATATTTCCAAGAATTCAATATGAAATTTTGTCAAGAAAATTAGATTTGTGGGAGACTTGAAAATGAATCAACAATGACAAGATGAGATAAAGGCAATCGCGTTACCTGTGAAACCAGGAGTCAGAGCAGCCATTTTCCTTGACAGCTCATCTTGATTCAGTTTCGTTTTCAAAGGTTTCAAATGCACTTTAAAAATGGACGCACGGCCTTTAATATCGGGGGCAGGAACAAAGATTTGCCTATCAAAACGCCCAGGTCGCATCAACGCTTTGTCCAAAACATCTACACGGTTGGTGGCGGCTAATACAACAACGTTAGTTGTTGTGTTGAAACCTGAAAAAGAAGGAAGATATTTTTGCTCAACAAGTGAAAGAATAGGAAAGACCGATGAGGGATGAATCCAGTGTGAAACATCAAAACCTAACCTCAAGACCCCCTTTTTTTTCTTAAAGGATAAACATAGGTGTCCAAATTTTGGATTCATCCTAAAGAGGGTGCAGCGTGCAAAACGTTCTTGGTCTTCCCATTTTTAAAATTAGCCTTCTGAAATTAAAAACCCTTTTTCCCCAAAATATTTTCAGAGTTATGACTTGTTCCTTCTTCTACCCCTTTTTCCTCCCTCATTATCTACAAATTGCCACAAATTGACAAAGAACTCAATTTCCATGTTAGCGTCAGCCAGCTATCTTGTTTTTAAGACCCTATTTTGAGCCTTTTGTTCTTAAAGAGAAAAAGAGTTGACAAATCTTAAGAGTTGAGAGCTTTCTAGAAAAAAAGTTTTCTTTTTCAGACCAATTTTTGCTTACAACTAATTACAATTCGCTGATCGTTAGGTCAAGAAATTTTTGCAGCCACACATCTTATTTGCAATTTAAGTTATGATTCAACATCTGTAAGAAACTTATGGTGTGTTGGAATTTTTTAGCCAATGTGCATTAAAAATCAGGATAAAGCTAAATATCCCGATACAGAAAGAAAAAGCTCACACACACAAGTACAATTGGACGTATTTCTGCCAAACAGAACTATGTGCATTCAGACATGAACCCTGAGACCCCTAAAAATCTATGCATAACAGAGCTCACACCATTATGCACATAGTTCTGTTTGGCAGAAATACGTCCAATTTTCCTTCAAAGAGATAAGCTGTTTGGTGCAACACTAGTAAACGACCATAGCTTTATGCTGATTTTTAACACACATTGGCTAAAAAATTCCAACATACTGTCTTACGACCCGTGTCTCCACCGCAATCAATTTGTGTAAGAAACTTATATTGAGAAAAATATTGACACTAAAACACTAAAGGTCCTGAAGGTTCACCTTAGGCCAAAAGAAAAAAAAGCTGTAGTAAGAGAGTTAAAGGATTACCATCCATCTCAACAAGAAGTTGGTTGAGAGTGTTTTCCTGCTCTGAGTGACCAGCAAAATTACGACCTCCTCGTTTCCTACCAACTGCATCGATTTCATCAATGAATAGAATACAAGGAGCATGCTTCCTGGCCATTGTAAACATATCTCTGACCTGAAAACGATAAAATTCACGTTAGTTTTCCCATAAATGCACTAAGAACTTTCATTGGTTGAGCTCAGAACATACATCCATGGCTAAATGCAAAGAATGCGAACGTCAATTGAAGCGTTTACGCTAAGAGGGTGCAAACTCTGAAAAACACAATTTTTCAGGAGACAAGAAAAACCACACAGGAGGTAGAAAAGGATAACTTTACCGTCAAAACTCCACTTTTAAAAACAACTTTGAACCTTTCCAAAATAAAAGCTTCAATTGCAAGCAGTGGCAAGAAGTGACATCGATGATCAATAATTTGAAGCAGAATCCATTATTAAGGTGTTTGTTGCCAACACCCTGTTCATCGATTCTTTTCCATAGGCTTAAATGGACGTATTTCTACCAAACAGACCTATGTGGAGGTGAGAAATATGGGGTGTGCTCTAGAAATCTGTATAAGAAACAATGTAAAAGTGGGCATGGTTCCTTTTGAAGAATTGGAAAAGCGGGATATTGCATTCTATCAAACAGACCTATGTGCCAACTGAATGCGGGATTCATGAGCCGCGGGCATGGCAAAAGAGCGTTGTGAACAGGGCTCATGAGTTAAAGCGCCCAGACGAAGATCGCGCTCCTCGCTCCCCAGCTCTATCATTGCCGCTGACGTCACTGGCGCTTTATTATTCTCATTCACTCCTACGCAAAGAGAACTAACGAGCATACCCCATATTTCTCACTTACACATAGGTCTGTTTGGTAGAAATACATCCAAATGGCAAATGCATTGTAGATATCATTGGACCGTTTTCTTTTTAAAGAAATGAAACAAGAAGAGCGATATACATTGTTGCAACCTGAGATACAATTTTCTTGACTTTAGCCATAAATATATGAAACCGAACAGGACGAGAATGAAAAACATAAACAATAAACGTCAGAAATTCAGAGACAAAATGGTTTCAGGACATTCTGTCAACGATTTTTTGGCTGCGTACCTGTTTTGTCCAATAATTAACAGCCGCTCGTAAAATAAGCAGCAGTGACTTGGTCCAAGCGTCTTATTTTAGTCCGAATGTAAAATTATATTGACAACATCGGAATGAGAAAATTAAGAGAGAAGGAGGTGTTGTTATGGCAACTCATTTTTTAAATGTAATGTTACTTTCTCCTATTGATTCATCTTTTCAAATTTTCATTGATGAATATTTGGTTTCATTTCTATCCTTGAAATTTTTTATATAAAATATACCTTATATAAACCACTTCTTTTTAATGAAAGTATTACTTCATTTTCAAAACATTTACTTTTTTAAAACATAGCAAATATTTGTAAAACCTTTCCCAAGTGATGGCATCGATATTAATCTCAATTATCCGTAGTTGTGTTGAAAGAAACTAAACAAAATGAGTAAAAAAGGGGGAAAAAAACAAGATGCACGCAATCTTTGGTTTAAACTCACTTGTACATCGATCTTTTAGGGTCAAATACGTCCAATTTTGAGCGTTTGGTTGCACGAACATGTATTGCATTATGCATTAGGTTCATTTGCACACTGAAAAGGTGTGACTTATCCCATTTGTTGAGTGCCATTGGGAGTAGTTTGAGCAACTTTAAAATTTTAACATAGCAAGCTTCAGAATTCTCTTTGAGTTTTATTTGTGACTTTTCTTCAATTGCCTGTTTTTTTCATTTCAATTTGTCGGTTTAAAATGATAGTTTAAGTTTTCACCATGCTCTTAAATATTTATTCTGTATAAAACTACATTTTGGCAGGAGCATTCTACATTTCACCATACTTACATTCCTGATTTCTAGATTTTACATTCTAGATTTCTTCAATAACTAAACCAGGGGCTTGAAATGCAGTCCCATGTTTAAAAGCTACTTAATATTTCTGCTGGATTTAAAACTCATATTTTTACAAAAATATTTTACAGTTCTGGAAATCAAGGCTATCGAAAGAATTGGACCCATTGAAAAGTTAAACTGCATTGCTCCTTAAAACCCCTATATGCCCATTGGGTCCTTAACGACCCATCGCAGTTTTTGACTTTTAGTGTTAGTGTAAATTAGGGAATTTTATGTGTTCAACACAGGATAATTGGATTGCATTTTACAAAAAGGAACCACTAGCATTGCAATGTTGCTAAGATTGTGCGACTTCTTTTGTCTTGGAGGAAAAACCCGATTATCCATTAATAGTTTCTATTTTATTTGCTAAAAACTGTGAATTTAAGCCAAAAATTACCATCTAAATTTCATAGTTTTTCACGATTTCCACAATTTTATTGCAAAGGATGAAGTTGCACAATCTTAGCATCATTGCAATGCTAGTGGCTCCTTTTTGCAAAATGCAATCCAATTCATGTCAAGGATATAGGCAAGCCTATTTTATTTTTGTTGTGCCTCAACATATGTTTACCCTGTCTACATAACATCAATAACAACAAGTAAATAAAAAATCAATTTAAAAAATAGTTTTGGGCATAAGTACGTACTTTCACATACTTCTCATAAAGCTCATTAAAATTAAACGATTAATTTTAGGTAGGACAAACAGAATTTTACTTACTCTAGAAGGTCCTACTCCGACGAACATTTCAAGAAACTCTGATCCTGAGACGGTGATAAACGGCACGTTTGCTTCACCCGCTGTTGCTTTAGCAAGTAATGTTTTACCAGTACCAGGTGGCCCTGTTACACAAAGGTGAATGTCAGAAAACAGAACAATTGGTACACGCAGATGTCAATTTAATAAACATTAGAAAACAGAAACTACTGAATAGTGAGGATATGGAAATGAACATTTTTCTGAATTTTATGGTCTTCTGCAGGCTGATTGTTGAAATTGATAGAGAAAGCAATAGACAAAGAAGACAAAAAGGATATGGAGGGATCCTATTGGTGGAAGCGGGTGGTTGCAATAGACAAAGGACGTAGGTAATAGACTAACTAACGGTAACCCACGAGAGACCCGATAGTTAGTCCATCATTTACCCCCTTATTTAATTATAATCACCCATTTCAACCAATAGGCTCGCTCCATACTTTTTATGTTTTCTTTGTTTATAAGTGTCAATAATCGGCCCGCTGGCTCCTTGATTTTGTCACCAAAAACATGCAGAGTGTCTACTGGTCCTCTGCCATTAAAATTCCTTGCGTTTTCAGTACCTAATTCTTGCTTTTTCCTAACTTCCCCGAAAATTCTATTTTTTGACATTTCTCAAAAATCCTTGCTTCTTTCTTACCTTTTCCTTCCTGTTTTCTTACCTCACATGCATTTTTAACTGTAATGGATTGGGAAAATGGAATGATGGGACGACAAAGGAATAAACCAAAAAACACGAGAGAATAAACCAGGGTTTTCATCGATGAATTTTGTTAGGAAATTGCATATTCCCAGGCCAACTTTTTAGAGTTCGTCACAAAAATCTCGAATATCCGTGGCTTTCCATGGAAAATCCGTACCTTTTCCGTACCTCCGTACCAACCTTCCAAAATCCGTGCTCTTTCAGTGTTACATTACTTGTTCCATACAGTAGACACCCTGACATGTTTTGATACTTAATTCATCAGGATTTATTGGCATTTATTTGCAGATTTTCATAATACCTTGGAAAATACTCCGATAAGTGTGACAAAAACAAGTTTCTGTTTTATATGACATGGACTATGCTCTAGGAAAGCTTCTTCTGCAGCAGGACTTGCAAGTGACCGAACAACCTTCATCTTGGCTGCAATTTTGTAGTTTTGACCTATCGTTTTAAAAGATTCTCAAGCAACTCTTGATGATACGTACCCTACCTAGAAATGCATGGAACTCATTCGAACATCTTTCTAAAGCTTTTGTAATTGAAGACATTTTTTCTTTTATCATTTTTTGAGGGCATTTGCTTTTTTAGCATGTCTTATCATGAAGAAGTGTTCCAATATGAACATTATGAAGCTGTGTTCACTTTATTTTAACTATCAAATCGCAGCTCTGACCTACTAATATTAATAAACACAAATGACATATTTTTTACAAATTCTGATGAGTTTAAAATTGAAATGAGGAAGTGAGTACAATATTACAAATTAAAATATGCAAACCTGTTAACATGGCTCCTTTTGGAATTTTGGCTCCAAGATCGATATACTGTTGAGGATTTTTCAAAAAATTTACAAATTCCATAATTTCTACTTTTGCTTCTTCACAACCAGCGACATCTCTAAACATAACAGAAAAACAACAAAATTAACTTTTTTCCTTCATACCAAATTTTAGAAAATAGTGAGTATTACAGACATTTGAGAAAAAAACCAATTTATTTTGAGCCTGAATTCAATTCTATTCTTTCCTTTTGAAACTGAAGCCTAAGAGATATTATTTTCAAGTCAGCCTTCACATTATGTAAGAAAATTATGATAATAAGTGCTTCAAAAAAAACCAACGAGCACATTCCAAAGGGAGGCAAAAATAAATTTTAGGTTAAGAGTTCATGATATAAAATGGAAGGAGTAAAAAACTGCTCATAACTGCAACCTGTCGAAGCCAAGTCTGTCCAAATCAAGGCTGATTTTTTAAAACCTCCAAAATACGAAACATACCAGAGATAAACATACGAAGTTAAAATGATTAGATATTCAATGACATTTGTTGCCACAAACCAGTATAAAAAGCACAACTTAGTCTCACTTGAATCTGACTCCTATGTCGCTAGAATTGATCAGTTTTGCTGTTGACTCCATCACTCCAAAAATTCCACCTCCTTTACCACCACGACCTCCGCCCATCATTTGCATTGACTTCTTCATTGAGTAGAAAAGAAATGCTGAAAAAAGCGAAAACATTAGGAGTCAATGAACCAATTTAGGAAGATTAGGAGACGGAAAAATTACATATTTTATGAGTGGTTATGTATGATTCTGAAAAGTTTTAATGGAAAGAGTTAAACCCTCCGGAGATTATTTTTAAAAAAATTTAAAAATTGGCGATTTCAAGGAGGAGAAAACATAATAGCAAATGGTTCTTTCAGAAAATATGCTTTAAATGTTTCACAAAAAACTTACAAAGAGAACTGACCACAAAAGCTCAATTTTCAGCTCAACTTATTGTGAGACATGAGGAGATATGGAATGAAATTGTAGAACTTTCATTCATTTTCTGCAAAATCATAAACTTATTACTTAATGGTTTCATTTATGATTATGTATGCACTGAAAGATAATAAGGTGGTAGAAAAGTTCTTCCACACTATTTTGTAAGGAAAGAAATGCTAAAAAATTTTAAACATTTCAGTTAAATTTCAATATTACTCTAATTGAAATTTTCAGATTTTTTTAGGCCTCGCCTCCTCCGCAGGGTGGCTCCAGCACTATTCTACCACCTTTTTACTTACAATACGGACCAAATTTTTATAGTGTTCTTTTCTTGCGATAATAAATGGACTGGGGTAGTCAATCTAGGTATCTAGAGCACAAAATTTCTCTAGATTTTTTTAGACTTGAGGCAAATACATAACATAAAAACATGTAAGATCGATATTAATAAAAAAACCCAACTTGTAAAATAACTGAAATAAAAGCTGTATACATTTTAAGGTACCGGTCTCTCTTTTTAAGGTGAAGTCCGGAGAAGAAGACAGGTGCCCCAAAAAGCGTTGGCTCTTCTTTTGTTACTATTGTGATTTGAGTATGTTAATTCGAGTTCACACGTTTTTACATTGCATTTTTGCTATAATTGCATGCTCATACTTTTTTGCCTCGGTACTTTCTGTTTCTGATTTCTTATCTCATACTTGGTCCACGGAGTAAATTATTCATTGCTTTTGCTCATAATTGTTTAATCAGACACAGAGTTCAATCAATCATGGATAGTTCAGAGGTCTAACACAGGACAAAATAACTCTTACTCACCTATTATGAGAAGTGTAGGTAAAAAGGAGGTTACTTGTCCCAGTTCAAATATGTTTTTATAGACAACAGGTACAAAATCTGGCGGCTCAATGTTCATTTCCATTTGAACATTTTCCAAGTTACGTTCAAACGAGTCAACACTGCCAATGTTGAACCACGGTACCTGTAATTTCAAGGAGAAAGAAATACAATTGAGTACAGCAATCAATACTTAAAACATATGAAAAGTGAAAAGTATTGAAAAAAAGAAAGTAAAACAAACCGAATGGTTTTCCTTAAATGATGCAAGCTTTGGAATGGCTTTGTATGGGAGAAACATTTTTTTTAACATTTACCACTTGGGGGTCATCAAATTAATGTAAAAATTTATTACATAACATCAAAGATGTGAATCATAATGTTAAAATATCATAAATCCATCCAACTTGTAATTTTTATTGTGAAATCTTGATGAAAAATACTATGAGAGAGATGCTTCAATTCAGACTCTACTGGTTTTAAATTATTACGATATGAGTATTAGAATCGATCGCAGAATTCTGAGTGTAAGGCCAATACACTGAACCAAGGTGTCAGGCAAACATTTTTTCCCCTCTCCCTGACTTTCAAGGTTTTTCCTGACCCTTAGGTTTTTGTTCTTCTTGACTTTTACAGATTTTTCTCCATCTCTTTTTTTTAAAAAAAAAATTAATAAAAAAATAAAAAGATATGCAAAAATAAACATAGCTCATGAAAAAATACCAGTATAAATCAGATGGGGCTGAAAGTTTCAAGGGAAATATAGACCAGGGGAGGAGGCTGCAGAGCTCAGTATCAAAGTGCCGTGAAAATATGCAAAAAATCATAATCTTGCACAACACTTCGTCTCTCTCCTCGGAACACGTTTCCTCTCCTGACCCCTGACCAAATTCATCTCCCTTCTCTGACTTTCCCAGTTGCTATGCACCCTACTAATGTATGGAATAGAAGATATCAATATTGAAACTCTTGATATAAATATTCTGGGTACAATATTGACTTCATTTAGAGATTCTTCACAAAATGAATTATGAAATTATGTTTGAATGAAAGTTTATTGCTTGAAAGCAACATGTATAATGGAGGATATTCCTTACCGTGCCATCTCCAGCAGAAGTTGATTTGATGCGTACCCATTTTTTATTTACCACTTCTAATCGTTCCACATTTCCTTTGGTTAGGTAACTGCCAAAAAAAAAGTAAGAAATGAAAAGTAAGTCATGGCTCAGGAGCAAATTAAAACAAAAATAAAGACAAAAAAATGACGACAATTTGGCAAGTGATTCACAATACAAACTTCGTAACTCTATTCATAGGTAGGTTTAAAACTTTGGTCCGTAAGGAATACGAACTCATTAAATAGAAAATAGAAATAAAGGGCAAGGGAGTCCTAGACATTTTACACTTTTATCAACTCATATGGATGTATTTCTACCAAACAGACCTATGTGGAGGTGAGAAATATGGGGTGTGCTCGTTAAAGCTGCATAAGAAGCAATGTAAAAGTGGGCATGATTCCTTTTGTAGAATTGGAAAAGTGGGATTTTACATTCTATCAAACAGACCTATGTGCCAACTGAATGTGGAACTCATGAGCCATGGGCATGGCAAGAGAGCGTTGTGGACAGGGCTTGTGAGTTAAAGATGCGGATCCGCAGCTCGGAGTCTCCATCGTCGCCGCTGACATCACTGGCGCTTTATTATTCTCATTCACTCTTACGGCCAGAAAACTAACGAGCACACCTCATATTTCTCACCTCCACCTAGGTCTGTTTGGTAGAAATACGTCCATATCATCGTAAGTGTGAAGATTACATGCTTGTCTGACTTTTAATGGACTTAAAGGTTTCTCAGTAATGACATGCAGATAATTGATGAGAGCTTTAATTTTAGTAAAAATTGTATTTCAAAAAGAGCCCTGCATGGAATACCAAAAAATTTGGCTCCAGCTAAATTTTTGTATTATTTGAAAGTTCAATCTTTTCATTTAAAACTTAATTGAAGTTCAAACAGCAGCTTACTCACTTATTTATAAATTCTTTCCATGTGATTTCTTTATAACTCATTTCATACATGGTATACAATCCTAGGATGATGATGGTTGCAATAGCACCTGTTACTTTTGGGTCAAAATCCTTCGAATTTATTTCAAAATTGAAGGATTTACCTCCACCTTTGCCACTACTGCTGAAACATACAGAAAAATTGTGTTACTTTCTTCTGAAATATTGCCAACTAAGTATTATAATGCAAGAATAGAATTTATTTATTTCAGAAAATACTGAAAATTCACAGAGGGTTTATATTCAATGTGAATTGTAAAATATAACATATCTACTGCAAAAAATCAATGGAGTAAATGAAATTTTAAGAAAAAACCGAGTCACACTTCAGCATTAATGAGTGAGGAGTAGTTCAGCCAAATTAGCCACACATTGTTTCCGATCAAAATTTTAAAGAGGAGAAAGTTTAATTTGATTATTAAAATAGATATTGAACTTCAGTTAAGGAGGACATTTTTGAAATGCTGGTTCAGATGCCTGTTTCAAGAGTTAAACGACGCGGACAAATACCTAAGCTTCAAAGTTTTTCGAACTTCATTTGGATTGCATTTTGCATTGGAGCTACTGCTGACAGCTGCAAAGGGGGCTTATAGACTCATATCGATGGTGAAACTGCAGAAATGCGTAAATCGGTTTGCAGCGTTGCAGACTTCTTGTCATAATTTACTTTTCATATGGAAAACCACTTAACATCATTTATTGAGCACTTCGGATATTTTTCTTCTCTATAAGAAGAATATTCTGTGAAAATTTCAAGCCACGATGTTGGTTCGGTTTCCTTTCAAAAAATAAAATAAGAGCGGAAATTTTCAAACACCGCAACCGATATACGCATTTTTGCAGTTTCACCATCAATATCTTGTTTCTTGAATGAACCAGAAATAGAAGTCCCTGTATTTCAAATTGCAGTCAATTTCAGCAAATAATAGCAAAATTTACAGACCTGGAGCCTCCAGACCCTCTCATGGACCACTGACTTGAGGATCTTGAACTGCTCTGTTGACTTGACGATTCGCTGGACTCTGCGGCTGATTTGGAGGAGGCAGATTCATCTTTCTTGTGTGCTTCCTCGAGTTTCTTACCTGACTTTCCTTTCGGCTGGAAAAATTTATCAAACCCTTTCGGGGGCTTCTCACAGAGTGTCTGCCACTGGCTCAGAACTTTCTCTAGAGTAGAGCTGTGCGTGCGGCTCAGCAAAGATAAATTCCTTTGGAGCTGAAACCAAAAAGAGATTCAATCATGATTACAAAGTCATGGACCATTTGACCATGAGAAATTTAAAGGATTTTAAAGTAAGTTTGAGCTATTACAGGTTTGCAAATGTTATCCCAATTCATACTTAGAATATGGGAACTACTAAATTGAAGTGATGATAATGATAATAAAAGATCTCCAGTTACCTATTTATCAGCGGCAAAACTGTAGAAATGCATATTATGTTTGCGGTGATACATAGATTACCTTGAGAACAAAAAAACTTGATTCCTTGCTTTTGTATGTCATTATGAAAGAACTCAAAATTGCAATCCTAGATACTTCCAGTTTATAAGGGGGTTATTTACTATGCTAAGGGTGCCATTTGATGATCTCAGAAACCGTGCGCCCTAGCAAGACTGCTCAGAAGAAAATCTAGAGAAGCTTTGAATACAAACAAGCCAATCCTTTCCTTACATGGATTTGATCTCTATCATTGACCGAAATTCATACAAGCTGTAGCGCTTTGAGAGAGATTGTTTACTATTGATAAGACGCATTTCCATCAAGGGTGCATAAATAATTAATGACTGACAGAAAAGGTGGGACCATTTAGATTCTTTTTACCTGCTATACAAAAATTTAAGTTTCAAATCCATAGCATATTTGATTGATGATGCAACGAGAGGAAATAAAGAGACAAAATAAGCGATTACATAAAGAGTCCATGGCGACATTGACACCTAAAACTTCATCATAAAGTACAATGATAAACTACGCTTCTCGATGGAAAATTGTACAGAGGTGATGGAGAGCGCATCTGACTGGACTGCTAAATGTTTTTTCACACTGGCTAAATGATATAATCCTAGAAATTGTAGCAAAAAAAGTTAAATTAACCTCAAACCTTGACTCACCGTGTAAGTGTCTATTCTGCCTCGTCTTACGCCTTTCCATATCAATTTTTCTAGCTTTTGAGCGGTGCACAATAATCGTTGAGCCATGACACTTCGATCGCACACTCGGAGAAAACGAAAACGAAAGATATTAACGATTTAAAAAACTAAAAACTGACGATCACTGAAAGAACGGTACATCCTTTGCAGATTACAGCAGATTGTGTTGAGTTGAGTAGATGGCCTTGTGTGCGTGCGTAGTGGACACGGTGTATATGAAATGTGTGAGTGTGTTAGTGCAAATTTCATTTGTTCCTTGTTTAACGCGAACATTGACGTATAATACAATCTAGACCGCGCATTACGAAATTCAAGCGAGACGATAGGCAACCCAGCAACACACAGCAAGTGTACCGGCGAGACAATGGTGGAATTCGTGGAAATGCCAGTCTTGCCAGTGCCGTTGCCTGATACGGGTACACTTAGCTCGTATATCCGGCGGTATCAACTAAGCTGAAGGCGCGTCTTTACCCCCCTAGCTGTCTTACCTTCCCCGCCCAAAGTCGGGCCCAATGCGCGGTCTAGATTGTATTATACGTCAATGAACGCGAACCATACCGGTTCCTCTTATCACCGGAATTGATAACACAAACAAGAAATGTTGAATTCGGATCGGACTGATAAAAATCGAAGCTCTTGGAAGGAAAAGACTTTATTCACCACGTTCTTGTTTGTATGTTTTCAATCCAAAGCAAGGAGTAAAATGCAATTTTTCGCTTGAAGTGATCTCGAGTATTTCTAATCGGTCATTTGCGTACCCTCGGTGGGCGGAAATACACGTACTCTCTTATACAAAGACTTCAATCATGGTAAGTGTGTAAACACGTCCCACCTCCTAAAATTAAATATCTTAACTGACTGTAGGTAATTCACCTTTTTTATCTCATAAATTTGCCTGATCTTCAGCTCAGCAGTTCACGATTCTATCACACTAAGTTCGAGTGCGGAATTCATCTCTTGTTTTATCAGATTTGAGACGGACTATTGGCAGTGCCAAGTGGCTCCTCGGGCAAGAAATTGCTTCTATTCGTAGATTATAGACACTTTACGCTCCTTGACTTATAGCACAGCACTGAAAGTACCCCCAGGCATTTACCTAAATGTACTAATGCTTCGCGATGAATCACTGTTGGACTTGAACTGTGCATATCAAGAGAAGAGATCAGGAATGTACCGCAAGCTAATCATGAACAGTAAAACTATCAAACATATTATCTCACCAATTTCCAGAGGTCAAAATTTTCCTCACATTTATTGTCAAATATTGGAACCAAGTTATGTCTAACAATGATATCCAGACAAATTTGATTGAACAGATTATGAAAAGATTTAATGTAAGCATACGCACTTACGTAAAGGTTAGAATCTCCCTAGCGTTTCAGTTTTGTTGCGGTTCCCGAGCAGGAAATGTTCCTCAGCTACGGTAAGTTAGAAAACAGAACACTTGAAAAGATAGCTCAGGATTACTCTCTCATTTCTCTTTGAGAAACGGTCAGAAAATTATTCTCACCAGCGAACTGTCAATGAATCAGTTCCTTCAGGCCATTTCCTTGAACTTATAAACATTTTCTTCATGAACATTTTCTTCTCCACAGATTCGCTTCATTTTGATCCAAAACAGAGCAGGGAAAACAAGGCTGGCCAAATGGTACATGAACTTTGATGATGATGAAAAACAAAAACTGATCGAGGAAGTCCATGCTGTGGTAACCGTTCGAGATGCCAAACACACCAACTTTGTTGAAGTGAGTACAACTGAATAAGATGTGACTCAGAATGAGATCCATCTCATTGTGAAAAATTTCTTTTTGAAAGGAAAGAAAAGAGTGATGAAATATCTCTACTCTGGCTTGAATATGTTAATTGTAATAATATTTTTTATTCAGGCGTCACTAAGTAAATGTTTAAGTGCAGGATCTACCTTCATTCAAGTTGCTGAGGCCTCTCGAATACCCAGTTCCATTTTCAAGGTGTTAGATCTATTATGTAGCATTTTTTTAAACCTAAAATGTAAAGGTCACATGCGAGATAAAGAGTAACCGGTACTGGTTTGCCTGTTTGGTTCCTCAAACGAGTACCAGTCATTTAAAGACTTTTACAATTTAACTTCACTCTACTGCCAAGAATGTAGTATTTTTAACACCCAGATAATAAAATTGAGTTTTTGAAGAGCTTTGGTGAAGTGAATTAGGTAAATCCCACCTATTTATAAACGTTTATTGGGTAGGTTTTGGTCAAAAAATCTTAAAAAAAAATGACCTATACATAACTTAACATATTTTTTTATTGAATGAACTGCAGTTGCAGAAATTTCTTTAATGTGTGGAAGAGAAACTTGATTTTGAATAGCTAGCCCTCCTCCATGCCCCTCAAAAGAGGGTGCAAACTGTCCGATTTATTTTTCTGCCACTGGAGGATTGTAAATTTGCATTTTGATCTGAAAATTTTAAGCCGTAAAAATTGTGGTTTAGAGTATAATGTATCTTTCCCTCACGACTAGGTAGGTAATTAAAATGTGAGCAATAAGCCTTGAAAAGGATTGATTTTCTAATATTTTTATAAATTGTCCTCTATTTTCTTGTTCTCAAATCAAACAAAGTCCTAATTTTTCTCTTTCTTTTTTGTAGTTCCGAAATTTTAAGATTGTCTACAGGCGGTATGCTGGTCTCTACTTTTGCATTTGTGTAGATGTCAACGACAATAACTTATGCTATCTGGAGGCCATACACAACTTTGTGGAGGTCCTGAACGAGTATTTCCACAACGTCTGTGAATTGGATCTAGTTTTCAACTTTTATCGAGTAAGTGCAATTTTTTTTTTTTTAAATTTTTTTAGTTGTTCCAAAGCAATCCTTTAAACATAGAAGTTGTAGTGAGCTTAGGTAGACAGGCAAAGCAGTCTCCATGGGCCTAGCCGCAGGCAGTACGGATCACCCATTTCTTACTGATTACCAATACCAGTGTAGCAAAATTTAGAAATGGCTTTGGATAAACTTTCAAGTCATCTGCCAATTAAACAACCATCCATCATACTATAGATTATGAGTGGAGAAGTAAGGAGAATAATCATTAAGGGAATGATCGCCTTTGCGGATAAGGGAGGGAAATCTTGCAGCTCTTCAAATGGTTTCCCTCATCAAGGAAAACCGGGAAATGTCAGAGAATTTTCAAAAGTTAGAGAAAATTATGAGTGTCAGAAAAAATTTCTAAGTCCCTTTATTTACTTTTTACAATAGGTTTGGCATTTCGAACGAAAATTTGCCTGAAAACTACTTCAAGTTATGACTGTTCAACCATCTAGCATATTTTCAATTGTCTGTGAATTTTAATAAATGAGTCAGTGAATTTCATTTTCTAAAATCTGTGGCAACCCTGATCCAAGTGTCTCAGCTGTTGGGAGAATTTGTTTTATGCTCATAATCTTTGCTATTCTATGCGTGGTTTCATTTTAGTTTTCTCTTGTTCTCAGGTTTACACAGTAGTCGACGAAATGTTTTTAGCGGGAGAGATCAGAGAAACAAGCCAAACCAAAGTTCTGAAACAACTTCTAATGTTGAACTCCTTGGAGTAATTGTTGAAAAGTATTTACGCAAATCAAAGCCAATCGACCAAGAGAAACAACCCGAATTATATTCAATACTGTTCTGCATGAAATTTTTTAGGCATGTGATTATTTTACCATTATTTACTGATTGCCAAGTTATCCTCATTCTCCAAAGATGTATTGTTTACTTTAATGTGCTTGAGGCATCTCCCAGTGTTTAGCTGTGTTATTTTACAGCAGATATGTTTTTCTTATCTATATTGCATTCAAAAATTTCGGAGTTTTGCCATGACTTGCTGTGAAATTGTATCGATCAGACATTCTTGTGTCCTCAGTTAACATCATTTAAGCAGACTTTTTCGGAAGGAAACCAAGTTCATTGGTTGTTGTCAACTTTCATTGAAGAATTTATTTTTTACAAGAAAATGGTCCTGCTGATTCTTTTGAAAATTTTAGAGTATTTCCTTTATGCCATAGAGCCAGTTACCGGAAAATTTTTCACCTGAACTGGTTCAACTATTTGCTTGTTAAAAAAATAGTCTAATGAAACTTGGCAACAGATAATTTTATGTGATTCCCTTCCAAAAAACAATGCCAATTTATGATGAGGCATCAATGAATTGCCCTTTAAAATACTCCGTATTATATCTGGACTTAACTCCTTGCCGTGTCCACCATTTTAAGAATCTCTTCATTTCAAGTATCAAGAAATTTTATTGTTAGCCAACATCAAATTAAAATGTATACTTTTTATGGAAATATTGATGTTGAGTATTGTATATTTGTGTAAATATTGTTACTATTTAATGTAATCTACTGTGTAGAATTGTATATGTGTTTGAGAAAAAACCTAGTTTCTCATCAAGCACTGGAATTAGATATTCCTTAAGCAGATATTAGAAATACACACCGTACACAAAAATTTGATATATTGATATTTTCTCAACATTTTTATCATTTCTCCCAGAAACATCAAGATTCAATCTAAAATTTTATTATGAAAGTGGTTTTCTGAAGCTGAAATTTCTTCCTAAAAATTTCAGAGCGAGGCTGTCTGTTAGCTTTGCTGATTTTTAAATGTTTATTTTGTAAAAGTTTCATTTAAGAACTGCCATATCAATGGTGAAACTGCAGAAATGCGTTTCTCGGTTCGTGGCGTTGCAGCTCCTGCCATACCTAACTTTCTACAAAGAAAACTATTAAACGCCATTTTCTCAAAACTTCAGTGATTTTTCTAATCTATCTAAAGAATATTGTGTAAAAATTTCAAGCAGTGATGTTGGTTCTGTTTTTTTTTTTTAAAAAAAAGATAAAAATGAACATGGCAACCGAGATACATATTTTTACAGTTTCACAGTCATATGAATTTTTTGCTTGGAAATTGCTGTATCAAGCAAGTGTAAGGTGAGTTGTCTTGAGATTAGGAACCAGTAAAAGTAGCATTCGATATTTCTATCTTATCAGTTGGATAAATAGTCTGAGCAAACCGCGAATTTATGGTATCTGACCTCAGAAAAAATTATTTGAACTGCTTGCTACTCTAAAAAATTATGATTTCTACTCCGGTTTTTACAATCTGTGCACTTAAAATATTGGCTGATTGATCAACAAACTTACGCATTTAACTCTTTACTGATCAAAAATTCAGCTTCTTTTTAGATGTTAACACTTTACACTTTTTTTCTTTACACATTCGCCTCAGAAATGTACGTGCAAATTTGGTTTTTTCAATGATCTTTAATGCGTCATCTACGATACAAGAATAAACTCAAGCCCATTCCCTATAAAAGCTAACCCAAATTGAAATAGGCTAGCTTTCAAAACAATTGTGTAATGTCTAAAAAAAAAAAAAAATGAACTGGAATAGAGAAAATTGTTAATTCAATGAAAATATATTTGTGTTTTCTTAGTAAGTTCTTGTTAACTCATGTTTCCATCATCAGTTCAAAGTATAAACTGTAATAATTTAACAATATCAATCAATAAAATATAAAAAAAATAACTTATAAAAACTACTATTATTGAACGTTTGGTTTTTTTCATGCTTTGCACATTCCCTTCATGAGGTTTACAACCATTTTAAGTATTAGTAAATGATTAAGTACAGAAGCTTTCACTTGAGAGAAAGGCATGCCTTGATTGGATAGGTACTTAAAAGAAATGCAGAATTTCGTAAAAACTAACAGTGTCACTTAGGAGGTTGCATCGATTGTTTATTAGGAACTTTTTTCACTTTAATGAAATCTTGGTGAGCTACAGGTACAGCACTCAAGGCGTGCAAGTTTGCGACAATGTGCGACGATCCATCAAAGGAACTAGGTTGGAATTCCTTGACCGATTGTTGTGTCATCAACTTGCATGCCTTGCGCTCTATATACCTTAAAACTCAAAATACGAAGGGTTAGGGTCACATTCATAGTCGTCTCTCAAACATTACAGCATCCTTAACCGATGCAATCCCTACGACTTGTAAAGGCCTTAATGTTTATGGAACGACTATGAATATGACCCTTTCTTAAGTTGCAAAATCTTGTTGATCCAGCCTGTGCAATTTAAGTAATGGACATCCTGCATAGCGCAAAAATAATTTCAATGGCTAAGGAACAGTACCACTTATCTGAAAACTGACAATTTTACAGGACGAAGAAAAACTTCACCACTTGACTATGAATATGACCCTTTCTTAAGTTGCAAAATCTTGTTGATCCAGCCTGTGCAATTTAAGTAATGGACATCCTGCATAGCGCAAAAATAATTTCAATGGCTAAGGAACAGTACCACCTCTCTGAAAACTGACAATTTTACAGGACGAAGAAAAACTTCACCACTTGACTATGAATATGACCCTTTCTTGAGTTGCAAAATCTTGTTGGTCCAGCCTGTGCAATTTAAGCAATGGACATCCTGCATAGCGCAAAAATAATTTCAATGGCTAAGGAAGAGTGCCGCCTATCTGAAAACTGACGATTTTACAGGACGAAGAAAAACTTCACCACTTTTGTAATTTTGAGGTTGGATTTGCAATTTTTATTTTTTTATTTAGAGTGTCAGACTCCAGGTGTTGTGTTTTGTATACATTACAGCGCCCTCATGCGAAATTGGAAAAAACTAAAAACATCAGCCGGGATATTTTATACTTTGGAACGTCGCTAAGTCACCAACTCATCCTTGCCGGAATGATCAATTAGGTATGGAGTATTGTTCCTCAGCCCTCTGTATTCATCAAGTTCTAAAAGCTCATCACTTTTGAGAATACTCTCAAAGCAAAACATATCTATCAAAAAATTGCAACTTATAAAGCCCTAGCCATTATATTTTAATAATCGTTGGATTGACTGAAGTGACGTTACGAAATTATACTGTGACTGAAATCATATGAGGCGTTTGAACTTGCTTCTTCCTCATAGGATACTTCCAGCAGAATAGAAAATTCATGCTGCGAACAAGTTGATGTTGGAGTACAATAATAGACAAAGCATTCTATAATCAAAGGCACTTGGGCAGTTAAGTTTGAGCTTTTAATCTCTGTGTTCTGTTCTGGCACCTGAAACTCAAATTGTTCCTTCAGTTGAAATTCTTCAGACCCGGCTTTAATGGTTTTCCATGTATCTGAAACAATCAAACGGGGAGGAGAATAAGAGTGAGTAGAAAAACCTTGGGGAAATTTCTATTGGTTCACTTTCAAACCTGATTTGACAGGACTGCCAACCAACGAAGAAAAACATTCCCAAGAAGACAAGAACTGAAGCCTGCGGTTTAATAAATGGTGGTCAATGTTTGCATCTATCTATTCCTCAACCCATTTCCCGAGAAGAATTTTGGATGTTGTCATTGCTGCCAACATAAAAACTGAATTTTGTAGGAACACCGTCGCTCAGGGGAAATTTTACTTTGTTGTAACAGAGGTTGTAAGTGAGTTGAAAATTTGGACCTTATCTTCTCGCAGAAATTTTACGCTTGTCCATAAGCCTCCATAATCACATCAAAAAATTCTAATTTCATATAGGTTAAAAGCCAGACTGATCGATTAATTCCAACATTGCATGACAGCATTCTAGTTTCTGATTAGTCGAGAGGTCACATGTCTGTCAAAAGACTCCGAAAGCACAATGATCATCAAATATAAGGGTAGGAGTACTCTCACATGTACACCCTAGAATGAAAGGAACATTTTAAAATAGTCATTCTGCTGTGTCTGGAATAGATGCAATTGGCCAGAGGTAAACAATAAATCCAGCCTTCTTGTTTCCCACGCTGCGCAACCATCCTCGCCTGGGGAAAATTTTGTGACACCACAATCGAGATACGGGGCTCTTCCAGTTTCTTCACCTTTAAAACTATAGAGAGCGAAATTTACTAAAATTTACTGAAATATAACAAAGAAAACTTACCAGGGGGAGATAGAAGCCATTTAGATGGAGCTTTTTTTGTAATTGAACAGCCGTTAGGTAAAATCACGGATAAGTTCATTTTGAGAGAGCCACCTTTGGGACTTAGCGAGATTTTGTCTTGCTTCACAATGTTTTTACATTTAGCGCTGGGCTTGCAGGCCTCCAGTTTGATATTAACCTGGAACCAACATTGGAACTCGATTGTAAAAAACATAAGATGATCGGAAACATTAAGAGAAGAGAATTAAAAGCAAAATATTGTCTTTTTTCTTAAAAAAGCACAAGTTTTTCCCTATGTACTACATTCTTTGAAGCTTTTTAAGTTACAAGTGGATAGAAATTTGCAACAAAAACAAAAATTGAGGGAAGCTGTACATTGCTTCATTTTATATTTTCATGACAGAAAATTCAAAAGGGAAAATTCATTGAGATGCGAAATGTGGAACACAGAATTCATGAGCACTCAAGATTGCTTATCATTTGTGAGAACACCTAAAATTTTGAAAATTAAAATGTGGTGTGTTTAAAGCCTTAAGGAACGTGTATACTAATTAATTCCAAACTGGTCCGGATAAAAACATTGTTTGCCATACCTCTCAGTATGAGACAAAACAACAAATTAAAAAAATAAGTAAACTAAGGCTAAAATATTAAAACACTAAAAAATTAACGTACTTCGAGTTGTCACAGGATCATTTTCAGCAGCAAAAAACTATTAATTGAAATTAATAAAAGATTGAGTGGCAACCATATTGCAGTTTTTATCATGGAAGCACTCACTTCTTGCTGCACAGAGTGTTCAGTTTTTTTCATTCTTTTTTTTCCCTATTTCTTCTACTAAAAGATCATAGACTTCTTCATTAAATATTTTCATATCACTTATTGTTATTTGCCATTCAGCTCTCCGCAAAACGCATGAAAGAAGTTCCAGTAAAAAAAAAAACAGCAACTGCCAACAACTGATATTTAAAAGAATGTCCAAAAAAAAAAATTGTCTAATCATAAATTAAAGCAAAACTTGGCTTATTCCATTTGTACATTAAAATTTGATTGAAAGAAATACAGCCTTGCAAAAAAAAACTTACAATCTCAGTTTTTCCAGACTCAGGATCATACTTTAGAATTCGATGATTGTTTGTATCTGCGATGAGCATTTTCTGCCCGAAACAGCACAATCCAGTAGGCTCTTTCAGCTGTAACATATTGAAGAATGGTCATGGACAAATTTAGTTAAGGCATCTCATTGTTGAGATGACATACTTGCATTAAAGTTGAATCAGAATAAACTTATATTTACTTCTTTTGATGCCTTGGTTAAGCTAGAAATGTTCACTGCCAGGTCAGTTATAATGACTACTTTTGTCTTTGATGTTTCTTACTGTTGATTGCTCCGGGCAAAATATATTACGGTTAATGGCACGGCGCTGTCTGTAAGTCCTCCATTCTGATTGTGGAGAACTATTTATGACAGTTTACAAGATTGTTTGTTTAGTTATGTTCGGTTTTCTGACACATATTTTTGGACAAACCTGATTGCCGGCTACCAAGAAGAAAATTTCCAAAAAAGAGAAATGTAAGTTTAAAAATGCAAGATATTGAATACATAAATCAAGCATTTCAAAGTGCATTCCAGAGATTGCTATTGTGCTCGATGTAATTTTTGTGCAATTTTCCCCCAAAAGTATCTACTTAGTTGGCTGCATCTCTTAAGAGCAAAAGATCCATATTTGGAGTTAACTTTTAATGTACATTACTACAAACTCAGGATTTTGACAACAATATAAAATCAAGGATAAAAGTAATAACTCACAGTTTGATCAACTTTTAAAGTCCGAGCACTATTTTCTTTGACATTAATTTCCTTAATTTTGTGGTTGTATGTATCTGCTACATATAACTTTTGATTATTTTGATTCCACGTCACTCCTAGAGGATGTTGTAACTGTGCCGTTGTGCCAACTCCATCAGTATCACCGAACGCAAATAAATTCTGAAATAACAAAAATGTATTATAACATTGACTGAATGAAATGCTCAAGTAACTTATTATTTTTTGCGCCACACTTCAAGAAAGTGTTAATTTTTTTTCTTTTCCATCACGGAAACCAGTTTGAAGAGTAAAAATCATAGAATCCCAAGCAATGCTTTGACTTGAAAACTTCACAAACAATGACAACTGTGATGTGTCTTCGTAAGCACTGTGATTTACCTCACCCACCTCCTAATGCAAAGATGCATATCCTGATTTATTCTACCTGGGATTTTTTTATACCAACAAAAACGTTACTAGTTGACGAAGACAAGGAAAAAAACCGAGGCATGATTCATGGATCATTATGTCTCAATTAAAAAATAGAAACTTGGAATTTGGACAGATCTTGAAGACTATTCAATTAATCATGCTTATATGACCCGCAAAACTGACTTAATGTTAGTGATTCATTGACATATTACCTCACACATCTCTGTAGATCATGCGTCGTTTTAATGAACATTTTGATCTTTTACATCATTGAAAAATAAGACAATGGATGGTAAATGACACATACGTGCGGATCTCTGGCGCCTCCAACCACTGCCTTCACTTTGCCACTTCCAAGTTCGATAGCTCGAATGGATGAACTTTCACTGTCTGCAATAAACATGGCATTTATTTCTTCCGAAATACATATGCCAGATGGCTGAGCAAAAGCACTTGACATTGGGTAGAGGTTGTTGCGATTTTCTTCTTTCCCGTTTCCAGCAACTGCAGCACAGACTCCTTGACTGTATGACCTGCAAAATGAAAAATAAAAAAACTTAACTTGTGATAAAAAGTAACATTCTAAAGAGTAAATAGCTCTGAATGTAAAAATCTTTACTTTACACAGCGAAAAAATCAATTATAAAAAATTTGGATAATGGCTCACTAGATGGCGCAAGTTTACTTGCTGCCAGTGTCTGCTTGCCCAAGTCTCAGGCTGGTTTCACGACCTTTCGAGCTCGGTAGCAGAAAATTCAGGAGGTTACACTGCACTGAGGATTGGCCCAACAAGGCCGAAACGCATCTGCAGTTGCCTTCCTGAATGGACGTAACTAGTGTTGCACCAAACAGCATATCTCTTTGAGGGCAAACTGTGCTCATATGAGCTTTTTACCTCTGTATTGAAATTTTCAATTTTATTCTGAATTCTTAACCCACATTGGCAAAAAAAACTCCAACATACTGTATACATAGAAAGTTAGGCTCCTTTTAATCCCATTTATGAAACTCATTTGATGAACCTCCTCATTTCCGTGCACAACTGACTACAACCATCTGATCGTGAAGTCAAGAAGTTTTTGCACCCCTGGTAGATCGGGACAGTTTAACCTCTATATTTCATTTGCTATTATCAACAGCAAAAATAGCTAAATTAACAGGTATCAAAATAGGACATAAATCATTCACGAGACAAACAAATGGACGTATTTCTGTTAAACGGAACTAAGCGCCAAATTAAGTTCCTTTTGAGGATTTTAGAATCCCAGATAGCACGTTCTGTCAAACGGAACTAAGCGCCATGGAAAAGCATTGCAAGAATAGGACGGAACGAGCATCGCGTACTGCAACACCCGCCAATCCAAGCCCCCCTCTCCCTTCAATTCCTTCATTTCCTTTCTCCCGTCCTCCTCCTATGGCGCTTAGTTCCGTTTGATAGAAATACGTCCAAATATTTGTTCCTCACATCTGTACATGAAGGGTGCTGTAGGAGCAAACACTGGTAAAATGAGGCTAAATCAATAAATCAAAAATTACCTGCCCCACAATGACGTATCTGCTAGAAAGTACGCCCAAATTTGATGTAAACCTGCCATCGCGATGAAAACAATTGTTTTTTCTGAATTTATACAAACGTCCCACGGGGAAGAGAGGATTTGGTTGGTGCCCTTTTTACCGCCTATTCTGTTAAATCCCTGAGCACCAGTGCCTGAGAGAGTCTCAACTTTGTTGCATTTCAGATCAATCTAAAAAAGGTAGAAAACATAAAGAGGGTAAAATCATAAACATTGAATATATGTTGCATACTGCAGAGGGCAGGACCGGCACAACAGCCTATCAGTCATGGCAATATAGCTATACATCTTTCTAGGACTAAAAAGATGATGACTTCGATAATTTTCTTTGCTCATCCCACTTTGGGAATCAGTTGAAAATTATGAAGGTAAGAAGCAATAGAAATCCATGAACTGATTTGGGGTCCTAATTAGAATATTCAAACATTGCAGTAGAGGCATCTAATAACAAAATTTCCCAAATTTCTCGGTGGCGAACTCATAGTAACTGTTACTACATTGTATTCCATTACTTGCTTATTTTTCCAGGCAATTTGAACTTGTGCTATACAGAAACTAACCTTTCTGAGAGCATGATTTTCGGTGTCAGCAACAATTATAGTATTATCATCCAAAAAAGCTACACCCTGTGGAGAGTGAAATCTTGCATCTAAGAAGGATCCGTCCTTAAAGCCACTGACAATGCCACCGATTGTGAGCTAGAAGAGAATTTTGATAAAAAATAGTTATTAAATACTAAAAAAAAACTAGGAAACAGGTGAAAGGTTTAGAAAAAATATAGTTGAAAGATAGTCCTCAAAAGTAGGGATGATTGAAAAGTTACAAAAAGAAAATATACCTTACATGAATGAAAACTACCATGCTTAGCTAGATTTGCCTTTGCTAACACTGGTGAGATTAGTTCAGTCTGCAATTTAACTACTCTGTCAAGGTAGGATCTGCAATGTAAGCCTTCAGGCATTGCCAGATTTCCCTTAATTAAATAAGTATTTTCAGGGAAATTTGTGTACATTCTTTCCAATTTTCCAGAAGATTTCATTTGCAATTTAATCTAAACCATCTGAAAATTTCAAGGCAAGATCCTTCTAAATTTTCTTAAAAATAAATATCCCAACGCAAGAAATCTGGCAATTTATGAATGTTTATACAGCGTTTTTCCTTAGCAAGACAGTACTGATGAAATAAGATAGGGCGTTTTTGCTCCTTCAAATAAAAAACTGAGATCATTGAAATCTGAGCTCAATACTTGTTCCATTTTAAGTTAAAATGAAATGTAGAAAAAATTAGACCTGCATTTCCAGGATTTATAATTTTAAATTTTTAAAGGATGTAAGTAATATTAACCTTTAGATTGCTGAAAGCTGCCTAATACTGAGAAATCAGTACAATCTAATATAGGTATACATTAGAAAAAATCCAACCTCGCTGCTATTTTAGATTTGTTCTTGGGGTGATAAATTATTGCACGCAGTTGTTACTTAAAATGACGGCTAAAGTGCAAATAAAGTATCTCCATTGCGGTGTTTCAAAATGTATGTTCCTCTTTTACTTATACAAAAGAGAAATAAGCAAACTTTGGAGCTTGGAATTTATACAGAGCATTCTCTTGACTGAGGAGAAAAATCACGGAAGTTTTCAATAAATTATGTTGACTAGTTTTCTGCAGGAAAAATAAAGTCTGCGACATTGCAAGTGGAGATACGTGGTTTTACTTCTTATCTATTGATACTAAGTGACAGTAAAATGTGTCTAAAGTAAAAATATGACAAGTGACTTGAATTTTAAATATAAAAAACGGGAAAAAACCATGAAGTTGATCACTTACGATTTTTTCCTCTGCTGAACCAAATTTCTGGATGAGGATGATTCGATGATTACCAGAGTCGGAAAAAGTGACACTGTTTTCGTGAGTGGCAATTTTTCCAGGGTAAGACAACTTGGAGGCATTGAATGATTTGGTGATTTGAATTTGAGTAAGTCTATGATTTGATAGAATACCCTCTTTAGTATAGAACTCAACAGCTTTCTCAATCAAGGCAAACAGAAGAGCACGGTGCCCCTCTCCCTGCAGCACAAGTAGTGGACGAAGATCTGGAGCTAAATAACACAAAATAAACGCACAAATAAATGTTTTGTCAGTATCACTGGGGAGGAAAACTATTTGTAAGGGAGTAACGCTGAAAATGCTTAATTTGTTGCACTCAGTTTGCAAAAATATTCTCGATTGAATAGAATTTTTCTGACATTTAAAAAACTATTTGACAGCACTTGCTTGCATGGAAAAAAGGAGGGAAAAAACCAGAGACACTAGGACACATCAGCATTGAAATAGAATTACAAAGGAATTACCGTGTACAAAATGTGCTTTTTTATTATCTTGCCCATGGGACATATTGAAGGTCCCAAACAGAGCCAAGGTAATACGGAAATTCGTTTGCTGCGTTTGATGGGGTGCCATTGCCACCCAAAGTTTGCATGGTGATTATCCACCATGGCCGTCCCTCTTATTCTACTTCTACTTCCTCTTTTTTTATCATCAAAATAAAATAAATTAACAAGGCACAAACCGATGACGATGAGAGTTGGCCAGCAGTTAACACATAGATGATGCCACATTTGTTCCCCGTTGTCATTCACCACTGGATGGGATATTTCATACCTCTGGACAGCATCGACAATGTTCTGAGTATTACGCTCATTTGCAAACTTTGCACTGTGAACACCAATCTGTTGAGTGCACCAACAAATTTATAAATCACAAGTGCAATATCAGATCAGCAAGTCAAATTTTTTCGTTCAAATTTACTTAAATTAACCTGGAACTTGTTAGAACTGCCCGAAGAAAATTTCTGTTTGAAGGGAAAGGATGACTAAATAAAAATGGATATGACATTACTTTAAAGAAAATGAAACAGAAAATGTACAGTAGATATCTTTAGCATAAATATTTTGTATTTTTCAGATGTTAGTGTATTTTCCGAAGGAAATACACTATTTTTTTTATATCGTTTATGCTCCCATTTCATTGTGCATTGCTCTCACTGCTCTATTGCTCCTACTTTTTTTTCTTTTCTTTTCATTTTATACGTTATACTTTTGGTGAACATAATTTTCCCATCGTTCGGGCAGTTTCTATACATAAAGTATGAGAATAAAAATGTTATGAATCATTACTTTTAGTACATTACTTAAGAACAGGCCTTCCTACCATTGGGATAAAGGTACAGTCAGCTCATTTCCAATTTGTGAAGTATCAATAAAATTTAGTTTAAAATAACGCTCACGAAAGGCCACTGGAATATGGGTTGATCAATGTGCTACCAAAAATTAAAGCTAAAATAAATTCCAAATAATGAAGGTAAATGGCAAATTAAATTGCCATTGTTAATATGAGTAAGAGACAGATCGTTTGAGTGAATCAGAATTATATCCAAGAGAAGTTTTTAAGTGAGAGACCTGCCAGTGATTGGATAGTTAATATTTTTACTGAGATTGCAATTTGATTGCAATAGTGATATTTTAGCTTAGCAAAGATTTTGAAAACGTTGCTGTTACACAATTTTTTTTTTTTTTTCGTTTTTCCCCTCTCATGTTTCATACGTACAATATAAGTGAGGAGCTGGCTTCATTTTGCATTTCATGAAGTTTTAGCAGCCAAAAATCTACCCCTTCTTAAATGAAAAAATATCAGACCAGTAGAAATTGCCATATGAAGCATTGATTGCTGCATTTGCATATTATGCAGCAAAGCTTTCACCTTTTTTCTCTCTCCTTTATTTCTTTTACCTCTTTAGCCCTCATTTTTCCGTACTTAGGGCAGACGGGCAGATGATGAACTCTTGAAACAAATCTTCATTTTCCAGATGAAAAAACATAACTGCATCAAAGTTGCAAAATTTACTATCACAGATCGCTTTTCTCCAAGGAATCAGTTGTGCATGTCCGATTGAAAATATCACTGAGTTTCCTTTGGATAACACACAAAAAGATGAAAAATGTTGGGCAACAAATTATTCATCTATATTTTCCTAGAAAATTAGATTGTTGAGACTTCAAAGTTATGTTCCTTCATTTAAAAAACAGCAAAATATTTATTTCTTACTTAAGCACCTAATTTTTTTTTTTTTTTTTTTTTTTTTTTTTTTTACAACCCAAATGACACTTAAAATTCATAGGTAATTAAGTAATCATGTATTAAGGTAGTTGCAATGTGCAAAACTAAAATACTTACAACAACAAGCCCTCTCTCAACTGGAAATGCATTCTCAAGAGCTTTGAGGTCAGGTAAAATATGCATACAATTTATGCAACAATACGTAAAAAAATCCAAAATAATTATTTTCCCTGTTAAGTCCTTGTGAAGAGATAAAGGCTGTGTTGTGTTCATCCATTCTAAGCCTGAAAGAGAAAAAAAAGAATTAAAAAAGTGACACCCCAATCAACCATTCGGATCCAATTTAGGTGCAAGAAACAAAAGGAACTTTCGATTTCAATGCCATTGTGAGACTTATCGACCATTTAAAGAAGAACATTCTCCTGAAATCATTGGATTGAAAATCACTGACCGTTTAGAATACGGTAATTCCGTTTCCAAACAGTCCCAAACAGTTCACTTCCACAATGCAGTTTTAAATCATCTGCCTGCAACGTCCATTATTTCCCAGCTACCGAACAGCTCTAATGAAGCCTATTACAGCTGAACCAATCACGGATGAATCAGTGTCCATACTCTTACTATAAATAAATACACTCAAGTAAAATGCAGTGAATGGTGCAGAGACTCGTAGGTAAGTACTTCATTTTATGTTAGGTTAGCTAAGCCACATTGTAGCTTCCTGAAAAATATTTCTGATTTACTTTTAGAATGTGCAATCAGGTATGTGGTCATTTTGTAACGTCAAACAAGCACGTTGGTTTCTTATTTATCAAAAAGTAAAGTATCTGCAGAAATTTTAACAAATTGCAATGACTAAGAGTGGTTCTGCAGTTGAGACATCAAACTATGATTAAAATAACCATCACTTTTCATGTTAGAGTGTACCGAATTCTCTGAGTGGCATTCTTAACAGATGAAAAGAGAAACAGTTGAGGCATAATACGCTAAGGACGCCAATAGAGGAACATATTCGCCGACTACATACCATTTCGAAAATCTGAAACTTTATCCAGATTTTTATCACGGTGTATTTTTTCTAGGAAGGACCAGATCAGTTTATTTCTGTCGTCTGTGTTCCCATCGAAGTTGCTGAATTCTCCGACGAGAGACATTGATGCATCAAATACTGCATCCATTGTGTTCTCCATCGTAAAGATGGAACGGCAACAAAATATCCAAGTAATCTTAGAGTAAAAACCTGGAAACAAATTTAACGAAGACGGTTAAAGAGGAGTAAAACTGTTTGACTTTCTTTTTCTCACTTTCATACTTCATGCACTTGCACTTCCTCAAGTCCTAAGTCGCCACTTTCACTTTCTCTTTTCGGATACATTTCTGCATAAACAAATCAACCTAACCTCTGGATTTGGATGTAAACAAATAATTTTTACAACCTATTTTTCCAATTATTCCTCTATTCGAACAAAAGGAATCTTAACTGCAAATTCTGAACTAGACGCTTTGATTGGTCCAGAGCGGTTCATTCCAATTATTCCGAGTTGAACCAAAACAAGCGGGAATTTCAAATAATTCCGGATATCCTGTCTACCAAATCGTTTCCGTTTCCGGTAAACAGTGTTATCAGTTTTACGAGCATTTAGTAAATAAAACTGACAACACTGTTTACCGGAAACGGAAACAATTTGGTAGACAGGATATCCGGAATTATTTGAAATTCCCGCTTGTTTTGGTTCAACTCGGAATAATTGGAATGAACCGCTCTGGGCCAATCAAAACGTCTGGTTCAGAATTTGCGGTTAAGATTCCTTCTGTTCGAAAAGAGGAATAATTGGGAAAATGTAGTCATTTGAACCTAGACCGCGCATTGGGCCCGACTTTAGGCGGGGAAGGTAAGACAGCTAGGGGGGTAAAGACGCGCCTTCAGCCTAGTTGATACCGCCGGATATACGAGCTAAGTGTACCCGTATCAGGCAACGGCACTGGCAAGACTGACATTTCCAGGAATTCCACCATTGTCTCGCCGGTACACTTACTGTGTGTTGCTGGGTTGCCTATCGTCTCGTTTGAATTTCGTAATGCGCGGTCTAGATTGTATTATACGTCAATGTTTGAACCAATGGCTATATCTATCATTGTTTACGTTCAAAACCTCATTCAAATTCAAGTCTGTTGTCGATCGGTGTTTTTATAAGTTTTAATCATGAATTTCTACGGTGGCACAATTCACAATGGTTTCAATGACTCAAGAAATTCTTTTGGAGGTTTCAGAGGCGTAGACGACTATAATTTTCAGCCCGATATCGACAGAGGTTTTATCACTCGCGCTCAGTAAGTAACCTAACCTATATTTGCACTGTCATGATTCCAAAATTATCGGCCGCTTCCTTATTTCTTTATCAATTCTCATGTTTTGCTCGGCAGAGACTATTTTTGGCCTCCTGATCACATCGCAATCCTAAGTTTTAGCCTAGCAAGGCACATGTTGTGTAACGCCCTGATAATGCAAGTATCAGCGATTTACTGTTTACTTATTGCCAGAGCTTGCTTGGTAACGCCGTTGCATCAGGTCTTCAGCTACCTGATTCTTAGACTATCTCTGGCTTTTTCGGCAAGATCAGGCAATACTTAGGCCTCCCTGTGCGTTGTTGTCTATTGATGTGCAATGTCTTGTTGCACCCAAGTACGTAAATTTCAATGGCGAGGCTGCCGATAAATACTGAACAAGGGTCTAACTTCTCCTTCACTCTTTTGATGCACTGGGTTTATCTCAGCCACAACTAGTTTTATGAAGTGTCACAGCGAAGATGCATCATGACTAAAAGGTAGATGGCCTGGACTGGGCCATAGTTCACACCGTGAATCAACATTTTAAAATAGACTTAAGTAACTGAAATATGGTCCTTATAGCATTGGCTGTGTTGTAGCCTCTCTAATCATGGTTCGCTTTTTTCATGTTCAGCACTAGTATGCTCCCAAAATGATAAGTTATAATTCTTATGGTATGTCTGTGGCGGGTACAGAGTCATTCAATGCAGGTGAGACTATAGCTGGTATTTAGTAAGCAGCAACAACCATATACGTCCACTCACCAATATTCTCTAGCAGTGGTAATCCAAAGGGGATCTTTAAGAAACTTGGAGTATTAGCTGCTGCTCTGACTGAACTTTCTTTTTCTGCAGGGGCATTTCCAAAGTTTACTTCGGAAGCAACCTACACCACCTCATCAAAATCAACCAGCAAAACTTTGAAGAACAGAATCATTCTATCACCACCATAATGCCTCTTCAATCTCTGACATTAAGGCTAATGGATTGACTGAGCATTTCCTAAAGTATCTCAGCTACTGCTGACTAACTTCGGCTTCTTGCTCAGATTTTCCAATTGATTTTTACCAACTTTTGTTGTTAGTTTCCCTTTAATACTAAATTTTATTTTTCATTTTTCAGCACCCCTTTGACCACCGTTACATCTGTGTTAGCCCTATCATATGAGGGAGGTGTTGTAATGGCTGCTGACCTTGTAGGTTCCTACGGCTCATTAATGCGATTCAAAAACTGTCCTAGAATAATGAGGGTGAATGCCAATGTTGTCATTGGAGCCAGTGGAGATTATGCCGATTTTCAGTACCTTCAGCAAATCATCAAGCAAAAAATGTAAGTAAAATTCCAAGGACAATACACATTCATACACTGCCCTATTCAATCATAATAAACAAATATAATTCAAGAAAGGAAACATGTAATATGTAACATTAAATAATTAACATGTATGTATTCCACAGACAGCTGACTGTTTGAGAAAGCATCCTTGCAAGTTTGAAAATTATTGAGCCTGTATCATACGATCAAAGTTGTGCTCTCAAAGTGGCGCCATGGGGGTCACGTGAGCCCACAAGATGTCACTTTGAGGGCTCTACTTAGATTGCATGATACGGGCTTTGAAGAAAGAGCCAGATGGGCCTTTATGTTGCAATGACAAGTTAAAAGCAAATTTAAGTATTTTAGACTGTCAGTTGCCATTTCCAGGAGCAGTGGCATGTCCATTGCACTCCTTACTCATCAAATTGTGCCTTTTTTTCCTGGTTCTCAGAATTGAAGAAGAGTGTTTAGACGATGGCATCTCAATAAAACCAAGAGCCTTGTTCTGTTGGCTGACCCGTGTTCTCTACCAAAGGCGTTCCAAGTTTGATCCACTTTGGAACACATTCGTCATTGCTGGTCTGCAGGATGGCCAACCGTAAGTTTTTACTCACTATCTCTCTTAGACATCGATTCCCCGTACCTGTCAGAGCAAGTCTGCGAACTTTACTGAGTCAAGTGAAAAACCTATTAGATAACTTGAAGAAAGTCTTGTGCAGACAAAATGAATAACCTTGCAACACCGATAGGGGATCAATACCGTCGTTTTAAGGAAAAACGCCGTATGAACATGTAAGAGTTGCCAAATTTCCTCTGGTAAAACGTTTATATTGAAAGGAAGTTATGCATATTTTTCCTTGATGTTGTTACATATTTTATATCAAAGTGCGAACAATATCGTCTGAAAAATTGGAAGGAAAATATTCTCAACTTGCCCAGTAAATTAGTATTTTATTAAAGGAACTTTGGCAACATCCAAAGGTTCATGTGTTATTGTTTCTTAGAGCGGCAGAAAAGTTCACAGGACATTTTTATAAACTTCAGTTTCTTCTTCTATGGTCATATTTCTATTAGAGATATTCCATGCTCATTTAATGCTGCCAATGAAGTTTGTTTGGAAACAGAAGAAGTTTCCTCACTCACTGATTTCTTCACGATGGAGGCAAGCCAAGGCTGTGCCTTTGAGCACTGTCAGCACCTTTGAATCCTACAGGTTTACATAGGAATTGGATTGGATGTCCAAGGTCTTGATCAATTAGCAAGGGCTTCAACCCTATACAAGTGATGTGCCACTGTGGTAGTAAATGTTAAATTCTTTCCATTGCCGCAATCACATGCGGAATGTGGGAGCTGAATGTGGCTTGAATGTGGAAGTCATCGGCCCGATGCCTGAATTCTGCGCGTGACGCTCAAAATTCAGCAACGATTCTCAGCAACCATCGGACCAATTTTGAATTTGTTTGAACTATTCCAGTAGATTTGATACACATCTGGACGAAAATAACTCGAATTTGCTAAATTTCAGCTGTTGGGTGATGACTGTTGACTTCCACATTCAGCGTGTGATTGCGGCACAACATTATGGGATCAGCTTACTGCTGTAATAATTAAATCCTAATAATTAAATTTCCATTGATTTCATCCCCTTTTTTTCTAGGTATATTTCCTGTGTAGATAAGCTAGGAACAGGTTATGAAGACAAACAAGTCGCCACTGGATTCGGTTCTCACTTGGCCACTCCTCTGTTCAGAGAAGCAGTAGAAAATAAACCTTTGCCCTCCAAAGAAGAGGCAATAGCTGTTGTAAAGAAGAGTCTGGAAATTCTCTTTTACAGAGATGCTCGTTCTTTCGATAAGGTGAGTTTTTGAGCGACTGAATCGACTTACTTTAAAATAACAGGATATTATTGCTGCACTCCATACTTCTAGAATGACCTCTATATTCATGGACTGTTTATTGAGGGTGAGAGAAGGGTTGAAACATCAGTAAATGGAATCTTATTCTTCGTTTCAACTGAATATTGTCCATACGCTAAGTATTTAAAAATCACAACCCTCTAAAACGTTTATCCGAGAGAATGGTGCAAAATCTCTTGTCATTCGAGTCAAATGTTACTTAAAAGGTTTCAACACCATCTTTTTATTACGATCACATTACTCAAGAGTGTACAGCAAAATGCAACCAAGGTACTATTGCCTGAATTTCGATTGCTTAACCTAACCTTTATCTGCAGTCAAGGACTAAAGACAAAATTGCCACAGTCAGAAAATACCGCGTCATGTCAAGAAATTTTCAAAAGTCAGGGATAATGATGAAAGTGTCAGGAAGATTTTTTAAGTCAAGTTCATTAACATCCTAAATGGGTTTAACATTTCGAACAACAGATTTTTCGCAAAAAATATTTAGAATTAAGTATGTCATTTTAATCATCTGGCCAAAATTACCAGAGGAATCAGAAAATTGACTAAATTTTGTGGCAACCCTGTCCAGTGTATTTGATCTGCAGTGTATTTTGCAAATTCTAAAAAACTTGTATCTTAAGCCAAGTGTCAGATATCATGATCAATTTCTTGACATGTTTAGATCTCTGTCTAAGTACGTTAAGAATTTGAATAACTTGATTTTTCCAAAATTAGCAGATGTCATGAAAGGAAAAATTAAAAAAAGTAAATGAAAAAAAATACCAAGTTTAGACTATGACAGACAAGTAGAAATCCTGGTATTTCATCCATTAACTTTCTGTTTTTTCTTTGATATTTCAGTACCTTTTGGCAACCGTGGATTCAAATGGTGCTGTGATAGAAGAACCACAACTTATCAAACCAGATTGGAGTCTGGCTGCTCTCACTGAGTGCCCTTGAAACATCTCACGAAGAAAATGAAAAACTGTTCTCCTTCTTGTAAATTTTTTGCGATTTGTCTTTTTTTTTTCTTTTTGTATCCTGAAGCTCGAAAGTTATGTTTATCTTTTATACAATATTTTGATCCAATTAAAAGTAATGTATTAATACAAACAGTTTTTATCTCTTTCATTTCAAGAAAAATGAATTGTATAGTTTGAAAGCACGCAGTCTCTCTTTTTCTGAGGCTCTGTTATGGACCCTTCTCATTCTAGTACGACAATTTTAATGAGCTACTAGACAGGGTCCGAACCAGGAAAAAAGTCACAAGTTTTCCTTTCAAAATCTTGAGTAGGAAACGATTCACATGACAAGAAGTCAAGAAATCAACTTCAGGACGGGATTTTAAACAAATATCAAGTAGAAGTGAGACTGTGCAAATGATGGCTCTGGTATTTTTGCCATTTAATTTATGGTAATTGTAAACACATATATCGACGGTGAAAGTCGGCAATCACATAACTGGTTTGCGGTGTCTGAAAATCTCCGTCTGTACGTCATTTTTTTAAAAGAGAACAAATTGACATTATTTCTTGAAGTTTTTGCAGAATTTTCTTCAAATTGAGAAGAAAAATCATGACAGTTTTAAAGAATTGCTGTTGAGTAGTTTTCCATTTAAAAAATAAAGTATGACAAGAAGTCTGCGACGTCGCAAACCGAGTTATGTGATTGCCGATTTACACCGTTGATATCTCTTTTACAAGTTTGTTTCCAAATCTCCTGCTGAGTGATTCTTATTCCTTGAGAAATTTTGAAGAAAAAACTTGTTGTGTTGTGCTTTTATTTACATCTTGGCTCAAGCCCATTCTAATCGCTTCTCTTTCACAAAGGAAGTGATTCTGGGCTCTAGGTACGTCTTTTTTTAGAGTTAGAGACTGAAAGTACCATATTTTGCAATGAATTTGCTCCTCTTAGACTTGGCACAGAGGTCTGCATTACAAACTTATCACTGGGTATATGATTGAAGTCAGAATATATTAAACCAGAGGAAATTGATAAACAATTCAAATACCAACAGAAAATGAATCAATTTTAATGAACAACTCAGAACACCTAGAATGATGTATAGAGAACAATATAAACAATAATCTACAAGAGGTGCTTTCCAAACCAAATCTTGCAAATGATCATGCAATAAGGTTTCAGGAAAATACATACATGTAAATTTTTGCTGCTTGTACAGCCAATCACAAGCTTGAGACATTCTTAACAAGCAAGTTTTACATAAATTAGTAGGCATACAAAAACATTAACAAAATATAGAAAAGAATTTAATAAACATAGTAAAGAGGTCGAAAGAATCATCTTTCGTAGAGTCCAATGCGCCACTAGACAAGTTCTGAGCCAGAGAAAAGGCACCTAATTTTTTGTCAAAATCTTACGTAGGAAACAATTTACACACTCTAAAGTTTGAAAATCAACTCCTGAACAAGTATGTTCGACACAGATTAAATGAAAATCTGATTATACGAATGACGTCATTTATATTTTTGCTCATTAACTAATGTTAATTGTAAACACTTGTACTGATGGCCAAAGTTCGAAACCACATACCTTCATTTTTGACCTTGCAGACTTTTGACCACACAATATTGTTCCTTTGGAAAACAAAACTAGGTAGTGAACGCAATTTCTTGAAAATTTCCTTGATTTATCTTCTCTGTTAGAGGAATATTCTGCAAAAATTTTGAACTTAAGTTGGCTTGCTTCACTTAAAAAAAATTAAAGTAGGAGGCGCAATTTTGAAACACTACAAGAGAGGTACTAGGTTTCCAGGATTAATACTTTTTGTAGTCACCTACTTTATTAATAAAGAAAAAAAAACTAGGTTTCACACTTTGGTCATCGATATTTTGTTCAAATGTTGATTTTCAAACTTCCCGTCATGTGATCCATTTTCCTCTTAAATTTTGAGAAGCTAATACGTTGCATAGTGCTTAAAGTCATACATTGTCTGGTGGCCCATTACCAGAAAGATCGGACTTGGAATCTCTGTGATATATGCAAAATGATCACCCAGAACACTTAATTATAATGTGTCATGCCGCATCATTTTACTTTTCAAACGCCTTTGCGCTTCCTCACGCTTTCTTTTAATGGCTTCTTGTGTACAAATTTTTCCAGTATGTGCTGTTACTCTTTGATTTTGATTTGTGGTACGGTTTGAAATATTTGAGCTGGCAGGGAGAGAAACAATTTTCCGGCTGGCTACGGAGACTGTGGCACTTTGATTGACTTTAGCTGCAGCATTTGTGTTACTTGAAGGATTAGGGGCGGCGCTGCAACCTCCACTTGAATTGTTATTTGAGGGAATTGCACTTTGGGGGAGATTCATTTGCGACAGGCTTTGCAAGTCCAAAGAGGTCAGGAACTCCTCATCTTCATCTAGGAGGTCGATGTCAGTGCGCAGCTCTGGAAAATAAAAACAATTTGTGGATTAATGGCAGATAAATTTGATACATATTAATGGCCAAAGTATCTCCATTGCACTGTTTCAAAATTTCCTCTGTATTTAATAGTAATATGGACTGAGTTAACAGAAATGCACCAAGTTGCATCAAGTTCAGAATGAGAAAAAGAGGTTGGAAGTTTGGTTTTTCCATAAGATTTAATGTTATGGACAAGGTGTAACGACTGTCCTCGCATTCAAAATATTTTTCTTGATTGGCCAGCTGTGCAGAGCAGAACTTTTTGCACTTCTGAATTATACTCACTATGAATAACAAAGTTACCTTTGATTAGAGTACCCTTTGATCATGGTCACCATTTTACAGCATTTTGTACGTTTTTTCCATTGAAAGAAAGTTAAGTAAACTATTCAACAAATGGGCAACTTCCGACACAAATTTTGACGCCCAAGATAAAAAAATAATTTTATCCGAGTTATTTCCAGGCTAAACTAATTTCATGGAAAATAACATACTCTCAATTTTTTGAGAGCTTCAGTAGTGCGTTCGGAACTGATCAAACTTCTCTCCTCTATCTTACATCACCTCTAACTAATTTAATCTTACGTCACCTCTAACTAATTTAACACTGTACTGAAAAAAAAATTGAGGCAAAGAATTATACAGACACTGAAAAGTAACTAACCTCTTGATGAAGCAGGAGGTTCAGAATTGGGCGATGAGTTCTGCTCGGAGGACAGTTTTGAAGGAATCACAGTACTTGCACCCGGTCTAGCTGTAGCAGAGACATGCTGTGGAGGTTTCACACTGGCAGTTGCAGGGATTTGTACTTTATTACTAATATTCGCTGCTTGTGAGGGTAACTTATACGTAGGGAATTTGTTTGAGCTGATACAATTAGATTTTGACTGATGTGGAACTTGTCCCGACGTATTGGGCCTGGCAGGGTTCGATTGCCGCTGCTTCGGCTGAGCACCTTTTACTGAGACGATGTTATTATTGTTCACCAGTTTTGAGGAGGTAATTTGGTGGGTCTGTTTATCTTTGAGTAAGCTATCTTCAACAGCTTGACTGCATTTCATGAACATGTCATCGTTGGCTGAGTCGTCAAAGAAATTGGAAAAGTTGGATTCCGTAGGTAGAGACTTCCGGTTCAGTTCCAAATTCTCTTTCATGCCGATCGTTGAAACTGGCAGTGACCTCCTGCTCAAGGATGCAGTTTCTTTTACCGTAACAGCGTCTTCTACCTTGACACAGCCCGAGATACCCTCAGCTGAATTGGCTGCAAGTAGTTCGCTGGGTGAAGGAGTCTGAGCTTCCACTGTAAACATTAGATGACTCGAATGAAAATCAGAAGAAAAATGGGTTAATTTTCATCACATCTCTCAAGCAGGAAACGTACTTGGTTGTGACTGAGATAAAAAAAGCTCAAGGCCACAGAGAATTTGAAAATACATGCTATGGACTATGCAAATAGTGCACTAAAGAGCAAATTATAAACTTTTTTTGTTCTAAATTCAACTTCAATGAGCCACCTATTGAAATAAACATTTTTCATTGATTGAATCTCGTATGGGAAACAATCCATCTTCGCTGAGAGAAAAATTCCGATTTTTTGAAACTCAACAATCCGAAAAAAAAGGATCAATTTTTGAAAAATTAATATTGACACCTAAATATCTTTCATCAGAAAAATCTCTGCTGTTCCTCTTACCATATTACACTTATGTAAATGCATAAAAGTATAAGAATAAAAAGAGAGGAAATATTGAGTGCACTAATCCCTAGGGGCCGATAATAAAATACATAACACTCAGGAGAGGAAGGGAAGGAGAAAGTCTTGTTTTTCACCATCTGTTATTTTCTTACTTAGGAGGGATTTCCCCTAACCTCAGAAATCAAGGTAAGCGGACTGAAAGCTTTGCCAATTGTATTAAATTTTATACTTGTCAACAAAAACTAAATACTTCTGGTGTGAGTATTTTATTAAATTTAAGAAGTAGGTGGAGTAACTAGAAGAAGGAAATTGAAATTCTCTTGAACGACTGAAGGAATCTTCAGATTTTGATGAAACATGAATCGATGGCTAAAATCACCAAGTGCGTATCTTCAATTGCAACGTTAGAAATCTCCGCTTATGTTTTATTTTTTTAATAGGAAATGAAACAATAGCTTGTCAGGAAATTTTCTATACTTTTTTTTCACTCATTCAAAAATATTAATCACAGGAAATTTCAAGAAAAACTGTTGGTTGATTTTCGTGTTAAAAATAGAACATGATCAGACATTTTAAAATATATTGAAAATTAAAGTAAAAAAACGATGCATGGGTGGTTATCACAAAATTAATCGCAGAGCACCAATTTGAGGGGAAGGGAAGGGGGGAGACAGTAAGCAGAGCGTCAGTTAATTATTTTAGGGGAATACACTGCTGAGCCAAGGGAGAGCGCCGTGAGAGCTTTCAGAAGTTGCCAAATTTCTTTTGATACAATGCATATTTTTAGAGAAACCTATGGCTAATTTTCCTCCAATTTTTTGGATAATTTTTTCTGCAATCAGATCTAAGTTATCAGAAAATTTCATGAGAAAATATTCATGACGTTCCTCAAAAATGAACATTTTATCGTAGGGAATTTGGCGACTCTCGAATGCTCATACAGCAATTTCCTTAGGCAGGGCAGTACAGACCTGTGTTTCAGGTACGTTACAAGTGGAGTGGGGAGTCAAAAATCTTATTTTCAGTGGGTATTATATACTTCGTTAACAGCTTCTGACTCAAATATATCAAGTTCACTTTGATTTTATGACTACTTACTGACTAGATTCTTAGTCCATTCCATGTACTCCATTACATCTGCAGTCTTGAGATGCTGCTTCAGTCGAGGTGGGGTTGCAATCCTTTTTGTTGGTCTTCTCATGTGCTGAGATATAATACTTCTGCAAGTGATTGATGATTCCAGGTAGGTGTTCTCTGCAGAAAAAGAGACAGATAAGAACAAAGCGTACCAATTGAGAGGAAATATCTTTTTCGTACTTAATCTGTGTTTCGTGTACACTTCCTTATTTTTTAATGAGAAGTGGAAGACCATTGGAAAGAGACAAGTATCATTTCATGGTGAAGAATCTGCCACTTATTTTCTCGTCTTCGATCACATTTTAAAATTTCCTGACGCGTGTTTTTACAGAAACCTGCTTCTTTTTGTGCTGGATGACTAACTCCGGAGTTACGACATAAAAAGTCACATTCTTCCAATGTTGTGAAAGTGACCATTGGCTCTAATAATCATTGCAAGAATTAATGTGACTGAATAAATTTTAAGAAGAGTGTCAATAATTTTACATTTCAAGTTTGCTGGTGCACCCACACAAGTTTTTACTTTAGGGTGCATCTCAATGCTTTATTTATTGTCAACTGTTGTTTTTCTATACAATGACAAAAACAGTTGGAGGATTCTTTGAAAGCTTAGTTTCTTATTTTGAATCAAATTAATCACACACCTTTCCTCGGTAGACTTCCTGAAACTCCATCAACCCATCCGACTCTGAACTCTGGAGAGTCGTCATCGTTTATTCGGAACAAATGTGGATACTGTGGGCTCATTTCATTCTTCAAAACTGACTGTCGTACAGGAGTGCATTGCTGCTCGGAGGCTGAGACGCTGGATTCAGTACTTTCTATATTATAAGACACATAAATTATTTGGATAGTGAAGCATTGATAATTCAAGACAACATGAAAATTGACAAAATTATAGAATATTAAGACATTGTTAGATTTATAAAAACCCAAAGAATGTAATGATTTGGTCATGATTGGTGCCTTGGACACTTCGTGTCAATTATTGATCATCAACAATAGACCAAAAGCCAAAAATTCGAAAACTTACTTAGTTGGATGTCACACTTAATTTAAACAGGGTGTCTACTTTTTTTCATTTCAGGAAATCCTGATTTTCCACTGCTAAATCCTGATTTCATAATTTTTCTGAATCCTGATCAAATCCTGATTTTTTGCAGAGCGAATGTAACTTCACAAAAATAGCTCAATAAAAAAATCCGATTGTACGGCCAAATTTTCTCAAATCCTGATGAAATCGGGATTAAATCCTGACTGACCTCAAATCCTGATAGAATCAGGGAAATCTTGATGCTACACACCCTGTTGAACAGTTGCCATGGCTAAGTTTAACTACAGAGTAGTCGACACTGTGAAATGATAAACTTAGGTACACTTCACAGATATAACACGAGTGTCAGCTTAGTAGGAAAATCAAGTTCCTCAAACTCTGTGCTTAAAATATGTTATACAGAGTGTTTGAAAAATAAAAATCCACTTGAGCTGCAGAAATTTATAGAAAAGTAAAATAAAAGGAAACTCATTCAAGCAGTAGCTTTCAATTCCAAGAAAGTAGGATAGACAAGATCCATCCAACTCAGAACAGAAAGAATTGCTGTAAGTTCATACACCATGAGGTAACTCCTTGGGTTTCTTTAACTTGTGGTGAGCAGGATCAACCTTCCATTGCTGATAATTTCCCTAGAGTCCAATAAGTTTACACACTACATAAGTCCAACAGAGGATTTGTCATAGGTCTTCACTTTCGTACAGAAAGAGACTTTTAGAATAAAAGAGGCAGACCTCCAGGTGGACTTCACAAGAGAGTGAGACCATTCACTATAGAAGATACTTTGTGTCACAAACATGAAAATATGTGAATGCATCGCTAGGTTTCGTAACTGTCCCTCCACCAATGAGAGCAATGAAAGGATAATGGTGTGCGATTTCTCTTCACCTCTTGCTACGGTATGGCTCTCAAAAAAACCTTAGGCCAAAAGTGTTGAATAGTCTTACAAAACTTAAAATTTGACAGAGGATTCTGATGTACTGGGATGAACCAAGTTAGTTTACCTTTAATCGGCAGAGTCCTCGCCAAATAAGTTTACAAATTTCTAGACTACGACGGAAGATTCTCTAACATCACTCTGACATATTAAGTAAATGCAAGAAGCAAGATGGTGGATCTTGTGTCACAGTCTAAATGTGCGTAAACTTATTCGGCGTGGACTCCAACAACCAATCATGGTGAACACACTTCTTCACCATCAGATGAAGTCATTCTGAGCCTGATGACAGTGGAGTGGTTTTGCTTGGGACAAGACTGTTACAAAAGAGCCAATGCGATACCAATAAAATTCTTTGTACAGTAATATGCAGGAAACAGAATACTTCATGGTAAGAAAACAAGGCATACAACGAACAAAGTACATTACCCTCCAGAATTCTCGACTTTTCTGCTGGGGGGCTGCGGTCGTCAGGTTTGAGGAGTTTTGTCCTGGTTGATCTTGAATTGAAACTTGAAAGTCCGGAGGGCCTCCTTTTTAATAATGATCCGGGTTGTTTGGATTTGGGGGTAACATCCATCATGAACAATTGAACAAAAGATGGTCAACAAAACAATCTATTCACTCCAAAGAGATGGGTAATGTTAGGCTTTGAGTACGGATTTGTTACTGATGAAAAGAGACATATAAGCTCACGTAAAAGCCACCTCAGATTATAAATGCACTAAACAGTCACGAAGCCACTTATTTTCACCATTTTTCACAAATTATACTCGTTAAAAATCGGAGAATATAATATCTTTCTCACTCGTAAACCATCATAAAGTTTGTTTAGTGTTTACTTCGACATTTCGCGGGTTTTCGAGGTTAAATCTGGTGATCGGTTCAAAGCATCGATGGCCAAATTTAACCATAGATTTAACCTCCAAACTCCAAAAGTCAATGTAATTAATGTAAACAAACATGTGACCGGTCAACTTTATTTTTTGCTTATTTTGTGTTTAAAAAAGAAAAAATATGAAAATTACACTCTTGTGAAGTTTAGTGGAAAGCCCATGGCAATAATGGAACAGCAAAGTAAACTAGGTAAAGTGCATTTGTAATACCTGGCCAACAAAATCTACCACATTTGTATGCCCCGATCTCTCTTGCTCGTGATCGATAAAATTTAAGCCCAAGTACTCTTCATTTCTTCATTAGAGAGTCTGTTGACTCTAATTTATACTCCAACATTTCAACGATGGAAGATTCTCATAGAGAATGTGTTTTAAACCTAGTAAATTTTGCGTCCCTTCAAAATAAGATTCTGGTTGAGGTGAGATGTCTAGGACAGGATTCATGAAGTACTTAGGTACGTGCGTAAATGTATGAGCCACAGAGAAAAAAAAGAATATCACGGTATCTGCAGTATTAGTTGTGCTACAGAATTTTATGAGAATTTATTAGTCGGTTCAAGGGCTTAGCGATAAAGAGATCTTTAATGTTTTGGTCTGAGGACAAGCCCTTGATTCCATTCACGGCAAACTAAAGATTTGCGCTGTTCCTTTATACTTAACCACCCTTGCGCAGGCAATATTGTGTTCATGTAAGCTTTTCATATCTCAGCACTCCTAATGGTTTGTAACTTGCTTAGAGATAACTAGACTCAAGGCTTTTTGAGAGTCCTAAACATATTCCGTTTGCAGAATATTAAGTACGTACATTTTATAACATGCAGCTAGAACTGCGGAAAGAAAAGAGGAGACAAATGTCACATGAGAGAACAGCACCATTCAACATAAATTTATGTGGTAACTAATGGGCCAACTGATGATTGATGCATTCAAGTAGCTGTGGCATATGTCTCTTCTTTTTTTCCCTAGCGTTTTTTCCCAGTTTTACCAGCTCCTAAGATTCGTTGAATGTATGAATAAAAACTACTGATTCACTAGTGGCTATGATTTTCTTATCATATCTTCCTTTGTGTTCCAAAACCATTGTTCATCAAAGAAAGTCTGCATTTAATTTAATTTAATTGTTCCCCTTTTATTTCAGAAGTTGAAGATGTAAGTCTATTAGTCGTCGTGATTGATCTCAGCACCGAGCAACCTTTTCTGCAGGATGACAAACTCTCACTCACACATTACTTGAATGCAATCATAACCTTCATTAATTCTCATTTGATGCTCAAGGCTTGCAATCGTGTAGCTGTTATTGGATCTGATTATTGCCGCAAGTATGTTACGCTTCATAAAAAAAATGAATACGCAATCCTTTTGCTTTTTATCAAAATTTGAGCCTGACTGAAAAGACCGTTTCCTATACTTTTTGGGGCCTCTGAAGAGAATTTGCTCTTACTTTTTGATTAACAGATCACAGATGTTGTTTATTTACATTTGATAAACTCATTTACAGATGTTAAGAGACTCAGCTGTAGTTAAAATTGGGCATATTTCTATCAAACGGAACTATGTGCGTTATGACGTGAGCCCTATTATGCACATATTCTTACGGACCCCAGGGCTCATGTCTTAATGCACATAGTTCCGTTTGATAGAAATACGTCCAACTCGCAATAATTCACCTTAAATCAGCCACAGTTTTGCAACATGCCAGTTGCTTTTTATGACTGGGAATAAAGAAACAAATCAATAAGTTATGGATTAAACCACACTAATGTATGTCTTCTCTGCCAACTTCTTGTTCAACTCTTGTTCTTCCCTAGCACGACAGCATAGCTTTACTCTCTGAGACAGATGTCAAGAAATAATCAAAAAAAGCACCTGACTTCTTTGAGCGCCTCCTCTAAAACTTTGTAAACAGGTGGAAATTAAAGGTAGTTGAATTTTAAGTGATGCTAAAAGACTCTTTATAAAGATACGTACCTGATTTTGAATTTTTATTTTCGTTCTTCTCATGATTGAGTACGTTTGTACATATATAATGTATTGAAGTTAATGATCCTCCATTTTCATGTTTTCTTTCCATCTTCTTTTTCAGTAAGTATTTGTACCCAGATGAAAAGAATAAGCTGAACATTAGGCAAACAGACAGTCAGTATGAAATGTTTACTCTCGTCGAACAAACAATACGCAATAATGTGAAGTCATTTTTCAATGATGACAGCTCGAAAGATGATGAAGATGAGCCCTCCAAGTTACCTTCGTTAATCAGTGGCGCTGCAGCTCTTGGCCTTTGCTTCATCAACAGGTTTGTGAAACCTTTTTTATCGAACCTTCAGCATGCGATAAGAAATAAAAATGCAGAAAAACTCAGACTCAAATAATTGGCATCACCTGTCGCAAAGTTGAGTGTCTTACAAATCTTTTGGTGCAAGCAATACCCAATAATGTCACACCAAACCAAAGTTATCAACAAAAAAATTTCTTCAAAAACCTAAGGAACTTGGCAATATGAGAGAAGCCACTTGCTTGTCGATGAACCAAGATCCATTTCTCCTGTGTGCTTGTGAAGAAAATTCTGATTTTGCTGAATTTAAGATAGCACTTGATTCCAAATACGGATTAAAGTGAACAACGTCAAATGGTTGTCCAACTCAATTCTAAAATACTTCTTATTGTAACTTTTATTCAAAAACTTGTCTATTAACGAGAAATATTAAGAATTTAAATTCATTTTAATCATTCTTGAATGTAGTCAAGTGAGCATTTATGTTGGGATGAAGGTCAACTTACTTTCGTTACAAAGTCCAACAATTATCTTGATTGTAATTAGTTCTTCTAAAATCTCAAAACAGGTACCTCAGGATTTGAGTTTGATTGTTCTCTGTAGGTGTGTTCAGTGAAAATTGTTCAACAATCTCAAAACTAGCTTTAGGACTTATCATAAATGTTTTGTCCAAGTCAGTATGAAATTTTAATTTTTTCCAATAATTTTACAGGATAGAGGCAACATTCATGTCCAAAAATAATTTAAACTCTCGGATTCTGATAATCACAGGTAGCCTCGACTTCTCGCACCAGTATATGAGTTTGATGAATGTGTTTTTTGCTGCTCAAAGACAGGTAAGACCTTTCGATCTTTGGAATCTCTTCACTTTGATGATTTTACATTTGTATTCAAAAATCAGTGCAATGATGAGCCACAATTTGATTGTTACCTTGACTCTATCCACACTTTGAGGACATTTGATGGTTGAGCTTGATATGTATTTACAATCCAAGAATCATCCCAGTATGGGCCGATTTTTTAGATGTTTCATTTGACACTTAATGTTCTTCCATCCAAAAATAGAATGCATTTTTTGATCTCATCCATTTTGCTGCACTTTTCAGAGCAAATAGATCCAACCTCAACATATACATTAAAGTAGCTACTTTACTGCCATGTTAAAAAAAAATGTCATATGAACATTCGAGAATTGCCAAATTTTCTCCAAGAAAATGTTTATTTTTAAGGAGAGTTATGAATATTTCCTCTTGAAATTTTCAGAGTTTTCAGGTCTGATTGTGAGTAAAATTTTCTGAAAAACTGGAGGAAAAATATTCACAGATTTCCCCGAAAATTCGGAATTTATCTATTAAAATTTTGCAGTGTTTGAAGGCTCATAAAGCGTTTTTCCTTAGCATGGCAGTATAGTCTACTTAACAATGTCAATATGATATTTTCATCGAAGCTAAGATTCACCAAAATATTTTCTTCACAAATTTGGTCTTTTTTCACAGAACATTGCTATTGATGTATGCAGTTTAGAAGCTGAATTGAAGTTACTCCAACAAGGAACAGACATAACCAATGGGCATTTCCTGCTTGTACCATCCGCAAACCTCTCGGGACTTGTTCAGTATTTACTGGTGGGTGACTTTTCTGAAAAAAGTTTGTAAGATTGTTATCTCTGGAATTGTTTGTTCATTCAAGTTAAGTTTTCTAATGCCTTTGTTGAGGAAACCTGGTTGCTGGCAACTTAGAAAAACTGCCTGCAAACGCAAAAAATTTGGAAAAGCATGGAAAAGCATGGACAAACTGCAAATTGGGAACATTAGAACCAATTACAGACTCTCTTGATAAGCTCATTGTAATTTACGGGGATTTCACGTTTGGAATCTTCAATTATTTGGCTGTATCTCTTGAGTGTATGAGGCTCATTACAAACAAACATGCTGCTATGTTATATTGAAAACTTTTTGGAAAATATGAGAGTTTAATTGGTATATTAAAATCTGAAAACCTGTGTCCGCAAACACTTCATCAATATTCGAGGCCATATCTGTACCAATGGCGGATGTCGAGTTTTAAAGTTTGTGAAAACTGTACCTAAAGTTTTAAAAGAAGTGCCTTTTGGCCTCCCTAAGACAAAGGAAGGCTGGTTTAAAGATTTAGTCTAGAAAAAATTCTCCTCTAAAAAATGATCTTAGAAAGTGAAAGAAGAAATATTTAATAAGCTACAGTGAATATAAAAATAGGCCACATCTGCCATTTTTTATGTATTTTTGGAGACATAACATAGTTGCCCAAATCAATCATCATGAGCCCCTACAAAAAATTCAGATTTAAGAATTATCTAATGTTGTACCCACCATATTTTACTTTTTGCCGTATGACTTTTTTATGATCAGCTGTTTATTTTATTTCTTGCTAATTCCTATTCTTGCTCTGTTACAGTGGGTTTTCTTGCCTGAACCACCCCTACGGAAACATCTGATAGTGCCTCCTCCAGTGAAAGTTGACTACCGTGCTTCCTGTTTTTGCCACAAGCAACTGATAGAGCTAGGTTACGTCTGTTCAGTGTGCCTCTCTGTGTTCTGTAAGTTTACACCCATTTGCATGACTTGCCATGCAGTATTCAAATCGCATATATTGTTGCCGAAGAAAATAAAGAAAAGAAAAGTCAATTCAGGATCCCCTATGAGTGTTTCTGGAAGTATGCGAAGCAAGTAACAAGTTCCTTGCAACAAAATTTGTGATTGATTTTCACTTACTTTTATTTTTTTATGAATTTTGTTTGTTTTTATGTATAAATGTAAATAAAGCCAATTATTTTCTACTTTTACATGTATGCAGTATTTTAGAATTCTACAAACCCTTGCTCTGAAATTCAGAATTTTCAAACTCTGTAACTATAGATCATTCAACCAAGGAGAGTAAAAGTAAAAAAAGCAAGTTTAGAAATTAAAACTTTGTAATGCATACCCAAGATCAGTGTAATAAAAGTAAGGAATCAGGCAAGTCTAAAGTTAAGAGGAAAACGAGAGTGAAACTGCAGAAACATATATCTCAGTTTGCAACATTGCTAACTTCATGTCATACTTAATTTTTGAAATGGAAATGACCGAACAGCGTCCATCGAGAAATTTCCTAATTTTTCCACTTCATGTGAAGATTATTCTGTGAAACTTCAAAGCAATAGTGTTGGTTTTTTCCATTTTGGAGCAATTAAATTTGGGTGGAAATTTTGGAACAGGGCAAATGAGGAACAAAATTCTACAGTTTCACTGTCAAAAAGTTTCAAATCTATACTGTAAGCTCTCAAGCCTCCTAAATTTTCATTCCTGGTAACGCTTAGTTCTAGCGTTCTGCCAGGCCGATTTTCATGATTTTTGCGGCCATCGATAGGTAATTGTCTCTAGACAAGCTCGCTCTATTCAGATTTTGAAAGTATGGCCCAGGTTAGCTTTTGGGCAACTTTACGCAGATAATGATCATTTCAATGTTTCCAAAATAATATTCATTTTTCTTGGTACCTTTTCAAAACCATTAAGTCAAATAATCTATCAGAATAATTTGATCCAAGACTAAAAAGAAAAAAGGAACGAAGTAAAAACTGCCGACTCAAACTTTCGATAAAAATTTGCAATTCTGTCAGAATATTTAGATTGCGATTTTGTTTGTTTGACTGATTAAAGTTTTTATACATAAAATAATCCGATTAGAACCTCAAGAATGGCACATTACTACAGGTTAGCACAGCGAAGCAATGCAGTTAAGGTCTGTGAATATGCTCGTAAAATCAAAGAAACGTCTTTTGTAAGAATTCGTGTAGAGATGAAGCTCAAAGAAGTTACTGATGTGAAAAACGTAGCTTGCAGTTTAACATGAGTTCCACACAAAGGATTTATTTTGAACGAAAATAATTCTTAATTTGCTAAAGTAGGTAGTTCAAGTCGAACGATTCACTCAAAATCATAGTTTGTTAAAATAGAGGCATATTACAATCGCTAAAATTCAAATAAAATGAAACTGTAAACGGAGAATTTGCATGCATATTTTTTATCGCTTCATCTGGAAGTGCTTAAAGAGCTGATTTCACAGTATTTTTTTATAATTTTTTTCTGCCATGGGAAGTAATATAAAAATAGTCGGCTGAGTTCATTTCTTTATCAGGTGAATACGTTAACTTGTTTTGCTCACTCTTTATTCTTCGGTCCTGATTTTTTGTGTTTATAAAACGAGGATGATCATTTCGGACCTTTCCGGTCCATCCTCAGGTCACACTTGGCATTCGCGAACTTGCGAACTTGCCGAAAAATAAAAAATAAAAATTAAATAAAAGTATCTGTTATTGAGCTATCAGCCCGAGCTTATCCCGCGAGTTTGAGCGGAGTGATAAGCGTGCGCTAATAACGCAATAACACATACTTTTATTTATTTTTTATTTTTCCACAAGTTCGCGAGTTCGCGAGTGCCAAGTTTGACGTGAGGATGGACCAAGATCCATCCATATAGGTCAGTCATTGCGCAGATTTCCCCGCTCGGGGTAAGCCCCTTTCCATTGGCTCGTGACGTCAGCATTACTGCCGCGAAAACCAGAAAAGTCGGAGACAATGCTTTTCTTATGGGAGAGAGCAAATTTTTCTTAATGAATCATTTAAATTTCTTACTTTTAAATCCTTTGAAACTTTCTGTGTGTCGAAAAGAACGTTTAGACATTAGCATTCAGGGTTTCGATTTTGCCGAATTTGTGTTCTTTCATTTTTACAGTTTACTCTGCATCAGCCATTTTTACACGCGAATCTATACCACTAGATGGCTTGTTACATCGCTGACTTCAAAAATCATTTAAAAATATAAGAACGCAAATTCAGCTGAATTGAAACCCTTGACGCTAATTTCTAAACGTTCCTTTCGACACTCAGAAAGCTTCAAAGAATTTAAAAGCAAGAAATTTAAATGATTCATTAAGAAAAATTTGTTCTCTCCCATAAGAAAAGCATTGTTTCCGACATTTCTGGTTTTCGCGGCAGTAATGCTGACGTCATGCGCAGAAGATTCTCATTTGGGTTTCGGGAATGACTGACCTATATGGATGGATCTTGGGATGGACCGGAAAGGTCCGAAATGATCATCCTCATCTTAGAAACACGGAAAATCAGGACCGAAGAATGAAAAGTAAGCAAAACAAGTTAATATAAAATAGATTTAAAAGTGAGGAAATGCTTCGCCTGGTGTTAAGTTCACTCGATAGTCTCCACTTAAATACGTAATTCATCAAATATCAGACACCTTTTTTTTTTTTTTTTTTTTTTTTGTACAAGAGTTATAAAATGTACAGAATGTTTTTAGATGTAAGATACATCAAATATCAGACACCTGCAAATTCTCTATTCTCCAGAAGTTGCTGAGGGAATGAACAGCTTACAGCTGCAGCCATGCTTAGTCAAAGCTCGTAGAGAGAGATAAGTGCGTCTTATTCGAAGAGATAACCATTCGTGCTCTCTGGTAGGTTTGTTGCCTATGCAGCAACATTGAAGGCGAAATTTGACTGGACCATAGCTATCAAGAGTGGCGGTAGCCACCCCCGGTCGAGGAAATGCCCAACTACGAGCAGGTTCGATAAATCGTTTGCATCGGTTGATTTGCAGCTTATGGAGCGATAAGTTCGAGGGCCGGATTAAGGGGATGGCCACATGGGCCGCGGCCCATGGCGGCAAATTTTGCAATTGTTTTGAATGTAGGTATCAAAAAAGAGAGAGAAAAATCGGATTCAGAAAATAAATTACAAACGAGAAAAGGCGACAAAATCTCTCATTTCCTGAGAGTAAAAGTACAGTAATTTCTAATTTTGTCGTCTTTCGATGATACAAAAGACAACTGACAACACCTTTAATTAGTCGAGTTAAGAGAGAAACCAAACACGCAATTTGACCTGGAACGGAGCGGTCGGCATAAAACGCACAGCGCCTACAAGACTGCATGAATACTTCACGCATTGCGTCAAACACACTGCGGTCAGCAGCGCAGCGCAGCGGTCGGCGTGAAACGCATAGCGCCTACAAGACTGCGTGAATACTTCACGCATTGCGTCAAACAGTGCGGTCGGCGCGGCGGTGGAAGTTAAAATTTTTAACCACATTTATGTTTGTTCTTTCATAATTTTTTAGTTCGTTTTTTATAAGCGGAAGGCCTCGTCCAAACAGGGATTGGTTTACGGAACTGAGCTCTTGTTAGTGATGACAGGGCTTTCGCAAAAAATGTGCCCAACACGAGTAAACGCGTCCCATACACCCTTCCCTCACCGGCACGTTCACTTGACGGTTTTAGATCGTATTCGACAGATCACTCAGGTGTGATTATATTGATATCGATTGTTTCAATATGTAACCGCAGCCTCAAAAGTCAATTTAGAAATCTGAGGTAACGGGTCTCATGTGGTCGAATTTTTATTTTCTCGAGTACCATATGGCAATGAAAAGTGAAATTGTCAGGAATTTTCTCATTTTCAGCGTTTCTAAATTAAATCCTAAAATGTTTGTCTTAGGTTATGTTCTATTGTTTTGAACCAAACGATACATCGAACCACTGTCGAATACGATATATTGATGTTTCAAAACGCCTCCAGGGTTGCAATTTTCCATGAAAAATAAAATCTTGAAATTTCATGTGAAATATGTTTCATGAAATTTCCGAAAAATATAAAAACAAATATATTTTTCGAGATTAAATGCATAATTAAATGAGAGGCGACTCGTTTTTTTTTCTTTTTTAGTGTTTTTTTGTGCTTGTTGCATACCCAGCTCCTGAAAATGTCATATGTTTCATATTTTTCACAATTTCGTGAAATTTCATGAAATATTTCACGGAAATTTTCATATTTTTCATTTCACCCGTGCAACCCTGAACGCCTCGGATAAAAGCTGTAGAACGAAAAAGAGGGGGGGGGCAGTCGTCGAACCGCTGTTTTGCGAAACCCAGACTTTGGGCGCGCCCTGTGAAATCACAAATTAGTATAGAAAGCCCGCGAAATTTGAAATAACACGTGGACCGTTGTTGCCAAGTCTTCCTTAATCACATCCCATCATGCGTCTATCTGCGTGACGCCCATAGCTCAACGAGGCAGTCGAACTATCGGACTCTTACGGGTAGGACCAGAGACGGTAGGACTGTAGGAGGAGCCTCGTAGCACGCGTGCTGCAACTGTCGTCCTAGATAGGAGCGAAACTTGTTTTGTGTCCATTGCCGAATCTCCTAATACAATTCGGAATATTTCATTCACTCATGGAGATTACTGGGAAGAATCCTTCGACGTTGGCAACACTGTTGGGTACTTACAAAGTCCTCTAGTCCTATCTACATGTGCATCGTACTACGACAAATTATACCCATCCGCGATTGGTTTGCCGGTTCACTGTGTTTCAGTTTCATCTGTCGCCGATTTAATGCGAGGTAATTTTTAATTTCACTCATTATCCATTCCGTAGAATGACAGCAAATGCCTGCTACTTCAGAAAGGTTTTATCCAAATCACATTTAATGTACAGACCACCGTGCTAAGGAAAAACGCCGAATGAACCTTTGTCAGTTGCCAAATTTCCTTTGATTAAATACGAATTTTCAGGAAATCTCATGAATATTTTACGTTCAATGTTGCGAAGACGTTTCTTCGTAATTGAATCTAAATAATCTGAAAATTTCAAGAGAAAATATTTAGAACTCTCCTCAAGAACAGACATTCCATTGAAGGAAATTTCGCAACTCTCAAACGTCCAAACGGCTTTTTTTTTTTTTTTTTTTTTTTTTTTCAGCACGGGAGTGAAAACATTCCGTTTTCACATGCGCCTAGCTATAAAATAAAATTAAATGCATAAGGAGAAATCTGCATCGTCGCAAACCATGAAACTCGTTTCTTCCGTTTCACAATCATCAAAATTTCTGATACCTTTTTTGCAACACGAAGCAGCGCGTATTGCATACCTCATCAAACGGAGGGGATGCATACATAGACGTTTTCTGTTGCCTAAAATAAATTTTGTAAAGTGTCAAAATAACGTATTCTTAGAATGTATACATACTGTGAGGTATTCCATTGTTATTTATCTACATTACTGATTCACCCACTGATGCACTTGTGGGGAAAAAATAATATTCAAATTAGGTAAGTCGAGTTTAACGACGAAATTATAACATTGATTAGGTATGTATACCTCGTCCGGTACGATTTCGATCCCTCAGATCGTCTAGGCCAAATTGCGAAACCACGTATCTTCATTGCGGTGTTTCAAAATTTCTCCTCCTATTTTTTTTTTTCGAAGAAAAACAAGACGCTTTTTACAGCTTACATCTGTACAAAATATTCTGCCGACGGAGAATAAAAATTATTGAAGTTTCCAAGAAATTAAGTTGTCCATTGTTCCGAAGAGAACTTAATGAAGTATGGTAGGAAATCATCCGCGACGGCACAAATGGAGCAGTGGCGTGGCGTTTGCGATATATCGATTGTTATGCCATTTAAACCTATGGAAAAGGATCGATAAACAGGGTGTTCGCAGCGAACACTTTAATAGTCGATTCTTTGCCATAGGTTTAAATGGCATAACAATCGATACATCGCAATGGTAAGTGGTTCTGAACTTTGGCTACCAACATTCGAGGTTTCTACAATCTCTGAAACTTTGCGTTTCAATTAAAAGCCTTAAAATTTTAAACCGCCAAACGTAAAGGTGTAATGTAAATTAATTGATAAATTGTAATGAATTTATTTAAATTAAATGATAATTTAAACTTAACCTTCAAGATGCACCGTGGGCAAAATGCAAATTGCTAATCGCTAAAACAATTCAGGCTTTCTTCTGGAATGAGAATCTAGTTCATGGTTGAACATACACTTGTAAATGTCACAAGTTGCCTGGATTCATCTGTTATCCCGCATCACTCAGATTTCAGAGTTGATTAACCTGCACTGATTGTGAGCTCTGAAGTTGAGTTGAATAACCGCATCGGCGGATCTAGATACTTCGAAGGGAGGAGGGGAGGGGGTTTGAAGGGCTTCCCCCAAAGAGTTGTAGAAATTTTAAAGCATCTAACATCCAGTTGAGTCAATTTTGTCACGAATCATTGGGCTAAATTTTGCAATTCGGAACTTAGATTTTTGGCTCATCTGTGAAAACACTTATGTGCATTGGGAAACTAATGTTTTATACGTTGTTTCTGAGCTGAACTAGAAATCATAGTTCCTAATTGCAAAATATAGTCCAATTACCCAGTATAGACGCTCTTTTTTCTTCTTTCAGAGGGTCCACCCCTTCCATTTTTTTTCCTACCCTTTTTCTTCCTCCTTTTTTCAAGGACGATCGGGGAGGGGGGAGGGGGCGATTAATCGTCTACATTCCATCTTTACTTATTGGAACATTTATTTTCTGTTCCAGATATGAAGGTCACTGTTTTATTGTCAGCTTTGTGCATGCTTCGAAGTTGCACCGCGTATAACATTCTCGTATTTTTGCCAAATCCAATTTGGAGTCACTATGTCCAAGTCGAGCATATTATTCATTCTTTAGGACTGCGTGGTCACAACGTGACGGTTATGAGTCCGTATCCGACCAAAAATGGGACCGAAAACGTTCGACATTTCTTCCTAGCTCCAGAAACTAGCCCTGCTGCCCGTAAGTGATGCACTGCTCTCGTGGAAAATGGAAGCGCAAATTGACACTGCCCAATTGGACTACATTTTGTAATTAGGAACTATAAATGCCGGGCCGGTTTAAAAACAACGTATGTTCCATTAGTTTCCTTATGCACATAAGTGTTTATTCAGATGAGCCAGAATTTATAGGTCCAAATTGCTAAATGTAGTCCAATTAACATTGATCACGTTATGTTGCGATGTGATCGGAAAATGTATCGCGATTTTATCGACGTCGAATTATCGCAATATTATCGAACAAAAAGTCGGAATAAATTTGGATGAAATTTTAATTTTATCGAACGCAATTTTATAGATGTGAAATAGCGACAAGATCGAGGCAAATCGCTCAGATGTTGATGATCCTAGCAGTTTTATCGTAAAAAAATCGCAAATCAATATCATAATATTGCAATTTTTCCGTTGGAAAATACTACTTGGGTGATTGTAGGTAATTGTCACGGAGATTTGAGAGATACCTACTGGGATTTATAAACTTGCTATGACACTTGAAATCGAGTACGCACTTAAGGCCCTACTGATATTTAAATGTTGATCTTCTTTATTAAGGCTTTTGCTCCACATTTCTGCAATTGAGGCGCACTTTTAAACCAATCTAATTTTGATACTGTGCGCTGAAAGGCCAAAGGGCTATCTATTGGGAAATATCACAGGTGTCATTATTTCGTTCTTTGCTTTTACTTATTTTGCGGATCATAAGGTTATTTGCGGTTTTATTATGATTTCTTTATAATTCGGAACTGTTGAGAAAATAAGGAATCCTCACCAGGGAAGCTCAGAGAAATTGGAAGTTGGAAAAAATGAGCAACTCTGAGCGGGCACGTGGCAGGAGAAGTGGGGTTTGAGGAGCTGAAGCCCCCCTTCCCCACCCGAGAGCGAAAAACGGGGGAAAGAAGGGGACAAAACAAAATAAAAAATAGGAAAGAAAGGAGGTGGAAGGTTATGAACCTGCTCTAGGTATTAAAAAAGTGTAACATCCAGGATTCAGAGGCGGATCCAGCAATTCGGCAACACCGGATTTTCTCCATTTAAAGCTATGTTAAATATTCGATTATTGTCGGAGCACTTGCCCCCTCTAAGAATCGATACATTTCCATAGGTTTAAGAAGAGAAAAGCAAAGTCGTCAATTTGCTGGATCCGCCAGTGCCGGGATTATCGGAAAATTTAAATTTAGAAGACAATACTGCCTTGCTAAGGAAGAACGCCGTGTATATGAACATTCGAGAGTTGCCAAATTTCCCTTGATAGAACATGTATTTTTGACGACATCAATGCACATTTTCTTTGGAATTTCCCGATATTTAAGATTATACTTCGCGTACAAATTTGTCCGAAAATTTTGGAAAAAGTTTTTCAAAGTTTAATCTCTGTACATTCGGTTTTTATCGAAGGAAATTTTGCAACGTCTGAAGGCTCAGTCAGCGTTCTTCCTTAGCACGGCAGAATACACTCGGAAAAAAACACATTGGATCTAGAGTGCAGACTCTTGAAAACATTGACACGAAAAAGGGCTCTTGATTCAATCAGATTTAAGCTTAAATCAAGAGGAAATCCGCTCAAATTAAGAGGCTTGGGTCTTCATTTAAGCTGAAATCTGATTGAATCAAGAGTAGTTTTTCTTGTCGATGCTTTTCTGAGCCTGGACTCCAGATCCGATGTGTGTTTTTTTTTTTCCAGTGTAGGTACATTTTCTTTTCGGATTTTTAACAGTTTTTGGAAACTTGATAGAGCGTTTCACGGATGCCCCACATCCGATATTCAGACTCGGTGAACGGAAGCGACGCGCCGATCAGCAAGTACCGCAGCTTTTCCGATCGGCCCTCTTCCGTGATTTAATCAGCAACGACAACAAATTCGACCTGATTTTCACCGAGCTTTTCTTTGGATTCGAGGCTTTTGTCGCTCTTGGCAACATCTTTAATGCTCCTGTCGTCACTTACTCATCTTATGGTTATGATGGTGATATTCTCAGGTATGATAAACTCATCGAAAAAGATAGAAGAGCTGAGCTCTACTGCCACGCTAAGGAAAAACGCCCTATGAGCCATCAGGCGTTGCTAAATTTACGTTGGTAAATCACGAATTTTCGGGAAAATTTGTGAATTTTATTCTTCCAATTTTTCAGGTAACTTTGCTCGCAATTTTACCTGAAGTTCTTGAAAATTTCTCGGAAAAATAATAATAACTTTCTCAAAAATAAATATTTTACCGAAGGAAATTTGGCGACTCTCGAATGTTCATACGGCGTTCTTTCTTAGTACGGCAGTTGGGGAGCTAGTTTGAACTAGCGTATCGTACTAACCTAACTGCTGTGTTGAAATTTCTCTCTGTAGCATACCTGCTCTCGCAGTTGAGTTTGCATTAGGATTTGCCCAGGATGTAAGTTAACTGCGATGGTAGCTTGCAATAAATCATCATTTAGGGATCGCCAAACGCACTTTTGACGTATGTTCGTTCACTCAGCACATCATTTTGATGTTTGAATTCGATACTTAGTGTTAGCTTGTTAGTGTGGAGAAACTGGATTCTAAAATTTGGTCCTTTTTTTAAACTCACGTCTCAAATAGGGTCATAGTTTGTGGGCATGAATTTGCCCCGGCGATATACTTCAAAATTAATTAAGTGTGAAAAATGAAAATAAATTTCACGCATTTCTACTTCATTTTGCATTAAGTTGCCACTGTTTCCAGATCATTCGTAAAATCATCAATCTGCTTAAGAGGACTAATGGTACTTGTGTTGTTTTTAGCCAGAAACGATTGACTGTGCTTCCAAAATTTCATAAGTCTGTCCGTAGATTCGACTTGCAAACATCACACTGAAAAAAAATTCTCGGCGTTTTTACCAAGGTCCGTTGGTACCTTCACCATCTCACTTCTTTTACCAGTTATTGGTAATTTTACCAAGACAGACTGGTAAGCTTCCCTAAAACCGGTATTTTTACTGTTTTTTTTTCAGTGTGTACCGGTATTTTTACTGTTTTTTTTCAGGTAAGAATACCACTTTTATTGGTAATCAATTCCCGATAACTTTGCCATTTTATCTCGGTAATTCTACCACAGTCGATAAAAAATATTGGCGTTTTTACCGGGGTCCAGTAAAATTACCTATAATATCGATAATTTTACCGAGATTTCTCGGTAAAATTACCAATTCCATAAATGGTAATTTTACCAAGAAAAAAATGGGATCAAATAGAACCCTGAATTCTTGGTAATTTTACCCTTTTCTTAGTAAATACACCGAGATTTTTTTTTCAGTGCATAAGGTAAATGCACCTATATTTTCAGGTACTCCGGCGCTGCAAATGCAATCTCATACCTGTCCATAAAGTATCTCCCTTATGGAGGGCCGATGAGCCTAATGCAAAGGCTAGAAAACACTCTACTCCACATAGCCACAGTGCTGTACACGGAGTACTGGTACTTACCACATCACGACGCTTTACTGGCCGAATATATTCCCGGACCACTTCCTCGCATCACGGATATGCTTGGGAACGTCTCTCTATTTTTTCTCACAGCCAACACTGCCTTGGATGGGGCTAAAGTGTACCCTCCGAACGTCATCGAAATATCCGGAATACACCTCAAAGAACCGAGACCATTGGACGAGGTGAGTGGCGTCACCTCATGAGCTATCGATGGCCAAAATGCGAAAGCACGTATCTCCATTGCGGAGTTTCAAATTTCCGGACCCCAAATTTCCAACCTACACCTTTCCCGAAGAGAAACAAGCCAAATTTTCAGCTTTAAATTTTGTCCAGAATTTTCTGGTCATTATAGAGAGCAAAAAATAGAGGAGGTTGAAATTACATTTACAAGCTTTCCAAAGAAGCAATAAAGAATACTTGAATACTGTGCATGATGATTATCAAAATTAGTCTGGGTCATATTTACAAAATCTGAATAGAGTGGGTTTATCATAGGGATCTGTCAAAAGCCGCAAAAATCATAGAAATGGGCCCAGTGGAACGGTAGAGGGAACTGTAATACAAAACGAAAATTTAGGAGGTCCGAGATATTATAGTAGAAATGGCGAAAGAAAACAAGCAAAAAATCGGAATTAGAGTATATATCTCAAGTGCGAGCACGTTTACGTATGACTACCTAAGTGTTAGTGCCAAAAATCAGATTTACCTACTTGACCTATAAAAGTTTTCTCTTGTGCATGATAACGAATAAAATATTTATGGTTACTTTGAACTGAGGATTACCATGAGTGTGCGAATATGACCGTCGCATGTGTATACTCGTGGAGTATTTAGGTATGACTTTCAAGCCGATTATGCCAATGCATGAGTGAAGTATTACTCTAAAAATATAGCCCAGATTCAGTTTCGATAACACCTTTGAATTTAAGCAAAAACTATCTTTAAACGACTGTCTTAAGATTGTATACCCGTTATTTTGAAGGCGATTTTGCGCCTTTGTCAGAGAAAACTCGGGCTCGGGTTGAGTTCCGAAATCTCCTTTGAGTTTGAACGATAACTTTTCGAACACCATCGTCGTGGAATTGCATACCAATGATTTTGAAGGCGATTTTGCGCCCTTGTCACTTATCAGAGAAAGCTCGGGCTCGGGTGGAGTTTTGAAACCCCTTTTGAGATTGAACGATAACTTTTCGAACATCAGCGTTGTAGAATTGCATACCGGTGATTTTGAAGGCAGTTTTTGCGAATTTACAAAAGGAGCACTAATGAAGTTCATGAATTAAAGACTTATACTCTCGAAGGCAATTTTTGATCACTTGCTAGAATATATAATCTGCTGACCTTTGTTGATGACGATATAATCAACTGGCTGTGAGGAAAAAAGAAATGATTAATTGAATGAATGCATTGAATAACCTCAATCCTAACATGATCGAAACTGAATAATGATTTTTTTTTAATTTTTCACGAGGTAGATTTTTTTGCGTTGCCCCGGGTTAATTTTTCTATAAAATTATTTACCTTTTTAACCAGTTGTCTCATGTTATCTCATTACTTATTTTTCGTAGGATTTGAAAACAATAATGGACACAGCCAAAAATGGAGTAATTTTCTTTTGTTTCGGGTCCATATTGAAGGCCAGCGATTTTCGGAGAGAGGCGATCCACGCATTTTTATCAGTATTTGAGGAGTTGGACCAAACCATACTGTGGAAAGCAGACTTGAACGCGTCCGAATGGAACATCCCGAAAAATGTTCACATAAAGGACTGGTTTCCTCAAACTAGTGTTTTGGGTAAAACTCATTTCAAAATGTACTTCGGCATCCTATCACTGCTCAGGGAAACTGAGAAATGATTGAGGAAAAATCACGGACAATCCTCAATTTTCATCTATTATTTTATTATTAATTATGAGAAAAATGAAAGGCACCAAAATGAGAGAATGAAATAGAGGCAAATTCGGTTATTCTAAAATGTCACGATCATAGAATTGGAAGGAAAATGGAGAATAATAAAAAGAGGAAAGAAAAAAAAACAAAAAAGAATTAAAAGCTGATAAAATGGCTTGCAGAACAGAAAAATAAATCATATTATAAAATGAAAAAGAGAGACAAACACTGTAAAAATACATCGTCATCGTTACTTGACGCGACCCCGGATCTCCCCATGTAACGCAGCCATAGCCCCCCCCCCTTCTTATGGTAGTATTTTATGAACCACCATCTTAATGGTAAGCATTCTTATGCATCATTATGAAATTCTTCAAATTTGTATCGACCTTACACATGCAGTAATCATTTTTTAGGGCAACATTTTAAATTATTGTTTTTTTACAGCCCACCCTAACTGTGTCCTATTTCTTACGCATGGGGGTGTGTCAAGCATGATGGAGGCGATCAAACATGCTGTTCCCGTCGTTGGAATCCCCTTCTATGGAGACCAAATCGTTAATCTTGCCAATGCTGAGTATTTTGGCTATGGCCTGAGGGTGACTTACAAAAATCTAAGCCAGCAATCACTGCGTTGGGCAATGACTACAGTTTTAGGAGATTCTAGGTAAGTTCGGAATAGTCGACGAGACAAGATAGGAACCAGCAAGCATTTCAAGACATGTTCCCTCATGGCAAGCTCATGCGAAACACATTTATTGTGTAAAATGATAGGATTCTGTTTTCATATTGAAGATCAGTAGAGTCAATTGACTTTTAGATCGAGTCAAATGAGACTTCAACTTATTGTTGGAAGCAATTTCAATAATTAAGAGTTCGTTAGAGTCTAATGAATTTAGATGCAGTCTTTGGCTCGAAAGTGGTGTTGATAAATTAAATCAAGCAAATCTTCAATATGGGAATAGATTTTATTATTGTTTTTAGCAGTGTTGGGCATATTAAAATTTTCCAACCAGTTTTTGCAACCAGTAAATGATATTGAAGTTTATTGAGATGTTCATACCGACTCAAAATTCTCACTCGCAAAAAAGTTATATCGTGTTCTATGTGGAATTTTATTAAGAATATATATATATATATATATATATATATATATATATATCGCGATGCTTGGTTTTTTATATTGTCGTTTGGTGAAATTGCTGTATCCTCGTGAAAACGATCGAGTTCTAATGATTAGTGCTTGATAAAGGTTCACATTGCGTGTCATAATCTCGAGCTTTAAGGGTTGCAACTCCTAATTCAACTTAGATAAAATAGTAACGACTCGTCCAAAAGCTTTAAAGTTTCTACATTTGATGTGGGGGCAAAAAATCAAAACGCCTTCATTGTTCGTGCAGGCAACACGGATAGCCATTGAGTGGTAATAGTTGTATCAACGCATTGAAGGCGCTTCATGCATGTGCACGCTGAATGTCACGTTTGACGCACCCATATAGAATTCGAGCTTTAACAGCGAAGTAGATGGGGGACATCTTATAAGTGGAAAAAAATTGCGTGTGACAGAAAACTGACAATTTAATGCGATAATTTTAACCATGGAAAAATGAACGAAAAGAAAAACTAAATCAGTGAAAATGTTCTTATAATAGACAAGAAATTGTAAGAAATTCTCGAGTTCTACGAAAGAGAAAACAGTACATATATATCTGAGGCGAATGCTTGAATGCTGAGACTTGAGTCATCAGAATTTATTCGTACATAAAATGACTTTTACTCGGTGTAATGGTCAATTCAAACGGTCTTAATGATCCTTTGTTCTCATCAATTACTACACAATGATTTAAAGGAAGGTAAATTTCAGAACAATGGAGGAAAGTTTAGGGGTCATCTCTACACAATAACGTGGGTTGCGCTTCAGAGGATTGCGAGTTCTGAGTGTTTATTACAAGGCGAATTCCAAGCTACCAAATGAAGATGTTGAGATTGCTAAAATACGCAAGGAACTACGAATTTAAAGCAAAATACCTTTAATTTTTAATTTTTAGAACTTGTTTCCCTTATCGTCCAAAATACTAAGTAAAATTTCTTTAACTTTGCCAAGAATTAAAAAAGTTTAAACTTTACAGGTTCAAGGAAAACATCAGGAAAGCTTCGAATATCTTCACCGACAAACCCATGTCATCACTAGAAACGGCTTTGTACTGGATAGAATATGTAGCACGCCATAAAGGTGCACATCATTTGAAACCTTTGGCAGCGAAAATGCCCTGGTATCAACTTCTCTTATTGGACGTGATTATTGTGTACTTAGGAGCTTTTATTATAATCCTTTGTTTTGTAGTAAAATTCGTCTCGTTCTTAGTCAAAAAGTCTGCCTTCAAAACTGAAAACTTTAAGAAAAAGATTAAATCAAATTAATTCATTTGATAAAAAAGAAAATTCTAAATTATTTCACCCTGGCATAACTATATTCAAATGTGAAAACGAAAATCATGACTTGTAGATTAATTTTTCATTACATTTATTGAGGCTTATCGCCGAAATTTGAACGCATGCATTCTCACCTTCAATATTCTCTACATTAGCGTGTTCTTCGTTTAAAGTAAAGTCCAACACTGCATAGAGTTAATTTTCGATAAAATTCTCTCAAAATTTCAAACAAATTAGCTAAGCGATTTCCATCATGCAATTGCAATACAGGTCGTACTTTCTTGTTTAGATGTATTCAATGGTTATTAGTTACCAGGGGGTACGCCCCCTGGCCAATACGCGGTCCAACCGCGAGACCAAAAGGCCCTCTTGGGCCCCCACCGCACAGTGGATCGACTCAATCCAGTGAGGTCGGATATGACATTTTTTACTAAATCTGCACATTTTGATGTTTCTTTCGTCACATTTTAAATTTTAAGGGGTGCTTTCAGAAAAAAATTTCACGAGGAAACCAATAGGACAAATTTTAGAACTTCAAAAATGTGTATACACGGAGTTATAAGCTTTTAAAGTTTCCAAATTTGATCCAACTTCTTCTTTTGACTCGGTCCACTACGCGCCGTGAGTAAAGCTACGTCGTTAGAATGGACTCACTTGGGGACTTTTACCTGTCGATAACAGCAAGAAATCATGAAAATCGGCCCAGTAGAATGGAGCACGAACTGCGACAAAAAATAAAAATTTAGGGGTTCAGAGAGCTCATAGTGTTGATGATATAATGTCTACATTAACAATAAACAGCTACAAAATGTGGAAGTAGACGATCATTAAATAAATTCATCGATTGATCGTGTCAGATTGCCTCTTATAAAACACGAATTATTCGGAAAATTTGTGAATTTTTCCCTCGTTTTTTCAGGGAACTTTCAGATGCGAATTTTTCTATTGGACCTGAAACTCTCGAAAAATATTTATAATTCTCACATGTCGTCTTTCTTTAGCACGGCGGACGGTTACGTAAGTTAGCAGAAATAAATCTGAGACTATTTTCTCAATATTTTAGCTCTCTGGCAACACAGCGTTGTGGACCGGCTCGTATCTTACCCGCCTTTTCATTTATCAATTACCTGGTAAATATTATTCAGTCATACTTCGCGTCGCGGCTACCTTTAATCGGTTTCCAGTGTCTGCTTTCTCCCTAAATTCAAATAATTAAAAATACTCGGTCACAAAGCTGATTTTTGTCTATTTTATCATAAAAGAACTAAAGACAATTTTTTTCGCCGTGATTGCTCCCTGCATGTGTTGTAGAACCTGCGTAGGTTGTTTCAGTTAGCTTGTGTTGCGAAACCAGGTCAAGTGAATCAGCTGTACTACGGAAAGAATTGTGAGTCTTCATGTTCATTCTCCTACTTTGTTGAGACTCAAAGGATTTTAACATTTCTACGGATAACGTTGAGCGAGGTTTGTTAATTTTTATGATAAAAGAAATCAAATAAAATGAATGATTAAAATAAAAACATTTGAAAATCGAATTTAAAAAATCTAAATATATTTTAAGGGGATCATTTATTTTTTAGAAAAAATACAAATAAGAATACATTTAAAAAGTCAATGAAACAACAGAAATTAAGGAAATAAAATAACTCAGACTCAATATATGCAAAAATCTTGATATAAGGAGAAGTGCTGAAGAAAATGCACCGGAATGAATGCATGTATTCGAGTGGTTTATATAGGTCTAGGCACTTGACTTTTCAGATAAACGAAGAGCAAATTCTCGTTTCGATGTTCGAGAAAACATCGCCACTTATGTTAAAACACGTTATCTCATTTTTGTGTCCTACTTGCGCCGTAAATACACATCCTTCCTTTCCCACAAAGTGACTCGAATCAGGTATGGGAAAATTTTCTGCCCCTTGCCCGAGCCTGATGAAAGCAGTGGCGAGGCGTGAATGATCGATTATCGATATTTCCCCATTTGAAGCTATGGTAAAGAATCGAATATTAAGGTGTTCATTTCGAGCACCCTGTTTAAATGACAGATCAATCGATATATCGCAAGGCACCTCACGCCACTGAGCCTGATGAGAGGCACAATTCTCTATAGCATTTGGATTTTCATTTTCAATCAACTAAGCCAAAATTCGATTGACATACATTTTCGCTGGACCGTGTAGATATTCTCGGGCAAGGAATAATCAGCCTGCAATGTGAGAAAATCGCAGATGAAAAAGGTATTGCCTCGCAATGTAATACCAAAAAATAAGCAGTATGAAAAGTAACTGTATGAGGCTACAAAACACGGGAGAAAATGCGAAAATGCGGGAAAAGGTTTGAAAAGAGTGAAAAAATCTAAAAAGTTCCGGCTAATCACGTACCATTATCAATCAGACGAAAAATAATACAAACTTTGTAATATAAGAAACAATGTTTAATCAAATCTGGATGGTTATATATAGAATAGAAAAATGGAAAAATTCTTATTTTCTAGCCATGCTAGGGGCTCCATAGGGGGGGGGGGGGGGC